>OY723396.1:24994632-25144632 GCA_963210295.1 Ophion ellenae | reverse complement strand
TTGAAGCGGCTCGTTTTTTAATTGATTTTTCACCGGTAGGACGCTCTCGTCGAGTTTCCTTCCAATCCCAATGGTAAGATCCGTAAGATCGTTGGCCCAGTAATCTTCACTTGAAGCAGATTGCTCAACGTTGCATATTTCGATAGCTCAACTTTGAAAGTGAGTAGAAGTTATTTTAAGTGATTCATAATCAGTGCTTTTTTATTACGAAGAAGAACGTCGTTTTGTAATTTTCATGCCTGGTACAATTTTCGAGAAATCCTTTCGTAAAAGTTATAAGACGCTGTTGTACGTGTCATCACAATGTCGCCATGACGGTTGGCCTAGCAATCGCCATGTGAACGTCCAACTAATCGTCACATGCCTTCAAACTGCTTTGACTAATTATGCAAAGGTCCGTAGGCCGTTGTTTACTCGATTGTGTCTACATATGGGACTGCGGAATAACTTTTAGTCACTCACAAGGAACATCAATTTGGTGTCCTCCTCCGATTTTTTCGAAAATTTTTTATGTGGAAGAGTATCAAAAACTGAGAGACACGTATTTTTGTTTATCAACGATAAACGGTTTTGCGGGGTAAAACGCACCCTCAAAAATGGGGATGTTTTTCGTTTTTCGTCGATAACGTTTTAACGGTACGAAATATTAAACAATTTTAAATTACAACAATGTTTATTTTTTTGTGTACTATACATTGGAGATGAGAACGATAACGTTATCGGCGAAAAACGAAAAACATCCCCATTTTTGAGGGTGCGTTTCATCCCTTAAAACCGTTTTTCCGACGATAAAAAAAATACGTCTCTCTTAGTTTTTGATACTCTAACACACAAAAAAGTTTCAACAAAATGAGAGGATGACACCAAAGTGATGTGCCTTGTCAGTCACAAACTTTTTGATTTTTGTTAAAACATCTGGTGAACAGTTTAACACTTTAATTTCTATGCAACTTTATTAATTTAAAAAATAATTATGGCTATTACGTCAGAATGATAATTTGTATTAATTCTCACTTATCATAAACAGCTATTTGATCATAAAATAATTTCTAATGTTTTGTCGATGGAGTGGTGTTCATCTGTGTTCAAGGTGTGCCCAATTATCGACATGGTCACAACCCAGTAATCGACAACGTTCATTTAAATGTAGATCTCTTTGCTATCGCGAATATGTGTATGACGATTACTGGTCCAGGGATACTTCAGACAATGCTGATTACGAACCCAATATTTCTCTTCTGATTTTCTATAAATAAATATTCGATTCATAAGATTTTTTTGCCAACCTTGTCCCAGTTATCGACACTCGAGGCGATTTACCGGCAGAGTGTTTACATTGCTGAACCGGTAATCGCCATGTATGAAAACTCGTTGGAATTAGCATAAAGCTATAATTTTCCATGCTGAACGCAAAACTAAGATTCTTATTTATAACTTGGAGACAAACTTACATCACGCAAGTGTCCAGGCATTCTCAAATCTCCCGAGATGTGACACGGTTAACTTTAACCTCCAACGGAAGGCTTCGGCCGAAATCGCCGGCACCGTGGCTGAATATATTTGATTTGATTATTCTTGAATACGTATACTTACGAGTGCGGCAACGTAATACAACATAGTAAATACCTCCTGGATGCTAATATATCACAGATCTGCACGAACGACTGATTCTTATCTTAAAATACTCATTTAATGTGTAAACATGATGATCACTGGGATCCTGACGACCACTGGGCCAAAACCGAATCTTGGAAATCCCAGTTGACTGCCGAATCAACATTGGAACAGGCAGACCGACGAATTGAGAAGACTGGTCTTGTTGTTCGGTCGCCAGGACAGTTCCGTGCAATCGCCAATTTAGAGAATCAATGGACCGTTGGAGGCTGCACTTTGATTTTCCATTGAACGATGGTGGGGAGAGAAGGACGTCCGGTGAGTGGGAATGACGATGGAGTTCTGTTCCGACAAAAGACGGGGAGAGAGAGAGAGAGAGAGAGAGATCGGGGAAACAGAAAGCGCAGACTAGTAATATCGTGAAGTCAGAGGACCAGAGGACAAACACATGTTGCACACTCGGTGCGTTCGCATTGCCTGGAGACGTAAAGCCTCGATGTATCCCCAGTGGAACAACACGAAGCTCACAGAGGCTAGAGGGCTTCGAGAGAGTAAGGGAGAGAGAATAAAAAGGAAGAAATGTCAAGTGCAGAGGGAGAGAAATAGGAGAGAGAGAGAGAGAGACGCAGAAAGGACGAAGAGGACGAGGAGGAGAGCCACAGAGAGAAAGAGGGTGGAAAAGAGAGCGAGAGACAAACTTTCAGAGAGAGAGAGAGAGAGAGAGAGAGAGAGAGTCTGAAAGAGCGCAAGTTTCGTAAGGGGTCTCTGAAGCGCGGCAAAGTACAACGACGCAACGTAAGACTAACAACACAATGGAAGCAACAGCTGCATGATAGATGGTCCCGCGACCGACCGAACGACCGGCCGAACGCGAGAACGACCGATTCCTCAGGCCGCTCTTTCTTTCACTCCACAATCTTGTATATATTTCTGTCTCGCTCTCTCACTCTGCCCTTCCTTCTCGTCTTTCTCTTTCCACTCAGCAAAGAGAAACACAATCTTCGCGCAGGCTCGTCTGTTTCACTTCTTGTCCGTTTGTCCCGTTCTCTCGCCGCGAAAACGCTTCTCGCGGGGCCCGACAAGAGAGAGAGAGATAGAGAAAGAGAGTGTGTGTGTCCGGGACTTCTTTCAGTATAGCCGCTCTCGCCACGCGGACCGGTCGTTATCGTCGCATTTATTCGCGGAAGCGACGAAGAAGGAGCTCCACCGGCTCGTTGCTGCCAGTTTTACCAGGGCGACGATCCCTTCGCGTACCGTTTGCTCTTTCTCTCAAACTCCCCCCCCCCCCCCGGCCATGTCAGTATTCGCCGATAAATTATTTGTATTCCCGGTGAAAACGCGCGAAACGAGTGAGCGCGGTTGAGGGGGATGAAATTTATTCGCGATATGAGCCCGAAGAAAAAGCGTTCGGTACTAAAAATTTCGTCCCGTCGGGTGTATCTCCATTCGCATAAATTATATCACGCGTGTACTTCACTTTGTTTCACTAATGGACAAACGTCTGGAATGTTGGCGCTCGGCACCACCCAAAAAAACCGTTGCCCCGAAACGATTTTTGTTTAAGATGCGGCGCCTTTCCCGTAATCGTTCATAACTGGAGCTGTGCCAGATATGACATTAATCTCGTCGGTATACTGTTCAGAGGGGGGAAGGGGGGGGCAGATCTGAAAATACTTCAGCGCGGGGGATTTGACATCGTCGGACAAGTGGAGGAGGTGGCGAGGGAGAGAGACGGAGGGAAATAAAAAAGGAAAACGTTCAAAGGGGATCCCACGACACGAGGAGTCGACGAGAAGAAGAATAATATGAGAGGAAGAGGGATATAAAGAATCGGTGATGCCACCGACCTTCGAGGCTGCCGAGAGGGAATATATATTGTACGCACCTCCTGTGGATCTTTATTCAACCGCCGGAGCAAGGAAGACAGAGGGAGAGACAGACAGAGAGAGAGAGAGAGAGAGGAGGGAGAGCGCTCACAATTCCCTTCCACCATTGTTAGCCGTTTTATTCGTACGAATCCAATGGTCATAATCGCTTAACGCTTACATTCAAGGCAGTGCTATACAGGGCTCGTACAGCATCTTTAGGACAAGCGAGCTCGCCAGCATCAAGGCATCAGTCGCATTGTGAGCTCCTGAAAATGGTCTTGGGTTCGGATCGCGTCGAGAGATCAGAGAACGCGCGCGCGCGCACGGTAAGTCCCTCCAACTGATGCGTGAACGCGCACGCAGTTCCGACAATGAGCTTATACGAGAGATCCGAAAAGATCGGGGAATCCGATCGTTCACGAGGGAAAGAGAGACCGACGAAGGTGAAACAGAGAGGCGACTTGTGGGCATACGCGACGCTGACTTGACTCCGAGGCGGGGCAATCCCGATGTCCCTTGATCTGCTCCCCCTTTCCCTGTTTCTCGCATTCTTCCTGTATCTCGGCTTCATCTCCTCAGTACATTGGAAGTCCCGTTGAAGACATGCGGGAAATTCCAGGCCCAAAAATTTTGGAATTCCACGTGACAAATCAATTCCACCTTGAAAGTGCCACATACTTCAACCTGAGTGTTGCCCTACGGTGATGGCATCTCCCCTTGCGCGGACAAAGTCGGTGCTGTTTCGATCAAGAGTAACCTGCTTGGAGATGGACCAACAGTCGGGTCTTACGTCATGGATGCATCATTCCGTTCAAGTCCGCAAGCAATCATCTGTACCAACGCTTCGATTGCTCACATCCGATTGAGCCTTGCCTCGAATCGCAGTCCAATACTCTGGCTAAGAGGATCGCACGGTTGGAAACCTTGTTTCCGGGATCAGATGTGCTTGAGGATGTCTCGGGTCCTGCTTTAGGATTCCCTCAGGCGGCAATCACCTCCCCGGACGGGCAGTCTGACCGCTGTATTGATCTCCTCGTAGATGATTCAGTGTTTTCATCCCCGATCATTTGATTTAATGAACATGATGGCTTCAATGATTTCGATATCATTGAGGTTAAATTCAACTTTCGAAAGGTAAACCGATTCCGATAGTCGGTTTAATCACTCAACCTCGCAGTCCAATATCCTGGCTAAGAGGATTGCACGGTTGGAAACTTCGTTTTGTGGATCCGATGCGCTTGAGGCTGTCTCAGTTCCTGCTTTAGGATTCCCTCAGGCAGCAATTAGAGGGAAGTCCCGTAACGCAGGACGACACCTAGTGTCGGACACTCGCGCTATCACGACAATGTCGCAGTGCGATCGCGTAAAAAACCCATGAAAGGGATGCGGGGGTGCGTAGCGATACATATCCGCGGGACGCGGTGTGCCACTGACGCGCGAGGTCAAAGTGGGATCAATTGCTGCTGCGTTTGGCGGGAATACACTGCGTCAGGTAAGATCGAGGTGAGTTTTAGTGGTAAGTTTCTGTGTTTAAGTGTTTATGTCAATGGTTATTATACGTCGTGTTCCAGAAATATTCGAAGTTTGTTCAAGTTTTTCTTGGATTCCCAAGGGGTTTCGGTATAAAACGCGTAATTTTGGGGATGCTCTGTCCCCTGGTACCGGACACAAAGTGGTCCCTTAACGCCGGACAGTAAACATGCTGTTTTTTCTCGTAAGCATTTATACTTTTGATTATAACTGTTGTACGTTGTTTTACAGGATAGAAGAACGCAGCGGAATCAAAATGGAAGAGAAGTAAAAGGAAGGACAATGGACCAATAAAAATTGCTAACTGAGTTTAAGAGAAGCATCGCTGCGCTACGACGTTCCGAAAAGCACTCTACATGACAAAACACCGTTATTAAACCGTGGACTAGCTTTGCTCCAGGTGTTGTGCAGATTCTCCATAATTTCTCGCCATTGCCAGATGCTGCAAAAAACCGAAAGTGAAATTCTGATTTCATCACCGTGCAAAATTGTTGTCGAAAAAAAGAGAATAAAAAGAGCGTTAAGGACAAACAGAAAGGAATTGGAAAAGGTAGAGCTAAAGCGATGAAAAATCAACCGTCAGCTCGAATATCGAATATAAAAACTCCTTGCGTAGGATGCCTGGAGGACCACGAAAAAGCCTGGATGCAGTGCGTCCGCTGCCGTGGATAGGTTTATGAATAATCTGCAGACATCCCTAAATATTCGAAAACTTATATATACGATTGATGCACAATGTTCTGAAGATGTCCGGCGCCGGGGGCTCGAAGTTAAGTCTGTCCGGTACCAGGTGCCACTTGCAGTGATGGCAATTTTTTGTACCAAAGTTTGAATAAAGTTTTTAATTTCATTCATGCAGAGGTTGCATTTTTATTAATTTGCATTGGTTTTAAACTTTGTTGACGTAATTATTTTTTTTAAATGTACATTTCTCGAAGCTTTTTTTTTTATTGTCCGAAAAGCTTCTGCGTCCGCCACTGGGGGACTTTCCCCTAACGATTCAGTGTTTTCATCCCCGATCATTTGATTTAATGAACACGATGGCTACAATGATTTCATTATCAATGAGGTTAAATTCATATTTTAAAAGGTGAACCAGGGCATTCCGATAGTCGGTTGAATCACTCAACCTCAGTCGTGCCCTACAGTGATGGCAACTCCCCTCTTACGTCATAGACGAATCAGACCGTCCGAGTTCGCAAGCAATCATCTGTACCAACGCTTCGATTGCTCACATCCGATTGAGCCTTGCCTCGAATCACAGTCCAACACCCTAGCTAAGAGGATTGCACGGTTGGAAACTTTGTTTTGTGGATCCGATGTGCTTCAGGCTGTCTCAGGTCCTGCTTTAGGATTCCCTCCGGCGGCAATTACCTCTCCAGACAGGCAGCCTGACAGCTGTATTGGTCTCCTCATAGATGATTCAGTATTTTCATCCCCGATCATTTGATTTAATGAACACGATGACTTCAATGACTTCATTATCATTGAGGTTAAATTCATCTTTCAAAAGCCGAACCAGGGCATTCCGAAAGTCAGTTGAATCATTCGACAGGCTGTTGAAGACATTTGAGGATCGTCAGATTACTGATTAGCGTCAACGACCGATAACGCGTGGTTGGCCATACACGTACCGTCGTACACAAGATTCCTTTGTACCGAGGCTCTTGTTGGAGGCTCGTTGGTAATCTGCATGTGAATTTCCTATTCACAATAGGCTTAAGAGCAGGGGGGGGGCATTCTTATTCTACACAGTGACCAATCTAGCGTTTCTCTATGCGTGACTCCTGACGAGGTACAGCTTGATCGGGTAGCCGGATATCTCATCGTCTTGATACAAGTTAGCGGTATTCTCGTTGCGTCTGTATTCGTTCCGGCGTTCTCTTTGTGAACGCTCAAAGAGCGCAATTTCCATAGTCCTCCCGGTACGACAATGCCCAGTCCAACGACTCTGCTTGATATCCAAGGTTGCGCGAATGATCTCCAAGTCGGGTGATAAGCGAACACTGCTTGTTCCATGAGATCGACGAAGACCCATAGATGTCTTTCAATGACCATCCGGTGGTCGAGCAGCTCATTTTTGTTTCGGGTGAACGACCAGGACAGTCATATTCGATTCGATCAATGGAAGACAAATTGCCCATGAATATTCGATACGAAGAAGCATTGCCTTTGTGTGTATAAGCGTGCTTGACGAAACTCGTTGTCCCAATCGATTCACGTATCATTCGTGTTTGATTAGCGCTTTCGTTCAAACATGCGAATGACAAATTAACGAACATCCAATTGAGAGCTTCGTAGCGATAACGCTTTGGACGAAAACGCGCTATTAATCGCCGTTCGTTACGTTCGACATTCGGGAGAGTCACAATCGTATCTGGGTTAGCTGTGGGCCACTTGGTTGTTCTTTGCAAACAAGCCAATCCACACTTGAGGAGAATGTGCTCACTCGGCTGTCTCTTTGCCTGTTGCCTCAAAACGGGGCCGCGTAAACTGTCGAAATTCATTAGCAGCCAACGTTTTCACGTCTCCTTCTTATTGTAACAATACACCGTCGATACAACCGTTCGACGAGGGTACCCTGCTAAGGCAGATTGTGGCTGAGGCAGGCGCGACTGCGTCACATCACATTGTGTAACGAGAGTCTACGTGCAAACGTTGCTGCTTCGGGCCTTTGTTGACGCTCAGCAAACATATATTGTTATCGATTACTCATGACCCGATGATTTTCATTCTAGCGACTATGCCCGTCTCGGCGAAGTACCTCGATCGTTTTTGCACCGGCGGCTAAGCACGGCGTAACGACGGAATGGAGGTCGACCAAAAATACATTCCCAATGGCGGACCGAAAGCGAGGAAGGAAAGAGATGTCGATTGATTGATTAGTCGGAGTGTTCAAAAGGGAGGGAGAGAGCGTGGAAAGGAGAAGGGCTAACTAAAAAGGGCCCTGGGAACGTGCCCGAAAAAAAGACAAAGATTTACTCTGTGTTCGCCGATTTGCAAACAACTCGCTTTCAAAGTATCGTAGGCCGACAGGCTCGTTGTGGTAGCGGTCCTGGTCCTCGACGAGGGGGTGGCCCAACGGATCGCGGGGCTAAAGGGCGAGATCGGGCATGGGGAAGTGGACTGGGGAAAGCTCCAAAGGGATGTGCTGCCAGGCAAAGTGGCATAGGGGGAAAGGGCAGGAGAGGGCGAGGGAGGGAGGGAGGGGGGAGAGAGAGAGAGAGAGAGACAGCCAAGCAGGGAACAGAGAGGTTTTGTTCTCTAGGGAGCAGTCAAAGCGCGTGGCCCTTGCCATGACGATCTGAGCATCAAACAAGCTGCTGCTTTGCGGCGTCCTCGTGGGCGTCCTGACGCCCCTCTCTCTTTCTTTATCTACATATCTTCCTCTATTACAATCCCGAGATACGCATACTCATCTATTGCAAGTCGTGTGTATATATATATACACACTGATACACAGAAACAGGGGTGGTAATTTGGACCCATTCAAAATCCGAATCACGCTCATCTATACACGTGTCAAAAAAAACTACGTCACCACCCACAATTTCATAGCAAGTATGAAAAACGCAGAAGTCACTGACCGAATCTCCAGTGAGTTAACGGGCGTCATCTACCTAGCTAGTCTAGGTGGGTCGAAAAATTGCATTTTCCGAAAATATTTTTATTCGATAATACCACCTTTTAGCTATATGATATAGTCGAGAAACACTTGATGGGTTGTTTCCAAGTTGACAGGAGATACGACGAAGAACATTTGGAGGTCGTTGACGATCTCACTTTTCAAAAAATCGATCTTTATTTTTTAATAGTTACGTAAAAATTACGACTTTTTTCATAAATTTTGTATACTTTAGTTTCAATTCGTCACCATGTTGTTAAAAAAATGATTTAAAAAATCGACGATTTATTGTTAACTCGAATAACCCATTTGGTTTTTAGATTTCAGATGGACCGTTTGGGCTGGAGAGTGTCCACCCCCAAACGTCGCGAAAAATATTTCATCATCTGCCGACAGCCACGTTTTTGATGTTTTTCTGCACTTTTTGGGGATTTTTTAAAGGCTCTATATATGTACCTATGTGTAAAAAAATTGCGTTTCTTTATCAACAACAATTTCCCAAAAAAAAATTTGAAATTTGGCTATTTTCTTCAGGCCTGTAGGTAGATGCTGCCCGTTAAAAATGTACGGGTTCACGCGTGAAACTTTTTTTTCCCACCACTTCTTCCAATACAATGTCTTCTGTCGAAGACATTGTATTGGACAAGTGTCCAATACCGACAGACCGACAGTACGGTCTGTACTGTACAGTCCTACAGTACGTTCGAAGTAAAACAGAGTAATAGCGCAATCCAGGAGAAATATCATATCATATTTTTAATTCTTCGTTGAGACGTGCAGCGCGATAAAATAATTCAACATCGTTGGTAATTTAAAATTACACACACCACGAAGTTCCCAACCCGATTATTTTTGCTTCATTCGAAAGGCATGTCGGTCGGATTGAGTTGGGGCTTCATTTCTCAACTTAGAAAAAAAAAGATCGCGAAATAAAACTGTATTCCATATTACCCCATCTCTCCTCATATGTTTATACATTTATAAAGATACCCATCTATTCGGTCTAAAATCAACGGCATTTGCAAAAAAATCGTCGGGAGAATATACTGCATAAAAAACCCATCTAAAAACCAAAAGTAAGTGTTTTATTGAATTATATGAACCATACGTCTATATAGGTATACATAATTGCTCTGCCAATAAATTATGGCTAGATTTAGTGCAGTACTTTTTGCCATCGGCCTTCGTTGTAAATACTACGGAATTTAATTTCATGTTATTGTCTATTTATCTCTATATACATGTATATTTGCTCTGGAAAGATCGGTATCTCCCTACCTACGATGCGTTCCGGATAAGCCAATGTATAATGATATACATCAGGCTGATGTGCTCCATAGTTTTCAGTGTACCTACAGCGATGCTTGCTGGGAACACAGCCCTGCATGCTATTGCTGCAAACTCGGCCCTACGAGGGGGCAAATACTATTGAGCTTGTCGGCGAGGCACCTCCACTTTTTACCCCATTAAAGCCGATTCACGTGGACAACAGGAGGCACCGTGAGCCCCAATGGCTCTTTATAAGCCGCAGCCAAACTACACACACACACACACACACACACACACACACCCATATATATATACATACATACATACATACATATATATATATATATATATATATATATATATATATATATATATATATATGTATGTATACATTGCCGAGGCATACACAAACGTCGTATAGGAACAACGGTCATGCGTACGTAACTCTCACGTCGAACACGCGTGATTCGCTAATTGACTCCGCGGTGATATGTCGCGTGGCATTTCGAGTGGCCAACGATCACGCGGCCCTGCTCGCTGCAAAAAGGTTGATAAGTTATATATATATATATATATATATATATATATATATATATATATATATATATATATATATCATATTGCGAGCCAGTTAGCACCGTTTTCAACAAGGCACACAAAGTATTCGAAATTATAGTTCTTTGCACGATGGATTTTGAAAAAAAATTACGCAGTAAGCTGATAAGATAAAATAACAAGTGAAATATTTTTTACAGCTACTATATTTGTCGCCCTCGTAGCAGAAGCTGAAATTGAGTTGAGGAGTCAGGAGGGCGAGGCTATTCAATTTTCAGACAAGAGTGAAAAAAATTACCCCTGTAGTGAGACTCTAACTGTCTATCGTCCATTTTAAAGAGCTATGCCTGTTTGTAAAAGTCGAAAGCTCACTTTTTTCAACATCACTATATTTTGACAGTATATGATTTTATAAAAATTCGGGCAAAATTTCATGGTGATCGAATCAAAATTGATAGATTTATAGGCTGTTATGTTGACGCGCGTCGGAAGGCTGGTAACGTCGTTCGATTTTTTTTTCCTTTCAAAAACACGTTTTTAGAATCACCGAGCAAGATATCTCGAAAACTACTGCATCGATCTTTCTGGAATTTTTACGGCTTTCACTAGATGTAGAAATACAGTATTTGATCGAAGGATTTTTTTCCGATGCATACTTTAGATTTGATGAACGAAAAAGGTCCATATTTGCAAAAATCAAGACACTGAACCCACGCCATTGTTTTTCACATTTTGGTTTTCAAATTTCTTCGATTAATCATTAAAATCGGAGTGATTAAAATTACAGTGTTCTTCAGATGATACTTTTCAAAATACCTTATTTGTATTGAAATTTATCATACGATAGCTTCTTTTAAAAAATCCCAAAAATGATGCTTTCGACTGTTACCACTAGGCATAACCCGTTAAGGAAATATACAACACATTTCTGACAGTTGAATTCATTCTGGGCTGGTTGCTAGATTTCATTGAATTTATAATATTTTTGATTGAACTGTATTTACTTCTTAATATAAACATTGTAAATTAAATATCTTCATTCTGAATTGGATTAGGTGTATATTGTCGCGGGCGGTTAAATGTCAATTAATACAGCAATTAAAACCAATGATCAAGCGCTGAGCCTCTCTCTCTCTCTCTCTCTCTCTCTATCTTTCCCTATTGCTCTCTTTCTCTATACAGCTACATTTTCTTTCTCTTTTCTTACTCGTCATTCATTTTTTTCTACTTTTCACTACATCGACGAAATTTTGTTTATTATTACATTTGTGATGAAATATAATTTCTTCCTAAAATAAACCAGAAAAAAAACGTCAAATGGAAGTGAAAAAAGTACAGTTCGATGGAAACCTAAAAAAAAACGATTTCTTTATTCGCGTATGATTTATTATACATACACATGCATGTGTAAATGGATATAAACATATTTAAAATAACAGGAAGCCGAAGAGGCGTTTACGGCAGCTCGTACAAAAACAACCTCGCTAAGTAGTTACGTACCCGCCTATGACTCGTTTTATACTCCCGTATATCGTTTTTAAGTCTCGTTCTGTACATCGCAAGGTGTGCAAGCCTCAAATTGTATGCTTCACGAAAAGCCTACAATTTCATGCAAATTTATGTAGAGCGTATAGCGCGTCATTAAGATCGCAGATTGTGGCGGCCACGCGGATGCGCGCGCGCGCGGTGCCGAAGGTGCGAGCACCGATAACTCGTAAACGAAAGAAAATTCGCAAAGGTGCATCCGTGCACGCAGCGAGCGAGCTCGTACGAAGCAACCAACGAAATGAATGCAACCAACAGATTCGCAGGATCAGAGATCCGTGACAACGCTTTTTGTTTATAAAAACAAATAAATATAAATATATATATATATATATATATATATATATTTGTTTATTTATTTATTTATTTATTTATTTATTTATTTATGTAATCAAGAGAATTTAAAAAAAAACCGGCTAAAAAATTATCTTTTGCAGAAATAAAAACATAAACAAATTAGAAAAGATTTTTCGTTTTGTTCCAATCAACTTGAACATACTTTTTTCTTGAGTACAAAAACGGGTGAAAAGCACGCGCGCAGAAAAAAAGTTTCATGCCGAAGAGAAATGGGAGTCTCGGATCCCGTGGGGTGGCGTCGATGTATACGTACGATGGGGGTGGCTCGTCGAATGCGGAGCCTGCGGAACCGAATACCTCATCGAGTATGATCGCGTGGATATCCCGCAGGGAGCAGCAATTTATAAATAATTGAGCCGAGTCCGGTGAAAAATGAATTACGCCTCCCTGTACAATACGAGGAGTTGTTTTACAGCGACAACCGAGAAGGACTGGACCGCGATGTAAGAAACGGGAGACCCGGAGCTTCCACCTAAAGCACCTAACCTCGAGTACACTCACGCTTGCGTGTAAACTTAAGGGGGGAAATCCCTTCAAGCGAGGAAAAAAATGCGGATTTTCATGACTTTTTTTTTTTTAATATTTCTTCACCTTTTTTGAGACTTGCAGTGTGTTTCGTTAATACTTTTGACTGTAACATGGTATTTTTAAATTTTATTTTTCTTGAAAAATGGCGAAGGTATGGCACGGTCTTGTAAAGTGCATTTTCAAAACTGGCGTGACGTACAGCTAAAAAACTAATCGATCGATCTTGATGATATTGTGTACGAAAGTAAAAAAGTCTTTTTTATTGCCAAATGTAGTCATTTTTTTTGGTAAATGCGATCTTTTTGTTCCAAAGCGAATCATTTGATCAATTTTCTACATTTCTCATTTTTTGTTGGTTCATATTCTGCATATAAGTATTAACGAGAGAAAAATCTTCGTTGGTTTTTTTTCAGATCGGTCCCGCCGACGCTATGTGTCACGCCGTCTGACAACATCCGCCGTAACCCGTTTGGAAGACCGTGCTATGAAGCCATTTCAAAGATTAATTTAAAAATTCAATGTTACAGCCAAAAGTAGTAATAAAATAAGTCTTAAAAATAATGAAGGAAAGTTTCCTTTAAAAAAAATCATGAAAATCAACCATTTCTTCCTCGCATAAAGGTACTTCCCCCCTTAAAAGCGTACGGGGTAAAATGGCCAGCTTGTATTTCAACCCGAGATTCAGCGAAATTACTTCACGTAGAGTAATTCGCAATGAAGTTTAATTATCTGAAATTTAATTAGTGGAAGTTTAATTAGCTGAGAAAGAACGTTTTTTATAGTGCTTGAGAAAAGAAACGATCGAGGGAATTGTGGAAAATTTGCGCTACCTGCAAAGTTATATGATCGATATAAAATCCCAAAGTGAACGGCGAGGAGCAAATAAAAATTATCGCGAATACTAGTGATTAAAAAAAAATGCCCACTGATACGAATACTAATTATCAAGCAACTTCTAAGTTCAGTTAGCAAAGTATTTTTTTTCCCAGAGCAACTTATTCTGCTCAATTATCTCGGCGTTCACGACTGTTTTTTCCGCATGCTTCAAATTTCTCGCGTTATTTATGCTAATCATGCAGAAGCAAAAAAATTCTCGTGTCTCGATGAAAATAATTCGTTGACCGGAGATATTATTTCGTGTATTTCGAGTCAACTTTTTATTGTTACTCCGCTGGTTTAAAATCCATATTTTTTAAATAGTGTAGCTCAAAATATTTATATATATGTATATGTGTATATATATATATATATATATATATATATATATATATATATATACACATATACATGCGAATAAGTAATGCGATCGAGCATAGACAGGAGTTAGGCTGGCAACCGCACATCAGCATCAGCGTAGTGAAATATGCCTCCAGCGCGAGGGCAAAGAAACGTCACGCGGGAGCGTAACATAAGCCGCATCAATTTTGCAATTGGAGAATTTTATGTCGCCCGGACGTCATATATTATGGACGAATGGTTCTTTTTTCTCTTCTGTTTCTCTTCGGAGCTCCTCCTGCTCCGAAAGCACACGCGCGCACAGAATTACATATGTATACGCGTAGGTTCTCTCATTTTACATTTTTCTGAGATTTCGATTATATATATATACAAGTACAGAACGGAAATTTTGGAGAATTTTGACTTGGAGAGGATCGTCCTCAGAGTAGCCAATTGTTCCACAACACTCGATATTATCTACGCCGCATCAATACATTCGAAATTGCTTTTACAAGAATTTTATCGTATTTACACAAAGATCCATTCTTTTTTTTTTTTATTAAGAGCTTACACATAGTTGAACTTTGAAAGTTTCGATTTTTGGTTTTCGACGGATTCTCAAAATATAACATCTCGAAAATATTCTATGACAATTTCAAGTAGTTTTCGTGAAACGACGAACTTTAAACGCGTTTTTCTCAAAATAACACAAAATGGGTGGCCACGATGTCTCAAAAATCACTACACTGATCAACTTTTACAAATTTTACAAGCTACTTCCACATACCAAAAAGTAGTGCTGAAACGAAGGGATTTTTATTCTCATGCATGGTTTTTTTGTCAACGACAATAAATCGTTTCTTCTGTTGTCGAAAATCAATACTTTCGTTTTGGGACGGATATTGTGTGACATACCTTATATGAAAATGACAATATGCGTACTTTAACAAAAATAATACTCTTTATTAATAAATTAAAATGTCACGTTATTTTGAGACACCGTTTATATATATATATATGTATATATATATATATATATATATATATATATATATATATATATATATATATATATATATCTATGTAAAGGGGTACTTGTCGGGACCGAATGTACATATTGTAACAACCATGTACATAGCTTTACAATAGCATTTATAAGTGTACAAAAGTATCCAAATTGACATGTATATCCCAATAGGAGTGATATAAGCGATTTTATAGTTTATATGTAAAACGGTTAATAGTAGGACCTTAATTTTTTTACGTACTGTTACTTGGTGGGTCCAGGAATATTGCAAGAAAATGAGTGGATTTATGCTAAACTAGTTAGGAGCACTGTCCTACCTAAGTAAAATAGTTGACAAGCCGTCAACATAGACCCGACATAGCAGACGAATGGCAACATTAGTACAACATTACAACAGCATTTTTTTTTGTGTAAATCGTAAATGGACTTTTAAACGCATTTTTCTCAAAACCATATTTTTTTAATTGGCTTCCATGATATCTCAAAAACTATTGAACGAATTTAGCTCAATTTTTTATGGTATAGTATAGTTTTATGGTATAGCCTATAGTGCTCACCCGAACTAGAATATTTCTGATATTTGCCATAGTTTTTTAAGCTCAAAAAGTCGAAAAAAATTACGAAACTTGAAACTTTTAAAACCGTGTCAAAAATGCCATTTTCGATATTTTAACTTCACTCTCGTTCCGGCGATAGCCTCTGCTCTACAAATTGAAATGCCGTTTGATTTTTAAATTCAGATGAGCAAAACTTCCGAAATCATGACAGCCGTCAACCAATTTTTTTCTATTATACATGAGTGTCTTCCAAATGGTGTAAAGTCTATTCAACTCGTTATTTTTGTTTGATAACATTCTGAGAGACTGTAAAAATATTAACAAATGTATGATAAAAATTCAAAGATAGTGCGTTTAATCATTCATCAACAACATAAAATCCCAAAAAAGTGAAAAAAATAGCTGTCACCCCGTCAATGTTTCAAAGCTGGATATTTGGAATTGGTGCGCTAATAAACGCATCACTATTTTCTTCGTTTTTGCCATTTTATTGTCAATTAAGTCTATAGATTTAAAAAATCAGAAGCTTCATAACTTTTTAAGAAAACAATTCATTTTGTTTTTCCATTTTCACGTATTTCCCTCGCTGTCTTGAAAATGTATAAGCTCTTCGCTAAAAGGGTAAACACATATTCGATAAACATTATAAAGATTGAATAAAATTATGCTGGCAGTTTCTTAAAACTGCAAAGCCAAGAACCACAACACTCGTCAAGACCCCAAACTGTAAGCAACATGCACCTTTATAGGAAAAAAATGGTTTCAATAAATACATCGACGTGAAATGTAACAAAGTCGTACCAGTTATTCGAGTAGATTCCAATGTCCCCACATTGACCTATACGACATTTGCAATGGTACCGTTTTGTATCATTACGTGTAGATGTACACGTCGGAAATATTCTTTCTCGCAAAGGTGCATGCTGGACCCACAAATCATACAATCATCTGCCTGGTCCCCGTATCATCCATTAGGGATTAGAACCGGTACCGGCATATACCATTACACGCAGTCGTACAGCATCAAACTATTCTTTTTCGTAAAGGTATATTTCAGGACCGCAACCCGGCCGGTCCCCATATTATTCATTACGAAACGAGAACGGTACCGATATATACCATTACACGTGGTCGTACAGTATCAAATTATATTTTCTCCCAGAGGTGCAGATCAGGACCACAGTTTGCACGATCGAGATCCAGAGCTTGTTTCATAAATACGCATAACCTTGGAATTTCAAAAAATCGAGTTTTGGTTCATTGTATTGTCTTATTGCGTAGAGTTTTGACTTTGATTTGGTTCACATATTTTGTGAAAGTTACAAAAATTGACCGAGATATGACGATTTTAGTGGAGCAGGTCAGAACGCCCCGTTGCGTTAGGCGCAGGCCACACAGAAGAGACGTCAGGCGAGGACGAGGCGCGGACGCGAATTTCCAAAATATATAGAAACGACGGGGCGCGGACGCGACTCGAGACGGTTATCTATGTGAATTTGGCAACGGACTTTACAGACCTAAACATTTATACGAAAGTTGTATACCGAGAAAGTGGATTTAATACGTTTTTCTCTCTTGCGTTTATCTCGAAAGTACACTTTGCAATTTGGCGTACGTCATGTCTCAAAATTTAATCGTCCAATTTACTTCAAATTTGGATTGGCCATATTTTATAACCTTTCCTTATATTTTATGACCTTTTATTTTAATAGAGTGAAATTTATGCAATTTTTCAAATTTCGAAAAGGTATCCGGTGAATTTGTAGCTTTACCCTTGTACTAAACGTATTTTTTCCGTTTTTTACTTTAGATCAATCCACTTACCGGAATCACGTACGCGACCGAGCCGTGCGGAGCCCTGAGATTGAATAACAATGATCACGTTGTTTATATATATTTCGCAATAAAAAACCGTGACATGTCGAGATTATGTAAATCTGTGTGCGAAAGAGCGACCTTATCATCCCAAACCCGAGACGAAATGAAAAATTGACAATCGACCTGTTTTGATAACTCTAAGGTTTTGCATACCTCTTAATAATACATTAATTTTAAGAATGATTCGAATTTACATTTTCCTAATTTCAATTACACAGACATATTAAGAAATGTTCAAAGTGGATCCCTGATTATTTTCAATAAAAATCCATTGAAGGCTTGTTAATGCCAGGGAAAATATTAGACAGGTTGGGTTCAAATATTATATTAAGCCCCGAAACGATATATTGAACCAGTAGCGTGATTCTGTAACTCGTTATAACTCGGTAGCGACAGTTTTCGTTATCGATAAATAATAACAGCATATCGCATGCATAATCACAGAAGAATCATGCTACAGGGCTCGCCCAACGATCGGGTCGGTTATGGTCGTGAAACGTCCTTCTGGGAAAAGAATAGTTCAATTGCGTACGTTCGCGTGTAATGGTATTGTAATAAACTCGTACACCGAAGTTTTTTAATGGGTAATATGGGGACAAAATGGATATTCGTGGGATGTGCGGTCCCAAAATGCACCTTTATAGAAAAAATGGTTTCGATGAATATATCTACGTAGAATGGTACAAAGTTGCACCACTCATTTGAAAAGACTCCAATGTCCCCATATTGACCTATACGACATTTTGAATGGTACCGTTTTGTATCATTACACATAAATGTACACGTCGAAACTATTATTTATCGTAAAGGTGCATACTGGAACCACAAATCACGATAATCCGCCGGACCCTGTATCATCCAGTAGGAAATACAGCCGGTACCGACATATACCATTACATGCGGACGTACAGTATAAAAATATTCTTTTTCGTAAAGGTATATTTCAGGACCAAAACCCGTTTGGTCCTCATATTATCCATTACGAAACGGAAACGGTACTGACATATACCATTACACGCGGACGTACACGGGCAAACTGTTTTCTATGTAAAGGTACATATCAGGACCACAATCTTCGCGTTCGCGATTCGGGGTTTCTTTCACAAGTACATCCTATTGCCTATGCTTATTAATGCCATTAATTGAATAAAAATATCAATATTTTGACGATTTCAAAAATAAAACGTACTTCAAGAATAAAGCGTCCCAAAGAAAGTCGAAGAAATAAACTCTGTATCTCATGTTAATCTACTACTTTGTTTCCCACGATGAATGTTTTGTGCCTCGTTTCGGGTACTGTATTGAATTCTTCTTATGTCAATGTAGTGTACCAACATTATGAAAAAAAGTCGTAACCGTATAATATATGGCATTTGAGAATAATTCTTAATTTTTTTGTTCAGTGAATAAAAATCCATTCATTAAATTATCAAGTAATGTAATGAATTTTTAAAATATGTTATGGTAATTGATGTTGATCTCCGCGGACAATGTTTAAATTTGATTATTATTCTCGTATTCTATACTTTCACTCTCTTAAAAGTACACTGGTAAGAGTCCGACCATTGTTCGAGTTTCAAAGCTGACTAACAATTAGTTATTACGAAGGCCGCATAAAGGCACCGAGTAAGTGAGTATACGGTTAACCTTCCGCATAGGGTTCAGGGGACCCCGCGCGCGACTTTGAGCAAAAAGTATTACAAATTGTAGGCGGCCAAGAAGGCTGGTCTGCTTTGTAAGGGTGCTTTGGAGGTCCTTTGTACGTACCGATTCGGGTTGGACGATTTGCAACAGCAGTTTGGTTGTGGTAGTCGATACAGAAAAAAATTGGGCGGGCGCTTGGGTCGTTTTGACCCCCATGTGATCTGTACGTATATTTTTACGTAACAATTCGTATTTCATTTTCTGCGTGGGATCACTCTACGCAATGTAAGTATGAATATTAGAACGGTAAAAAAATTCTATCTAGTTTATATGCATTACTTCGAAATGCGAATTCTTTGCGACGTCCATCTACTTAATTAAAAACTCATTACAATACTACCTGGAAAACCATGAAACCTTTTAGGATTTGCGACAAGCACAGAGTTTTCATCTGTGTCGACTGTGGGGGACAAACTGGATTCATTAACGATTTTTAAATATTTTTTTTATATATATTTTTCGTATATTTTTAATTTATATGGTGTTTATACGATGATCCCATAATTTTTCGAACCGCTGTTGTGAACAAATTGCTTATGTTTCACAACTATCGGTGTTTTTTTCACTCCGGAATGGGCCCTTTTTAAATGTCCAAGTAAATACTTTTTTGAAACGCCCACTATGACGCTTTTTTCCCGTGAATTATCATATTTCAACAGTACCATCCTAATTTTTTTTTTGTTTAATTAAAGGTCGTAACAGTATATTTAATAGTATTTGAGATTTTTTTTCCTGTTCCGTAAACAATACAAACATCAAATTATCGAGTAAAGCAATACATTTTATGATTTCTGTGAACAATATTTAAATTTTATTTTCATTCGCGTACCCCATGCTGCCTTTGCCTATATTCACTTATGTTTTCACCCAGAGCTCGTGCATTTGCCTCTATGTCTTTTACGTGGTCGTGGTCCCCATAAACACCTTTCATCCACAATATGCAAGGTCCTAATAATTACCGTTAAATAAAATTGGGACCGGACCCCACATCATCCGTTTTATCTACAAAAGTACCGGGTCCGTCCCCGTATGTGACAATTGTCCCGGTATGTAACGTTGGGGGCCGATTTTGGTACCGATAAGTACCCTTTTACATAGATATATATATATATATATATATATATATATATATATATAATACTGACATTGACATTGTCCATTGACATACTTTAACAAAAATAATACTTTTTATTAATAAATTAAAATGTCACGTTATTTATTAATAAAAAGTATTATTTTTATTAAAGTACGAATATTGTTATTTTCATATAAGGAATGTCACACAATATCCGTCCAAAACGAAAGTATTGATTTTTGACAACAAAAGAAACGATTTATTGTCGTTGATAAAAAAAAACCATGCATGAGAATAAAAATTCCTTCGCTTCAGCACTGCTTTTCGGTATGTGGAAGTAGCTTGTAAAATTTGAAGTATATCAGTATTATTATAGTTGATATATATAAATGTATATAACGTATGTTCTTTAAGAGCAGTTTTTGGCCCTTTTCTTTCGTCAGGTCTCCGAATCGTACGCTCACACTCATCGGCGACCAAATAAAGAAGAATGCCACTACGGCGGCTTATTCACATGGACAGGAGATGATCGACATTCGTGGCAAACTAGCTGAAAATTTTATTTTTTCACACCTGCTTCGAATACCGCTCTCTCTCTCTCTCTCTCTCTCTCTCTCTCTCTCTCTCGCTCTCTCCTTCTCTCTTTCTCTTTCTTGTGGGTGTCACAATTACGAGTTAGCAAGGCGCGACGACTTGGCCGAAACGGAGCGATCAATTCGCACATGGTTCTGTTTGCAATTGTTATCTGTTATATTGGACTCGTATATACGGGGCTTCGCTTACGAGACCCGCGTGTATTATGTAATTCCTATTATGTATCGAGACAGAGAACAAGAGCGAGAGAGAGGGGCAGATGGAGAGAGAGAGAAAAAAGAGAGAGACAATGTTGCAAGGCTAAGGTGTGCGAGATAAAATTATTCCGTCGAGAACGAAGAAAAATCTGGTACGAAAAGCAAACCCATCAATCGACCGCAGCACGTAATATTAGAATTGCACTTGGATCAATATACCTCGGGAAGAATGAAACGAGCGGCGGCATACGATAATTCACTATAAAATTGAATAGAATCATCGAAAAAACGAAAAAAAAAAAACAAACCCTCTATTACAATTCCTCCAAATCAGTTGATTCTTTTCAAAGTTCCGTACTAGCCAAACCCAAAATAGTTTGAAATATTCTTTCAAGTCGTTACGAATAATCGTTTCAATCAATACGACCATTGAACGAACATTTGGAGCCTTCTGCGCGATTTACATAATGTTGAGTCAGGAGGAGGCTGATACGAGGACGTTTCTCGGCGTCGAGAGTCTTCAAAATGTATATATATATATATATATATATACACACGGGTGTTACATCTATATATATATATATGTTTTTTGCGCGAATATATATATATATGCATACAAGTCAATGTTTTTTCCGGACAAAAAATTGAATATCTCGGCCAAACATTTTTTTTTTAACGAAACTAATGCAACACTTTCCTTTTCGAAGATCATTTCACTAAATAGCGAGATATCTATTTTTCCGAAGTCCAGCGAACGATTTTGCAAGGTGCGAAAATCGTGAAAAACCGCCATTCTCAAAATGACGTACCGGGCACAAAAAAATCGAAAAAAAAATTTAAAAAAAAACAAATTAAAGCTGACTTTATTCTCTTCGAAACCCCGTTTGGTAAATTGGTTTCCAATTTTTTTTTGCGGGATATTCAGTTTTTTGTCCGGAAATAAAAATTGCAGGTTGCCTCAAACTTCAGACCAAGGGTGTGTATATGTATATATATATATATATATATATATATATATATATATATATATATATATATATATATATATATATATATATATATATATATATATATATATATATATATATATATACATACATATATACACATATATATATACATATACACACACACACACACACACACACATATATATATATATATATATATATATATATATATATATATATATATCTAGGGAGAGAAAGAGAGAGAGAGGCACGAGATTTTTCGAATAACGAGCAAAAAAATAAGGAGACACGTAGAACGGTCGCTCTTTCGGAAATAAGTATCCGCGTTGCACGTTCGAGTGCGAAATTAGGAATACAAACAGACCGCGCGGGTTGAGGGACCGGGAGGAAGGAGGGCAGACCAGGGGTACAGCGTACAGCAAAAGAGAGCTCGCAAGAGAGAGAGACAGAGAGAGAGAGAGAGAGAGAGAGCGAGAGAGAGAGGGACGGAAAGCGGGAGAAAGAGAGACGGAGCTTGAGAGCTTTGCATCAGCCCATCAACGAGACCGAGAGAGCGCTTTCTCGCTCACGATAAGAGATAAAAGGAAGACTAATACACTGGGCGTACGATGCGCGGTGTATGCGCGCGCGCGCGCTTTTGCTCTGCTCCTCGCTCGTTCGCCCACTTCAGAGGATAAACTTTGTGAAGCATTTGGCTTTCACGCAAACATCATTTTAATCCCCGGACGACCGAGAGAAGAGAAACTCTCCTCTCGGCTCTTGTTGGTCCGGGTGGGGGGCGGTGGGAGATTGGCGAAAAGAGAACGATGATGCTGCTCGTGTATGGCACTCTTGGTATATATATATATACGCGGCTACGCGGTACTGAATTCTCCAGGACAACTGTGGGAGGGTTGGATGTACGTATAGTTGTATAACGGAGGACGAAGCATCGGTGACGCGAATTGGGGATGGAGGGCGAAAAGGAGAAAGGACGGGGGTGCAAGGGGGGCTGAGGGTGGTCGGGGGGTGGGCTGGGTCGCGTAGGAAAACCTGGTGTGAGAGGGTAGTGAGCTCCACTGAGGCGAGTAATCAGAGAGACATTATTTCTCTTTGAGCAGGGCCCAACGACCGCGCCCGCGTGGAACTCGTGTTTTAATACCAAGGAAAATCGTGGGTGGTGTGTAAGCTTCTCATGCAGTTTGAATTCTCAAATATTTCTCTCTCTGTCTCGCTCTGTCTCTTCCTCTCTCTCTCCCTCTTTCTGTGTCTCTTCATCTCCCTATTTCTTCCTCTCGCTCTGCCATTTTATTATCATTATTATTATTCCCTTAAATAATTCAAACAAAGCTTAATGAGCTCTGTGCCATTGGATACGATGAATTTGCCGTTATTATTCTTTCGTAATGTCGATTGGTGGCGTTTCTTTATTCGCTGACACGACGAGCGAGGATGCCTCTTGATTGCGCGAAGCTGAAATAGAATTTTTCGTTCGTCTCTTCGTGTACGCGTGTTTTATACGATTTTTATCGTTATCGATTAATTCGTTATTTGAGGCCTTAGGCTACGGTAACGGGTATGAAATTATGTGCGAATTTAACAATTTATTTTCGTATGAAAAAGTGATTCATTCATAACATTAATTACACCCATTTAGAATGAATATCAAACTGTGAGAATTTTTTTTTCGATGTACAAAATGGCCGACTACTCGAAACTTCTCGAAACAGCTTTTTTCCAATTGGCGTGACAAATAACTTCAACAATTTTCACGCGATTTACTTTAAATTTGAAAGTTATGTTCCTAATTGCATTTTTTTGTGCAATTAAAACAACAAAAAACAAAAATAATTTTTGTTTTTTGTTCTACGTCAAAAATTGTGGATGCTAAACGCAGCGCCGCGGAGCGCCTAAAAAAAAGATAACAAGAGAAAATATTAGTGGTCGGCCATTTTGTACATCGAAAAAAAAGGTATATTTTCTAACATCTTGATATTCATACTAAATAGATGTGCAATTAATTTAATGAGTGAATCACTTTTTCATACGAAAAAATGTTAAATTCGCACATGATTTTATACCCATTACTGTGGCCTTAGACCTTAAGGGTGAATTATTTGGGTATAAAATTCATCGTGATGCGACATCAATTAGGAGGAGTATTATTAGTGTTGTCGACGTTTTAAGGGGTTACCCGCACTTGCGATTTTGAAAAAATCGATTTTTTTTATTGCATTTTTTTTTAAGTATAAGTATCTGAGCATATGTCCTGAAAATTTCAAGTCGATCCGAACAAAATTGACTGAGATATGAGCGTTAAAAGAGAAGAATCCGCGTTGAAAGAGAAACTTTAAACGCGTTTTTCTCAAAATGGCATTTCTGAAGTCGGTGACCAAGATTACTCGAACACTAATGAATCGATCTTCTTGAAATTTTGCAGGCTTATTTAATACATAAAAATGTAGTCTTTAATCGTTCGATTTTTTTTTTCGAAAAAAATGGCCGTTTTATAGCCAAAAAACGGCCGTTTTTTTCGTTAAAATCGAACCATTAACTTTGACTGTCCGCCATTTTGTGAAAAATGAATATTTTTTAAAATCCTTCGATTAAAGTCTAGTTTATACTTATATTTGACTAAATCCATGCGCATTTTTTTTTCAGATGATCCACTTCGCCGCAATGTTGGTCACTGCAAACCGTGTATATAAAACCATTATTTCATTGACGGCCATTTGCCACTAAACAATGTAATATTTTTCAATAAAAAAATTACTGAAAGTTCTTCAAGATGTGTTCTTTAAGATGGTATATTGATCGATTAAAAAAGTTTTGTAATTTTCTTTAAAAAAATTCGTGAAAAAGGCCTTTTTTGCGCTACAAGTGGGGGTAACGCCTTGAACAATACTATACATGCCGTCCTGTTATGAATGGATATTCCTGCAACTATCGATCGGCCAGATTATGTCCTATTTGCTGGAATTTCAGTTTAGTAAAAGTCCCACGGTTTTCGAGATGTGGGGCTTTATGTTATTTTTTGAAAAAAATCATCTGCTTCTGGTTTTTCGCATGCCATTTCTACAAATGATACGAATCGACAATAACTAAGCAACTTTTTAAAGTAATTGGCACGATATCCATTTTTTCTTACACTGCAATCTATCAAAGTCAGATGTTCGAATTGGTTTGGGGCCGGGTTGAAATTCCGAACTTTGAACGCTCCGACGGTTTAAAATTCCGAATTTTAATATTCCGAAATTCAAGATGAGGCCTGGTTGAAATTCCGAACTTTGAATGATCAGAACGCTCAAAACTCCAGAAGAATACTATCCCGAAAGATCGAAACTCCGAAAGAATTTTACACGAAAGACCAAAACTCCGCAAATCTGAACACCGTCCAAATAATTCGGCTATGGAATTTTTTAACGTTTCAAAATTTTCAATAAATCGACGAATTATTTCAAAATTTTTTTTTTGATTAAGAAGTAATTTTGCGTCAAATTTGAAAATTGTCCAGACAATGTTATACGTTCTGCATAATTTACAGTCAACTGTGTAGACTTTCGCTGGCATGATCTTGGCATAAGGACCGTTTTAAAATCCCGAACTTTGAATGCGCCGGCGGTTAAATTCCTAATTTTAATGTTCCGAAATTACAAGGTTCGTCGAGATCATGCCAGCGAAAGTCTACACAGTTGACTGGAAATGATGCAGAACGTATAACATTGTCTAGACAAATTTCGAAATTGACGTAAAATCACGTCTCAATAAAAAAAAATCTTGAAATAATTCGTCGATTCATTGAAAATTTTGAAACTTTTAAAACTTCCATAGCCGAATTATTTTGACGGTGTTCAGATTTCCGGAGTGCACAATGCACAATACTCCGGAGTGCACAATGCACAATACTCCGGAGAATTTTACGTCTTTCGCGTAAAATTCTTTCGGAGCTTTGATGTTTCAGGGTAGTATTTTTTCGGAGTATTGTGCATTCTGATCATTCTAAGTTCGAAATTTCACCTACCTGGCCGGTTTGTATGAAAATTCTGTATAAGATCTTTTTTCATAAAATTTCCTTAACATTTAAGGTTGAAAAGAAGACTTTTCTAGATAAAGCAAATAACCAAGAGTATTTTTTTACAAACCGGGTCAAAAACGTTATCATTTGTAGAAATGGCATGCGAAATAACAAAAGCAGATTTTTATCTCGAAAATCGCGGGAAAATCGCAGATTTTTATCTCGAAAATCGAGAGACGTTTTAGATTTGTTGGGCTGGGAAATTTTGCCACAACCGCCGTATTCACCAGACTTGGCTCCATTGGATATTCACTTGTTCCCATCGCTCCAACATCATTTGGCTGACAGCCACTTCAAAACGTTCAATGATGTCAAAAATTCCATTATCGACTTTATCCACTCAAAACCACCATCTTTTTACCGCCAAAAAACTCGCAATCTGCCTGACAGGTGGGGGAAATTTGAGGAAGCAAACGGAGATTACTTTTCCGATTAAAACGTACCTTGATTTTAAGTAAATAAATCATCATTTTCATGAAAAAAGGCCGAGGACTTGTCCACCTGATATTATTCACCGTTTAGTTATCATTACCATTATTATTACTGATTACTTTCGATTGGTTGGTTTTCCACCTACTACATTTCTAATCTCTACCGCTCATTTATGTCCTTATTGTTGTTATTATCCTTTTAATAAAAAATAAACTTTAAAAATAAAATAACTCTTTAAAAATCATCATTATCATTATTATTAATTTTACCCGTACCACCAAAAGAACAACAATAATAATAACAAGTGCTGCAATGACCGTCATTATTACGAATTGTAATGAAAACGTGACGCGATGATTTTTCATATCGATCATTCGAATGTTGGTTCCACTTGAAAATTGATGAAATCCATTGAGCGGTACTACGATCGTATCCAGCATTCCGAAATGATATTTCCACATCTTCCAATCGCTATATATACGAGAGAATATTTCGTTCCGACGCAAAAATTTGTGTCAAGCTGACATAAATTTCGTCGGATCATATTTTTTTTATTTTTCATATTCTCGCCGTCTCGTCGGAGTGGGAGAAGTTCATATTTTTAGCAAGAACAACGGTGCGGGGACGGGTCGTTGCTGCTGCCGCTGCGTAGGCCACAAATATTTCAATACTCATATTTCCCTTTTTTTTTCTTTTTTTTTCATACGCGATGTATTTTTACGTGTAACGTTTTCCTTATTCTTTTTTTTTTGCTTTTCTCATTTCTCGCGGATGGCATACAGGGGGGGGGGGGGGGGGATGCGAAGTGTATCATATTTGTTGTGCGTGCATCGTCGTTGCTTTAACGACTCTCTTTTCGTGTGTTTGCGAGATCACACATAGTCTGGGGGGGGGGGAGAAAAGTCAAGAGAGAAGAGAGCTTCAATGCTGGCCGGATGTCGTATAATGGCGGATGTGCCGACAAAAGAGCATTTTTTTTCTCGCCCGGATTTTCACCTCTCTAACGCTCTACATTATTCTCTATCACGTATATACACGTCGCGAAGTGCAACGCGCGAGTACACCTCTCTCTTGACACTTTGTATTTCATGCACGCTCCCCGGAGCAGGGAATACTCTCGCTCGCCTTCGTTTTCTCCAGCCCACCCCGTACCGCGTTTCTTCCTTTTTTTCGCATCGTTACAAAGCGCACTTCTTTACGCTGCTGTTTTTTTTCGATTTTTTTTTTATTTCAGCCCGATGTGTCCGCTACCTTGGGCGCACGTGGAGCAACGGAGCGCACTTTCATTCCGCGCGATCGCGTCTCTGTTTTATAAAGTACGCGCCGATTGAGGGGGGAGATAACTTTGGCGCGGAAAACAATTGCCGATTTTCATGATTTTTTTAAAAGGATATATTCCTTCACCATTTTTGAGATTTAGGGTATGTTTTATTGTGTCTCAAAATGACCTGACATTTTAATTTATTAATGAAACGTATTATTTGTTTGACGAGTACGAATATTTTTATTTTAATATTAGGTACAAACATGGAGGTACAAACATCAAATCACACGATCTTGGTGGCCAATTCACATCGCCGCGGCGCGAGATAACACGACCATGAAACTTCGTCTGCATTAACTGCATTGTTTCGCCCGCAGTGTGGCGCCATCTTGTTGAAAAAATACGTCTTCAAACTCCATGCCGTTTATGCCATTTATCGGATATTGTGTTACACACATAACCTCCATGTTCGTACCTTATATTAAAATAAAAATATTCGTACTTTTCAAATAAATAATAAATTTCATTAATAAATAAAAGCGTCGAATAATTTTGAGACACCCTTTACTTTTGGCTGATACATGGTATTTTTTTCTCATCAATCTTTAAATGTGGCACGGTCTTCTAAACTGCATTTTCAAAACTGGCGTGACGTATTGTTAAAACACGAATCGACCGTTTCAAATGAAATTTGAAATTAATCTTTCTACCTTTATTGTCTAGAATGAGACCTTGATTCCTTTCAGAATTAGAAAAGACTTTTTTTATTGCAAGATGTAGCCAATTTTTCGGAAAATTCTATCTTTTTGTTTCAAAGCGTATCATTTCATCGATTTTCAAAATTACTCACTTTTTCTTGGTTCATATTCTGCGTATGAGTGTTAGTGAAAGAAAACTTTTCGTTGGTTTTTTTTCAGATTAATTTCCCCGACGCTATGAGTCACACCGTGTGGCAACATCCGCTGCAACCCGTTTAGAAGACCGTGCCATACTCCGCCATTTTTAAAGATTAGGAAAAAAAACCATGTAACAGCCAAAAGTAGTAATAAAAAATACCCTGAACCTCAAGAATAGTAAACAAATCTTTCCTTAAGGGGCCAGTTCACTTTGAAAATTTCCAAAAATTGTAAGCAAGCGAGACTTGAAGGAATCGACGATGTTGAGCAATCAGAAGGGATTTTGTACGGTGCAGGAAATGCCGATCGAGTTTAGGTAAGAGTTTTTCATAGTATAAACTTCAAACGCGTTTTTCTTGAACCAACGTTTTCAAAATCTAGCTCCATCGTATCTCTAAAACTAATAAACCGATTTTCTTGAAATTTGAATCACATATTGTAAACATGATTCGCAACAAGATGACCCTCGATGGTTTTAAAATTTTGATTTTTACTCTTTTTTTTTGCGAAAAACTGCGAAGAAAACGCGTTTTTAAAAACTTTTTTCCTTTTTCATCTGCATTTTTTTATATTTTTTCATAAACCTTTATATCCGAGGGTCATTTTGTAGCTGGTGTCATACTGAATCTAATGGACTTTTTTTTTGTTTCAGACAAGCCGTTGCCGAGTTGTGATGGAGCTACCTAGCCCACCTATTTTTGAGGCGTTACGTTAAACTATAGTTTTTGTACTTAAAAATGAACGAAAAACAATAAATTTGAAAAAAATGTTTTTCAAGACTTTATCTATCAAGCCCAACTTGTATATTTATATATTTTATAAACCCCTAAAAAAAAATCGCGAATATAGCCTTTTATCGTGACTCCAAAGTGGACTGGCCCCTTAAACAAAAACAATGAAAATCAGCTATTTTTTCTTCGCCGAAAGGTATCTTCCCCCTTAACGAGTCGTACAAAGTGCACTATATACCGGGTGAGGCAACAACTATCAGCGGTAGAAATATTTTCCAACCTGTCCCACTTGGGAGAAAACTTTTCTCCCAAGTTATGAGGTTATGAGGTTCTTCCAGGTGGAGGCCCTTTGGAGATTTCAAGGTCCCGAGCATTTTTTCGAATAGTGCCACTTTTTTTTTAACTATTTTATCAAGGACCTAAAAATAAGTTCGAAGACCAAATTTCAAGATTTAGTAGAAAAAATCGATGAAACAACAAATTATTAAACTTCGCGCAAATGTGTAACGCGAAGGCGAGTGACGATTCGAATTACGCTCAGCATACACAATTGCCGCTTGTGTTGCGTTTCTGTGGCAGTCTCCGTAAATTAAGGGAGACTTTGTCCTTGAAATGCAGCGGGAGATGTTAGCGGCTCAACATGAGCAGCTAGAAGAAGAGGAGGGATGCCTCTATGGACCAGGCATTGCCGATTAGCGGTAATTATACACACATTTGTGTAAACACATTACAAAACTTTAAATGCGTTTTTCTCGAAAACACGTTTTAAAAAATGGCTGACATTCTCCTGACCGCTGTAATTAACATATCGACCTGAAATTTGGAGAGCATACTCAGAAAATATGTCTTCACGGAATGACGGATCGTTTTTTTAGATAGATACATTTTTGCATTTATTATTTATCTTTTTATGCGAAAAAAACGCGAAAATTCGATTTTTTTTAAATTGCCGCCATTTTCCGAAATTTGTACTAAAGGAAAAACCCATCCGTCATTCCATGACCAAAGGGTCACAGATTGGTAATATGCTTTGAATTTGTGTTTCAGATCAACAAAGAGGGGGCAGTGATGTCAGCCGTTTACCTCCCGCGATTTGAGGACCTGTTTTCGCGGAGATGCAACGGCCGCCATTTCGGTTTTTTTTTAAATTTTTTTAACGTTCTGTGTATCATGAACAAAAGCAAGAAAAAAACCGCACTCAAAAAGCTTTACTCGTTTCCTTTAAAAAAAATAAAATGTAAACACCTGAAATATGGCACTCCAAGGACAAAGTCTCCCTTAAAATCGTACGAACTTGCTCTTGATAAGGAAACATTTTGCGGAAAATATAATTCCGTACTGACAGAAGCGAGTTATATCGTAGTACTTTTCATTGAAGACAACACACATGATTATGGACACCAAAAACTTTTCACTGACTTTCGAAATAAGTTGACGAGATTCTTAGGTGCGCACAATGTAGAGAAAGCCGTACGACGTACTTGAATTTTGCTTAGTATTGAACTATTTCAACCTCAATTAGAGCCTGTTCGTTGGTCCTCCCTTGACACACTGGGTCATTTTAACTCGGACGAATGTGAAATAAAATGCTCACTTGCCTAAAACTGAAAGTTTTCAATAATTTTTTACAATTCAATTTTATACTTTCCGAATTTTGATTACGTTAATATTAAAAAATGTCTAAAGTGTATCCCGGGTTCAAACTTATTTTTAGTTTCCTGATAAAAATCTGGAAAAATTAGTGATCCTATTTTAAAAAATGGAGGCGCCGTTGAAATCTGCGAGGTGACTCCACCCGGATAAAAATCGTAGCTCCCTCTCGATGACCCCCTTCGAACTTTGCAGCTTTCGTAGGAAACGTTTTCTCCTAAGTTAGATAGGTCAGCTGCTGTCAATGACTCATCCTGCGGGGCTTCGACAGCGATCCACCAGCCTCGTCACCCGTTCGATCCGCGATTTTTTTTCTCCCATATACACTTTGCTAGCAGATGATATTCACTCTTTTCAATCTTCTTTTTTTCGTTTCTTTTGTTTTTCTTGGCATTTTCAAAAACGCGAGATAAGTTAAGGCCGCACGTGCGCGTCAGTGCGTCGAACGAGAGTTTCGTCATGAAAATTTACAAACGCCGATTTGTCAATATCGAGAAAAAAATCACAATGTGATAAAGTTCAATTTGCCACGTGCAGGAGATGACGCGATTCGATGTTTTACAAGCTGTAAAATGTTGAAACAGGACCAGTTTTGACTCGGATCGATGAACTGGAAGAAAATGTTGACGGTTGGATAGGTAAATGTAACTAAATGTGGTAAATTTGTTGCCGTAGTTTACGATCGACGATAAATTTGCAAATGATTTATTCTCGCACGAATTTGACGGGTTTAACTGTGTTTTGGAGTTGTCGCTCTCACGAAACGACTTGGCATGCCTAATAAATCAGTAGTTGCGAAGTTAGCTTTACTATCCTGGTTCAAAGTAAGTCCTGCTCCAGTAGGCCAGCCGCCGTCCTGAACTGCATAATTCTCATTGGAATATTCACTAATCGCTGTTTTTTTTTTTAAATATTATTTTTATTTCGAAATCTCTGGAATCCTCTGTCATTTAAATTTCAAAATCTCTGAAATGCTCTATCATTTGACTTTCGAAATCTTTGAAATTCTCAATCATTTTATTCTCGAAATCTCCGATACATGTATTCCTTTTATTTCACATTCATCTAATTGCCAAATACGAATAAAACTGTGTTACGAGAGAATCACCTTAATCGTTTTTAGAATTTTTTAGAATATTTGTTCTTACATTCAAAATTTCGTAACTTGGCCTAAAAAGTTTACCAGTATACTGGAATGTATTTTTACTTGATTATAGGAGAAAATCAGTTGATTGTTAAATATTCAGGTTCATGAAAATGATATTTTAACTTACTAGAATTGGTGAAACATACCACCGAAAAGGGGATCGAATTGTGCGAGAAATCTGATGGGCATCATTCTTTTCCATTGAACTTCCACATTAAATAATCGATCGATGGAAAATCATTTTATTATCTGGTTACTTAAAGGATTTATCGTAGCAGTTTCACAGATACATTATGCAGTCGACGAATAATCAAATGCCGATTAAATTTAAATATTATTCATGTCGATTCAACCCGTAATTAAATTTCATTTATACGTATATACCCTGAGAATATTCGAGTCCGAGATATAGTACTACGACCCGAAGGCATGAAGAACGAAAAGATTGTTCAACCGTGAGAAACTCATTGGTAATCGATCTGAATCCCCATCACAAGTCGATTCGTCATCGAGAGCGCTCACACATGCCATATATCTGAGGAAATAACATTTAGAGCTCGTTACATTCCGGTAATGGCGTCATCAGCACATCCGGCTGTTTCGAGGATCCTTAAAAAAAATCGAAGCTAATTGTTGATTTTGGGGACAGAACGGTCCTTGAATTAACATTTATATGAGTTTGTTCAAATTTGTCAATGTGATTTTGAAGACATTGCGGATTGGCACAATATCGACGGTAGAGACTACTACGAGGACGGTTCTGGAAGGCGCGGGTCTTCGAACCCATATATATATATATATTTATATTTACGTTGGTATACAGGGTGTCCCAGAACTGATGGTAGTCCCTGAAATGAGAGGCTGGGGGTGAAATTCTGAGTCGATTGGTATAAGCATGTATGGGTCTCAGATCAACCCCTGAATTATTATTAATTTTTAAAGGCGGGCCAATCAGCTGGCGGGAGTACCGCACCTACCGGCGCCACGACACGCGCGTATGGCTCATCGACGTACGCTGGCTCATGGCGCGCACCTGATTGGCCCGCCTTTAAAAATTAATAATAATTCAGGGATTGATCTGAGACCCATACATACTTATATCAATCAACTCAGAATTTCAACCCCAACCCCCCATTTCAGGGACTACCATCAGTTCTGGGCCACCCTGTATATTAATATAGCTATACCGGGTGTCCTATTATTAATGGCAAATCCTGCAACTGTCGATAAGTCAGATCATGTCCTACTATATGCTGGAATTTCAATTAACTAAAAGTCTCACGGTTTTCGAGATAAAAATCATCTGCTTTTGGTTTTTCGCATGCCATTTCTACAAATAATAACTTTTTTTTTAAATACGGTTAAAAAAAAATACTCTTGGTTTTTTTTTCTACAAAAGTATTCTTTTTAACCTTAAATGTTAAGGAAACTTTATGAATACAGATCTTATGCAGAATTTTCATACAAAGCAATTCGAACATCTGACTTTGGCATATCGTGACAATTACTTCAAAAACTTGTTTAGTTATGGTCGATTCGTATCATTTGTAGAAATGGCATACAAAAAACCAAAAGCAGATTACTTTTTTTTCGAAAAATAACATAAAGTCCAAAATCTCGAAAACCGTGGGACTTTTACTAAGCCGAAATTCCAGCATCCAGGTCATGATCGGACCTATCGACAGTTGCAGGATCATCCATTCAAAACAGGACACCCTGTATATATTCACATTGATATCCATTCATTTAGCTATATATTGACGAGTATATACAATATCAGCAGTGCAAACGTGTAAAATATGTACATACGGACAATATATGTACATATGTACATACGGTTGTTCATTGTAACTAAATGATGTAAGCTCCAAGTAGTGACGCGATCTCGAAGAGCGTCTTATCTCGTTCTCACTCTTGGTCTTTTCCATCCATACCTATACACGCGGAAATACATTTATACGTTTTTTTTTCTCTTTTTTTTTCAATACGGAAACGTGCAGACAACGCGATCCTTTATCTCCGTTGGCGGATACGCGATACGCGCGGTTTAGAGCTTTATGTACACGCGTATGTATGGATGAGAGGGAGGAAGATACGGGAAGCATCGATACAGTTATACTTGTGTAGCTCAGGGCACGGTACGCGTATTCGATCGGATTCGCATAGTTTTTATTTAGCTTCACGTGACTCACACGCTAGATATTGCGTATCTATTCTCATAATCGTAAGATACGCGCGAATAGTAGCGTGAGACGGGATCAGCGGGTTTCGATACAAAGCTGCGAGGGGAAGAAAGATTCTGCGCGAAATTCTGATCTCCGTCGAAAATCGACCTGTTCGATTTATGTAGGAGCATTTGGGTTTCACTTCAATTTTTCATATGAAGGCATGATATCTATTTGAATTTTTTTTCAATTTTTTCATTGGTTTAAATTACACAAAAACATTTCTTTTTATTATTAAGTCATCACTGAAAAAAAATTATCATTATATTATTATTAAATTATTTTTAATGATAAAATAATAATCATAAAAAAATTACACATAAACATCTCAAGAATAACATTCATTAACATTTGTCCATGAATTTTTTTTTGGACACTTGTAAGGCCGATTTTCGAAACACGTCTAATAGCTCCAAAATGATGAATTCGGCTTCTCATTGCGAGCACGTTGCACTGTTGTGCATTCGCTATGTGTAAAAAGTTTTCTCCTTATTTTTGTTGGTGTTATGATTTAAAGACTGAGTGATAAAGTGTATATGAAGAAAAGGGGAAGTAAAACTAATTATGTGAGATAAATGATTTTTAATTTTCGGAAGCGTTTGTCTCGAAATCATATTTTTGAAATTGGCTCGCAGCAGAGATCATTCTTTTTTTTTAATTGTTTACGCTCTACGATATTATTATGTATAATATACTACTATTAATTACTATATAGGGGAACTCGGGGCAAGACGAATACGCGGCCCCCATGGAAATTTTAATACGCAAAAATATACTGCAAATTTATTTGATTAATAATTGTAATATATGTGAAATGTATGCCATATATTGAAAATATATGTTGCATATATTTGCCAAATTCTACTTTTCGTAACGACTTTATATATGAGATGTATATGCGTGGTATTACTGTATGTTAATGTATCATATATCAATGATATATGTAGCATTTACCCTGCATATATACCACATATATTTAGCATATATGTTGCATACACACTGCGTACATACCACATGTATACTGCATAAATGGTACATATATGCAACTATATACAGATATGCGTAGCATATCTGTATATAGTTAAATATTTAACCTCCGTTAATAAAGTAAACAAGTATTTGTTTATTTTATTAACAAATACTTAATAAAATATTTAAGTATTTGTTAATAAAATACTTAAATATATTTAAGTATTTGTTAATAAAATACTTAAATATATTTAAATGTTTTTAAATGTTATATAAAAATATTTAAGTTTCTGTTAATAAAATACTTAAATACAAACTTGTAAAATAAACTTATTACAAGTTTATTTTGACTTGTAATTAAAAAAAAACAAGGCAAAGTAACTCAAATGGAAGTAGTAACAATTATATTTTTATTTTTTTCAACTCATTTATCGAAATATCGGTATTATTCGAGTCCAATATCGGTTTTTCATTATCGGATTTTCGATTCGATATTATCGAAAATCGGTATCCATGCTCTACTGCCTGGAAGCTTACTCAGAAAGAAATGCAATAAAAACCGAGGGTGAAAGTTGATGATTCTGGGACCGCGTTTTGTCTACCGTGCAATCCATCATGCAAACCCAGCTACACATATGAAAAGTGTGTGCCCCTCGAATGCGGAAGTCCGGGCCACGTACACATGGCCCGGACATAATTGCATATGTACTTGCAATTATCGACATCAAGCTGGAAGTCCTGGTCGGTGCGAATGAGAAGGGCACAGAGACGAGAGGTATTGAACGACGAGAACAAGGTGGAGGCAGAGCAAAGACATGGGAACGAGCAAGAGGCCAGCGAGAGGAGCCAGACGGGAAATACGGCAAGATGCAAAAGCAAGAATAGTTGCATCTTTTAGAAGACCCTCGTGTTGTACCGTGATCAAGAACGTACTCTTTATTTTCCTCTTTCTAGTTGCACGTATAGATAGAAGAAAAAAGTGGTGGGGAAGAAATGGAGTGTGTGTATAGGGAAAGGTAATGTTGAAGACAGACTTTCGAGCGTTCGAGTTTTGAGCGTTCTGATAATTCAAAGTTCGGAATTTCAACCCGGCCCCATCTTGAATTTCGGAGTATTGAAATTCGGAATTTTGCATCGTCGGAGCTATCAACGTCGGAATTTCAACCCGGCTCCACCTGTTCGAACATTTGACTTTGATAGCCTGCGGTGTAAAAAAAATGTACTACACATATCGTGCCAATTACTTTAAAAAATTGATTACTTATTGTCGATTCATATCATTTGTAGAAATGGCATGCGAAAAACCAAAAGCAGATGTTTTTTTTTCTCAAAAAGTAACATAAAGCCCAAAATCACGAAAATCGTGGGATTTTTACTAAACTGAAATTCCAGCATATAGTAGGACATGATCTGACTTATCGATGGTTGCCCATTACATTAGATGGATTATCCATTACATTTATTACATCCACTCCATGAAATTAATTATACATCTATTGCGTATGAATATCAAGCTGTTAGAAACAATTTTTTTTTTCGTTGTACAAATTGGCCAACTACTCGGAACTTCTCGAAACAGCTTTTTTCCAATTGACGTAACAAATAACTTCACCAATTTTCACTCGATTTACTTTAAATTTAAAAGTTATTTTCCTAATTGCATTTTGTAGAGAAGTATGTACGGAATTTCTGATTAATCGAAAACTTTTCATTTTATGAGCAGTTTATGAGCAGTTGTAACGAAATTTTTCACTGAAAATTCATTTCTCAAGTTCAAATACCTACAACTTTTGAATGAAACAATATTTTTTAAATTCCGTACGTCCTTCTCTAGGTATTCTAATGTAGATTGACGAGAATTTTTGTTTTTTGTTCTAGGTAAACAATTGTGGATGCTAAATGTCACGCCACGGAGCGCCTAAAAAAGATAACAACAGAAAATATTAGTAGTCGGCCATTTTGTACATCGAAAAAAAATATATCTATATTTTCTAACAGCTTGATATTCATACTAAATAAATGTGTAATTACTTTTATGAGTGAATCACTTTTTCATACGAAAAAAATGGTTAAATTCGCACATGGTTTTATACCCGTTCTGTGGCCTAACCCCTTAATTACAGGACACCCTATATATATATATATATATATATATATATATATATATTATATATACCAACGCCGAGAAGGGCCGAAGGACCGACCACTTTTCACGCTGAGCCGCCCTGCGGTACACACACGTACGTGTAGTATGCAGGCATGGGAAAATAAATCTTGCGGACACTCAACGGGAGGGAAGGAGTCTGCACAGCGACTGCGGACACTGGACCCTGTCACCGGACACGGGTCCCGGCATCGACTGCAACACAGATTGCGTGTGTGAAAAAGTTGGACGGCTATCAATGGCTATATGCAACGCGCGTTCACAAACAGCCGCACACGCGTACGTGTGTGTTCGCGCGCGATCCGGCGAACGCCCTGGCACGTCCACGTATCCGCACATGGACCGCGCGCGCCTTTGTCTTACGCCCTTTCGTTTCCGGCACATATCTTCGCTAGCGCACGTATGGACGTATTTTAAAACTTTTTTTTTGGCAACACCAAAATTCCAAAAAAAAATGCCAATTTTTGGAAATATTTCGCAGTTGGCTAATAGAGAGGGCGGGAAGAGGAGAAAATATTTTGGGGGAGATTTTACAGATGTGTGATTTTTTTTAAATTTGATGAATGGGATGGCTGATTAAGTGTCAGCTGACTTTGTAGATGACAAAAAAAATCATTCGTACTATGAGTATAAGGAATTAAAAAATTCAGTTCTCGAATGATGATGATTATTATTTATTCAATTAATACAGATACGAGAAAAATATCATTACTTTAATAAATAATAATAATAATAATAATAATGATAATTGTTATTATTAATTTAATTAGTATCAGCTGGAATGATTTTGCAGATGACAGAAGGTTCCAATTACTAATAATTATAATATATTACATAAAAAAACGATAATAATAATAATAATGATGATTATTATTAGGAATATATAAATGAGGAATTAGAATCTTCCGTCACCTACAAAGTGATGGCAGCTGTCATTCGGTCAAACAGGTCGGGAGAAGTGTGCAATATCAATGAGTTCCATAGGGCAAGGTGCGTGCTCTATTTTGTTCCGTGTTAGGAAAATATACTGACAAATTACAAATATATTATATATATATATATATATATATATATATATATATATATGGACATTTTGAGACCATTATATCTGTTTTATTAATTTTCAGGACAGTACAGTCTCTGATGTCAATAGTCTTTATAATCATATCTCATATATATTTCTTTTTAATTAAATACTCAGCTTCACGGAACCACTGCCCTCTTTTGATGTATATATATATATATATATATATATATATATATATATATATATATATATATATATATATATATATATATATATTCCGGCATCGCTGTATATATCACGTACTCCATGGTACTCGATTGTACGAGTGACGTTGCATGTATTATGCACTATAGTTGAACGAGAAACTCACAAGTATATGCACACACTTTAGTGGTGGATAAATACCGATGGCCTGTATCTAAACACTGCGCAGTACACAGTAAACATACGAAAGAGAAACACAGAGAGAAGTGGGAGAGAGAGTGAGAGAGAGAGGAGTGCGGTAGAAAGACAGACGAAGAGGGAGTGGCGGAGTGAGAGGGTGAGACCTCAACGAGAACGAAACGGCCCCAATGCACGATGTCTGAATGCAGGTACAAAAGCATACTTTACCTGCTTCAAGTACTTGCGTATGCGTACATGTAAAAGTGCAAAAATACATTTAACCAAAAGCAAATTTGTACAGACTTGGATGGACATTTTTTGAGAATTCTGTCATCCACTACATCTCTCTCTCTCTCTCGCTTTCGATATTTTTCGTCAATTTCGAGAACATGGGCAACATCTGCCTAGGTGGGTCAAAAAATTGCATTTTCCAAAAATATTTTTATTCGACAGCATCACATTTGCGCTACATTCTCTGAAAATTTCATTGAAATATTCCTAAAATTGAATGAGCTTAAGCTTCTAACGGTCGGCCGGACGAGCGATAGCAGCACCATACTTCAAAATTCAGACGCCTTTTTCTCGAAACACTGTTTTCAAAGTCGGTGGACATGATATCTTGAGAACCTCTTGATGGATTGTTTCCAAATTCACAGAAGACACGAGGGGAAACATTTAAAAGTCATTGACGATTCCACTTTCCTTAAATCGATCTTCATTTTTTAATAGTTACGTAAAAATGACGACTTTTTTCATAGATTTTGAATGCTCGGGTCTCAATTCGTCGCCGCGTTGTTAAAAAAAATGATTTTGAATATCGACGATCGTCAACGACTCGTATTTATTGTTAACTGGAATAACCCGTTTGGTTTTCATATTTAAGATGTACCGTTTAAGCTGGAGCGTGTCCACCGCCACGGGTCGCGGAAAACATGTCATCATCTGCCGGCGGTCGTGTTTTTGTTGTTTGTCCGTAGTTTTTGGTGATTATTTTTAAAGGCTCTCAATATATGTACGTTTGTGTTGAAAGATACGTTTCTCTTCCACCAACCGTTTACCGGAAAAAAATCGGAACGTGGCCATTTTTTCGGGCGGATGCAGTCCCTTAAGAAATACTTGCTCTTCGCAGTTAACGCGTTCGAATTTGACACGGATTTTTTTCAAACATCTGACATTCCTACATTGTCGTCGCAAGAGTTCAATTTCTCTCCAACACATTTCAACATCCTGGCGTACCTCCTAAAGGTTCCCAAAAATTCCTCCTTTTTGAACACTACCCAGATAGGGAATCAAAAGGCTGACGATGGAAACAAACTTGCGTGAGCCTTGTTTCACCGAGCCTGAGTGAGACAGACCTGGGCCAGATTTGATTGCGTCGTTTGGAGCAGCCTGGAACCAAGACTGGCTGCTTAGCCTAAACTCAGGGTTATTTCAACCTTTATTCAGCCAGTGAATTTTAAGGCTAAAAAATCAAGGCTGGATGCAGGCTTGTTTCAGGTTGAGATAAAATAAAATAAATTTTGAATAATATTTTTTCTGTACTTTAATGAAAAAAAAAAATTAGCAATAAATTTGTCGGGTGCGAAGGCACGAAAGACGAAAGCGAAGGAGGCAGCTCGAAACATTTAAACATATTCTCTTATCGATATTTATGAGGTACACAAAAAAGTTTTTTTCTCGTCACATACACATTTCGTATATACTCACTCTCTGGGGTTTGCGTACACTCTGTGTATTACGTGTCCCATAAACAATAAATAAAATAAAGTATTGTGTTTAAAATATTTTATATATATATTTTGTAACAAATAATATAATGAATAATAAATATATATAATAAATCAAATGAATTCTTTACAAATTTATTAACTTTATCCCAATGTAGAATATAGAAAACTAAAAAACAGGCCTCATATAGCCTCGAGAAGAGTTTGGGATAAGCCTGGTCATAAATGCTCGTGAAGGCTTCATTAAGGCTCGTTTTGAACCTTGTTGTTTCGTCGTTTCAGGCTTAGTACAGGCTTTTCTACCAGTCTTTGATCAAGCCTGTGTGCAACAGCCTGAAACCGCGTTATCATTCAGGGGTTCAGCTAGGCCTGAAATCAGGCTGGTGCTCAGCCTGAATTAAAAAATGTGAGCCTTGTTTCAGAGCTTGGCGAGCCCTTTTTTCATCGTCAATTCCTACCCGGGTACCTACATATTTGAATACTAAAATTCCTCCTAGTAGAATACCACTCCTATTTGAATAGGTCCACACGGAGAACAACAATATTCTCGTTTCTCCAACCATGGCAACGATTCCGTTTGATACATCAAGTCCAGAAGCCTAACCAGAGGGCAAAATTGATGAGTTTCTCACCGTGTTTGCGTTTGATACCGGTGAACGTTTTTCACCGTCGTTGCGTGCCGTGCCCGCCTTCAGATTGATGGATGGACAAGCTCGGAACGTCGGTCGATCGTTTTTCTGTAAAGATACAAAATGAAGAGGTCCCGTGTATAGCAATCAGTATGGAAAATTGAGAATAATGATTAGCATCGATCTATGGCGCAAAGCGTCGCGGCCATTGGATTGGGGCAGCGAACGGTTAGTGCATATGCAGTCTCGCGCGGTGGACCTATGCGGCGATGAAAAATCGTTACGTTTGTGTTATATGCGGGGCGTGTGTACGTGTGCAGGATCTATGTGTAGCTTAAACATCGGGTAGACGTCCTACGGAAGCTGCAGGTGGTTTGTAATGCTATAAATAGAGGCACTCGGAGCCAGCGATCGAGATACCAGTAGCTCCGTAACCCACGCGAGTGCGATCGTACTGTGATGCGGCCAGATACATACGTGCATGTGTGTTTATTTATATATATATTTATACAAGGTGTCCTGTTATAAATGGATTATCCTGCAACTGTCGATAGGTCAGATCATGTCCTACTATATATTTTGGAAAAAAAATCAACCGCTGTTGGTTTTTCGCCTGCCATCTCTACAAATGATATGAATCGACAATAAGTAAACAGCTTCTCTAAGTAATGATGATAAACAAATGATAATTCTATAGTCGCTTTTTTCCGGTTTAATTCGAAAAATATTGATGGTAGAGAAAAAACTGTAATGACCAAAGTTATAAAGCACTCGATTTCCTTCAAGTTTAGTCATTACCATTTTTACTTAAAAATTGTAAATCGCCGAGTTATTCAGCAAAAACAATTTCCCATTAAATTTAAGACGACGATATTGACTGAACGCAAGCTCAGCCCAGAATGAAACTTAGACATGTTGTTTTACACTAATGAAAGAAAATTCAGTATAAATTTAAGCAGGATCAACCTAGTCATTGGGGTTGAAAACTTAAAAAATAAAAGATTTTTCTTTTTTTTTAGTGTTGTGGTACTTGGAAAATTTTGAATTTTTTTTTCAAAATAGTTCAGAGAAAAACGCATTTTTTTTGTAGAGGACATTTTTTCGTACGATAAGAGGATCACTACGATCCGATCATTTGAAATTTTATCACGTGTAAATTCCTATCTCCGAGTTAGCCGAGTGAGCGAGCCGATGGCAATCTGAAAAAATGCCACGTACTCAAAATATATCATACACAAACATCACCAACTTTGAAAACGATTGGTGAAGGTCAGGCTTTTAGGCTGTTTGAAAACACTTGGAATACCTCATATATATATATATATATATATATATATATATATATATATATATATATATATATTGAGAAAGAGAGAGAGAGAGAGAGAGAAAGAGAGAGAAAGGCAGCTCAAGGCGCCACATTGCAGTACCTACATATACGATTAGATATGATTCTTCTCTATCGAGAACGTACTCGCCGCGTTCGACATCTAGCGGGAAACGTTTGTACTACGTATGCGCATCGTTGGCATACGCGTACTTGCAACCAATCTCTTCCACCAAAGATCAAAATGGTACACCGTAAACGTGCCACACGTGCGGTGCCTCAAGATTTACCGCGTTTCTTCCTCCTCTTCTTCATGGCGGAAACGTGGTTCCAAACGGCGATGCTTGACCGAGGACGAAACGTTGTTTGATAACATTTTACGGCTCGTGGCGAGAAGCGAAGGTGAGTCCGAGCGACGAACAAAAAAAGATCGCAAACGAATGATCATCCTTCACAAAAGTGAGGCGAATGCCCAGCTCGCCTCAATGAAAAAAAAGGGAGCCGAATGAAAAGAAAAAAACTTGCCGTAGTGGGTTGCGCGCAATAGGTTGTCGAACTGACGAAGGATCAACGACTGTTCTGTCCCGGCGGACATTTTTCCAACTGTCCTCGGCCGAGATGAAAAACGATCGAAAAAAAGAAAAAAAACGCTTCCGCCATGAGAAAGCAAAACAAGAGGTAGAGGCTTTCAACGAATTCGCGGCTCACGATTTTTGTGCTCAGGAATTTACGGATGCTGGTGCGTGTGGGTTGCGTAATCGCGGGCCGGTCCGAAAATCCCGCCTAATAATCGTCATAATGGAAAGAACACATACGCTCAGGTATAGGGGACTACGCTCACATACGAAGCCACACGAGGATAGGCCATTTTGAGACCGTTCTATCTACGCAATGTTGGCTGTAGGGATATCCATCTCTTTACGAACAGACGTCGAATTTTTTTTTCAACGACCTGTTGATTTTCGAAAAAGGACGGTCTTCGAAGTGACTTTTATAACAATATGCTTACATCTATCTTAAGGGGTTAGGCCACAGTAACGGGTATAAAATCATGTGCGAATTTAACAATTTTTTTTTCGTGTGAAAAAGTGATTTACTCATAAAACTAATTACACATCTATTTAGTATGAATATCAAGCTGTTAGAAAAAAAAATATTTTTTTCTTCTCGATGCACAAAATGGCCGACTACTCGAAACTTCTCGAAACAGCTTTTTTCCAATTGGCATGACAAATAACTTCAACAATTTTCACTCGATTTACTTCAAATTTAAAAGTTATGTTCCTAATTGCATTTCGCAGAGATGTACGTACGGAATTTCTGATTGATCGAAAACTTTTCATTTTATGAGCAGTTCATGAGCAGTTATAACGAAATTTTTTACTCAAAATTCACTTCTTAGGTTCAAATACCTACAACTTTTGAAGAAAACAATATTTTTTTAATTCTGTACGTACTACTCTAGGTATTCTAATGTAGATTGACGAGAACTTTTGTTTTTTGTCCTAGGTAAAAAATTGTGGATGCCGAATTCCAGGCCGCGGAGCGCCTAAAAAAAGATAACAAAAGAAAATATTAGTAGTCGGCCATATTGTACATCGAAAAAAAATATATATATATTTTCTCACAGCTTGGTATTCATACTAAATAGATGAATACCAAGTGTACTCCAATGAGCAATTAATTTTATGAGTGAATCACTTTTTCATTCGAATAAAAATTGTTAAATTCGCACATGATTTTATACCCGTTACTGTAGCCTAACGCCTTAAGACGCTTTTGAAGACATACGTCTACATAATGGTGGGTATGGGGACCATAGGCTACCGCGACAATGGTGTTCGACGTCGAATGTCTTCAAATTTACCATTCCCTACACACACACACACACACACACACACTCACACACACATATATATATATATATATATGTATGTATGTATGTATATAAACATATATATATATATATATATATATATTTATATATTTATACATATATATACATATGTGTGTATGTATGTATGTATGTATATATATATACAGGGTCCTGTTGTGAATGGATAATCCTGCAACTGTCGATAGGTCAGATCATGTCCTACTATAAGCTGGAATTTTAGTTTAGTAAAAGTCTTATGGTTTCCGCCATAAAAATCATCTGCCTTTGGTTTCTCACATGCCATTTCTATAAATGATAACTTTTTCGGCCCGGTTTTTTTTAAATACTCGTGGTTATTTATTTTATCTAGAAAAGTCTTCTTTTAAACCTTCAATGTTGAGGAAACCTTATGAGAAAAGATCTTATGCAGAATTTTCCTACTAACCAATTCGAGCATCTGACTTTGATAGCCAGCGGTGTAAAAAAATGTACTACGCCTATCGTGCCAAAATACTTTAAAAAGTTGCTCAGTTATTGTCCATTCATATCATTTGTAGAAATGGCATGCGAAAAACCAAAAGCAGATGATTGTTTTTGCAAAAAATAACATAAAGCCCAAAATCTCGAAAACCGTGGGACTTTTACTAAACTGAAATTCCAGCATATAGTAGGACATGATCTGACCTATCGACAGTTGCAGGATTATCCATTCATAACAGGACACCCTGTGTGTATATATATATATATATATATATATATATATGTAGAGAGAGAGAGAGAGAGAGAGAAGGGGGGGGGAGAGGCCCGCGGCATCAAAACTGAGAGAAACAGAGTGGGTTTAGTTGCGTCTGTGTAGCGTGAGCGCGTTCGTTTTGCCGGTTACCGGAGGAAAGATGCTGGATAGTCCGAGCGCAGTGGCAGCACGACCGGTGTGGTCAGGTGGCTCGCAAGGACGCGCCAGGCCATTCACCTTTTCTGCTCGTCTCTTTCTCTCTCTCTCTCTCTCTCTCTCTCTCTCCTTTTCTCTCTCTCTTTCTCTCTTGATCTTTCGACGAGATCCTCTCGATGTGGTTAACTCCGGCAATCTCCGGAGGGGACTCGAGACTCGCGCGCAGAACGGTGCGGGACCGAAAGCGGACTGTGTCCCGATCGTTCCTCCACGCATATCCGACACTGTAGATGTGTGTGTATATATATATATATTTATATATATTCTCGCTGTATGGTGATTATATCTCGGTTGCCCGATACCACACGATCATCGGTCGGTCGCCTTCTCGTGTCGCAATCTTTCTACGAATGCTGATATATATATATATATATATATATATATATATATATATATATATATATATGTGTGTGTGCGTGTGTGTGTGTGTGTGTATACGCGTATTATAACTAAATTTATATACTTCGCGGGCGCGCGCAAACGGTCGAAATCACTATATGCCTGATGACCTATATATGCGTCGCGAATTCTTCGCGAAGAGCTTCTCATTCCGACGTGTACGGATCGGGAGGACCGCGCCGGTCTCCGAATGAAATTGCATGAATGGGAACGTACTCGTGTAGTCGCGATTCGAGTTCAATCATGGCTATTATCAGGAGAGTGCATTAATTTAACGGAATTTTTTTAAGTAAAAATAAGGCTACAGTGTGAAAAATGGTTGGGAATTGATCAGTTACAATGTTGTCCATCGCCAGCCACTACTTGTTCCCATCTTTCTGGTGATAGGTGATTTCCATAGCTAAAGAACGACACATCTAGATGCTATTTACGAATCGACCCATTTTTTGGTTTCCTCGTGAGAATGGATGCGTTGCTCAGACAAGCCATGTCAAATCAACTTTATGTCGAACATAGAAAACTAATCATCCGATTCTGATGAAATTTGGTATAAATCTTCCCAACCTCATTATGTAAAACATGACACTAGAGGTTTTTTAAAATTGCAAAAAAGTATTTTTCTTTTGCAAAATGTAGCAATTTTTTCAGAAAATTCAATCTCTTTGTTTCGAAGCGTACCATTTCGTCAATTTTCCAACATTCCTCGTTTTTTCTTGGTTCATATTCTGCGTATGAGTGTCAGTTGAAGAAAAATCTTCGGTGGTTTTTTTTTTTAATCAATTCCGCCGACGCTAGGTGTCACGCCGTCTGACCCAACCCGTTTAGAAGACCGTGCCATACCTCCGCCATTTTTGAAGAGTAATAAAAATAAAAAATCCCACGTTACAGCTGAAAGTAGTAATAAAACACACCCTACGTCTCAAAAACGCTGAAGCAATCTTCCCTTAAGGCCTCAGGCCACAGTAACGAGTATAAGATCATGTGCGAATTTAACAATTTTATTTCGTATAAAAAAGTTATTCACTCATAAAATTAATTACATCTATTTAGTATGAATATCAAGCTGTTAGATTTTTTTTTCGATGTACAAAATGGCCGACTACTAATGTTTTCTTTTTTTATCTTTTTTTTAAGCCATCCGGGGCGTGACATTTAGCATCCACAATTTTTTACCAAGAACAAAAAACAAAAATTCTCGTCAATCTACATTAGAATACTTAGAGAAGTACGTACGGAATTCAAAAAATGTTGTTTTATTCAAAAGTTGTAGGTATTTGAACTTGAGAAATGAATTTTCAGGGAAAAATTTCGTTACAACTGCTAATAAAATGAAAAGTTTTCGATTAATCGGAAATTCCGTACGTACTTCGCTGCGAAATACAATTAGGAACATAACTTTTAAATTTGAAGTAAATCGAGTGAAAATTGTTGAAGTTATTTGTCACGCCAATTGGAAAAAAGCTGTTTCGTGAAGTTTCGAGTAGTCGGCCATTTTGTACATCGAAAAAAAAAAAAATCTAACAGCGTGATATTCATACTAAATAGATGTGTAATTAATTTTATGAGTGAATCACTTTTTCATACGAAAAAAAAATTATCAAATTCGCACATGATTTTCAACCCGTTACCGTGGCCTGAGGCCTTAAAAAAATCATAAAAATCCGCAATTCTTTTCTCGCCCAAATCTCCCCCCTGAAATTTCGAAAATAAACTTTTGTTGAAGTCACAGCAGGGTCTAAGAAAGAAAATTGGTATCCTCAAGCGTTCATTGAGGAAACGTGATGCCTGTGTCTTTCCACGATGGAAACGCGATTTTACGATTGTGCGTCGATGTTATTGGGTTGATCGGGGCACAAGCGGCGCTTGCCGATTGCGCAGGGAGAGATACGAAAAAAGCGAGGGTTCAAGGGCCAGAGCGAGAGGGATGGCGAATGAGTGATCGGGGCGAAACGAGCGTATGTCTTTGTGCTTTTTCTTTGCACGTCGTTGCAAAGTCCTGCACTCGCGGCCTCGTCGTCTCCCGCGGTGAACTAATAATCGAGTTCCGTGTATAGCACGGGTGTTCCTCGACGTATCACGACAGAGTGGGATCGAAAAATCGTTCTTGTTCTCGATATATTCTGTCTCTCCGTTTCTCCCTCCTGAACCGCCCCCGACCCCAACTTCTCTCTCGCTCAGTCGCCTGCTTTGGGAAGAACACCAACGCCTGGATTCTGACATGGGGTGGCGGTAACCGAATTCTTGGGGTACCGTACCACACGCATACTCGTATTAGTCAGCCTCATCGTAGAGTCGAGCTTCGTAAACCCTCGGTCTCGTTCTTTCTTTTTTTTTCTCCTCCCAGGAGCAAACTGTTATTAGCTTTCTTTTTCGTAATACTTGTCCTGTCACTGGCAGAAAATAAGAGGAACTTTCTCAGATACTTTGTCAGCACGACACTTCGCATGTACGTCGGTATATATATATATATAAATGGGAAATTCGACGCCATTTCATCTAGCCCGTGACCCCGACCATTTTTGGTTTTCCTGATTTTTTGTTGTTGTAGAATTGTACCCCATGAACGGAATATCCACACCAATTTTTAGATGTCTATCTCTTCTCTTTTAGGAGTTGTAATTTTCCAAAACATGACGATTTCGGAAGTTTTGGAAACGTTGAAACGTTGACGAATCCTGAACTTATTGAGATATCGACAAATGTCACTATATAACTTTTTTTCATCTTAAAGCATACTTTCGGTAAAAATATTAACAAATTATCAATTATTAATGTTAACGTTTTTGTCCTTCTAAAGTGAAAATTATTTTTTTTTTTAAATGAGCACCATTGTTTATCTTTTTCAAAAAATTCTCTAAAATAGAGTGACCTATTCTATGACTTTTAACGCGGTCCTCTAGTTTCTCGGCTGTTTTTTTACGGCTTTTTCCATAATTTGTTACGGGCAAAGCATCGAAATAATCAATCTCATTGTTTTTGCATAATCTTTATTAACATTTAAATAAGCTTTACAAATTTTTTGAAGTAAAAATATATAATAGAATAAAGGTTATAGTGGCCGACAGGAAGACATCAAGTAAAAGAGGTGCTTGACGGTGACCAAGATTGCGGCTGTTCTGCTTATCTGAAATCAAAAAACCAAACGGCATTTTAATCTTCATATTTAAGACTAGCGATTGAACTAGAGTGAATTCTAAATGACAAAAATTGACTTTTTTATACACTTTTGAAAATTACATTCTATTTTTTACTCATTTTCTCTTAAGTTTTTCGCTCGTACAAAAAAAACTATCGAAGCGATCATGATAATCCTAGTTGAATCGCTGGCTTATAACATATTGAAGATGCTGTATAAATTTGAACAAGATCGGTGCAGTAGTTTCTGAAATATCGTGGTCACCGTTTCGAAAAATGGTGTTTCGAGAAAAACGCGTTTGAAAGTTCGCCCATGTGATTTATACTAAAAATTTCATCTCACCGTCAATCTGCTATGCCTGGACCATACAATAAGCCTTCCTCTTCTTCTTCGAAGTCACGCAGAGCTGCTCCGTCTTCCCTTTTCGCGATTCGGGCCTGTTTTACAACATCACTCGTGCGCCTTTATGAACGGTCGATCCGAGAGCTATCACGCTGTTGAACATATCCTTTAGCTTGTGGGCCGATTTTCACTCCCATGGTTTCCAAGGTCTTCAGGATAGATTTGAATCCTTCGTTGAAGATTATGACAGCGAGAAACGTGGCGATTTCAACCACTTTTGGCCCAGAATGGAGGTGTTTCGGAGCAAAAGTCCAGATTAACGAATTGAGCGACTCGTTATTATTTTGAGTTTCCGCACCCAGGCATCTGCTTAACAATTCTACTTTGGATAAATCCTCATAAATTGGCTTTATAACTTTTTGAACTGCTTCAGAAAGAGGCGGTTTATTGTGTTTGAATTGCTCAGCCTCTCTGAGAAGCTCATACCTGCTCCGTTCCAGGGCCGTAACTTGTGAACCACTTCGAATATCGAAAAATCCTTTGGCACACATTTTCTACACATGTTGTAGATGTGATTTATAAAAATAAAAAAAAATCGATTTTTTCGATCCGAGAAACTAGAGGATTGCCTTGAGGCTAGACTCATCGTGGGCTCATTTTACCTTATATTTCTTTTTCGATTTAATCATATTTTTCTTAGAAGATTTTTATCATTTTAATCTTCAATAATGCTATTAATGATTTTGTGATTTCCAATTCGGCTTCGACAGGCCTGAAACGGTTTATATTTATTTTTTGCGGAATTTAACGAAAAAAAATGTTTTATTTAAAATCTTTGTTTTTCGTTAAATTCACTACTGGAAAAAAAACTGGAATTCCAGCATACAGTAGGACATGATCTGATCTATTGACAGTTGCAAGATTATCCATTCATAATGTGATACGCTGTACATATAAATATGTATATAAGGGTGGTCAAAGAAAATTGACATTTTTTTTCGAATTTTCCTATGCAATACTTGCAGTAAGGCGAAATAAGCCTTACTGCAAGACGATTATCGATAATTTACACATATATCACTCGTTACAATATTTTCGTTCCTTTATTTTGCAATTGAGAAAATATATAGTGCCGAGCGTGTGTCGCTTCAGACAAAGAATAATAATTCTCGCGATATATTCTACGCTGCCTGAACTTCAAAAGTGTATACAATTTGGAGTACATAATTGCGCTACGCGTAATTGCACTTCGCATAATGACACGTTATATAATTGCCTGGCTCACCTCACATGCGAACACTCACGTCCAGTTTTTCGATTTTTTTTTCCTCTCAATGAATAATTTTAACACGAGAGCACCTATTTTTAACACGAGATCACGTAAATGCAACGTGCCATTTACCGAATTAGCCATTTGAACTATATTCACGAACACAATGCGTAAAAAAATAATTCATGTCGAAAAATTGCGGCGTTACATCCGAGTAGAGAAAGATGTTCGAACCTTTTTTTTATTGGCTTAAATGGTGGATAGACATCGCAAGAATGACATGCAAAAGGAATTATGCGCGTTTTTTTTTCGTTTGACAAACGAGACCAACTGTGGGACACATTACGATGCGCGGAAAACAGCTGCCATTTCAGTTTCACGAATAAAACGACCTATAATTTTGTTTACGGAAACGAGCTTTGAATAATTATTTTATGAGAACAGACATTACAGTTCTGGGATTATAAGCGTAAGGTAAATTTGAAAAATTTGTTTCTAAAATAAAATAATTAATTGTTGTGAAAATTTCACAAAGCCTCAAATTTATGAGCAAGAAGAGTGAACAAAAATTGCGACAATTGGAAATTTCGAAGCTTTTGAGGGACCAAATATTCATTGGCCGGCTTGAACTTTCGCGGGGTTAATTTAAAAATTATAAAGTCTGAAATTCATGGGTGAGAAGTGGACGAAAAAAAGTGGATTTTTTAATGAAAATTTGAGTTTTCGGGGGGCTTGAGCGACCTCTAAATATTTGTTGATGGCTCGCATCTTTCGCGACGTATTTTCTGTTTGTTTGAAGAACATAATTGGATGGGGAGAAAATGGAAAAAAATTAGAGCTCAAAATTGTGCCAGCCTAATATATACAGAGCGTCCCTCTTATCTCTCCCACCCGAAATAACTCGGTAATTATCGGCGTCACGAAAAAATGTTCCAGACAAAGTCGTTCAAGGTCATTCAAGGTCACCTATGAAAATGAAATACAAATTTAAATAACTCGGTTCACTACCAAATATTTGGTAGTGATTCGAGATATTTAGATTTGTATAATCGATACTGACCTTGAATGACCTTGAACGACGTTGACCGCCTAATGTTTTTTACGTGGCTTGAGGTGCTCCACAAGTTGGTTGAAAAAAATGAACCATTCCATTTTAAAAAGTGGAGCTGACCTTCACTGTGCGTCAGCGCGTCCACAGAAAAAAAAATTGGTCGCATTTGATGGTCCCCTTCACACCGTACAACTTTTGTCTGGAACATTTTTTTGTGCCGTCGATAATTATTGAGTTATTTCGGGTGGCAGAGACAAGAGGGACACCCTGTATATATATATATATATACATTTATATATATATATATATATATATATATATATATATATATATATATATATATATATATATATATGTATGTATGTATGTATGTGTGTGTGTGTGTAAAGGAACGTTGGGACAATGCTTTAGGCAGACGCACGCACGCAGGGTGCGTATTAGTCTCAAGGGTTGCCGCTTCACATCGGCCGCACGGAAGAGAGCGAGATGAAGAATCGTGAGAAGAAGGCACGTATTCAGAACGTAATACGATGGAGCACCAACTGCGGAATATCCAAAAATGACCTGTGTGTCGTGTGTTTCTTTCGATGAAGACGTGTGCGTGAAAAAAAAGAATCTCTCTCTCTCTCTCTCTTTCTCTCTCTCTCCCTCTCTCTCTCTCTCTCTCTCTCTCTCTCTCTCTCTCTCTTCCTCCCTCAAACTGGATGGGGAAGGGAAGAAAAGTCGATTGAACATAAATTGAATGATTGGGGGCGAGGTGGAGGCACGGCAAGAGAGGGCGCCAAGTGTGCTTCTCGAGGGTTCTTGATTGTTCATTCAAACAACAATCGTAATTGCGTTACACCACGCTGGGCGAGCAGGGGTGGGCCGATTCGGGACAGCGGCATGCCAGCGAATCTACGATATACGCATGTATAACTAAAAGGGGTAGTTGGACGTTGTGAACCATGCATCTTGACGTGTGGCACAAGGTGAAGCTGACGGGCTCACTGTGCGATTTGCGCGTGCCGCCAACCTTTTTTTTATTCACAACGCGCAGCGCTTTCTTTCAAGCTGGTCGATTCCGTGCCATGCGCGTTTTTTATTTTTATTATTCTAAGAAATATTTGACGAAAAAACGTTGAAGGGATTCACATATGTGATAAATTTTATTGAATATTCCCAAGAAATTAGGAAAAAGTGGCCAATCCCCCCCCCCCCCCCCCCATGAGAGAAACGCTTTCATATTAATTGCAGTGTGTAATCATTAACATTATGCATTTTTATATAAATTATTATTATTATTGTTATTCAAATTATATATATATATATATATATATATATATATATATATATATATATATATATATATACTACCAGTCAAAAGTTTTCGGAAACTCCAGATAAACGTAAAACTTTCGATGACTGCATTATTGCCAAATAATGTTGGAATAATATAATTCATTTAATTTATGATTTCACGAAGATACTATAGAGCTCTATGTAAAGAATTATATTATTCTAATATCATTTTGCAATTATCCAAAGTGATCGAAAGTTTTGCAATTATGTGATGGGTCCGAAAATTTCGGCCGCTAGTAAATATCGAAATATACTGACCTATATTTATATTATGTATATTCGTGGATATCGTCTTGTCAACATTTATTAGGCATCCCAATTATATTACTATTAACGAAATTATTTTTTATTTAAAAAAAAGAGAGTTTATAGTGTTGGAGAAATACATTTACAAGCTCGTCAGTATTTTGTAGGCAGGTTTGTTTTTCGCAATTATTTTTTAACGTATATATATATATATATATATATATATATATATATATATTGAAGGAAAGCGGCGATAAGGCAAAAAAACGAAGGGACAAAAACAGAATGTATATAGGTATTTTTAAACATATTTAGGCTAGAGAGGAATTAGTAATGTAAGATTAGTTTTAAGGACTTATTGATAAGGACATCAAATGTACTTTTATGTAAAAACCCCTGAGGGGTATACCTGGAATAAATTACATACATATATATATATATATATATATATACTCGCGTTAATGTGTCAGACCCAAAACACGCCCATACATAAAAATATACATTAGTGGAATTAATTCTGGACACTTGACCATTTTTTAAATTTCGCATTCATCAATCATCTTCACGTATAATCACTTATACTTCATATTCGTATGACAGTAGGCTTATTAAGGCAAATATTGAGTACGAACATTATAGATTAAAATAAAAACATTGCAGTATCATTTCGCCGTGGCAGAATATACATTTTCTGCGTCAATATAAAATAATATCGTTTCTACTGAAAGTATCCAGAATTAATTCCACTAGTGTATATATCAGGGAGTAACGAAAGGGAAAAGAATTACATCTCCTAATTCTCCGAACAAAATGTCTAGGAATAAGACAAATTCATGCCAAAATTGAATTAAAAAATACCTCTTTCAATTACCTACAAGTTCTGTAAAAATAATGAGGTGGAGATTACAAAAAAATGTTAAGCCTCCAAGATTTTTTTAAAACCCAAATCGCCAAGTTGGAAAATATTAATTCGTTGCTATTAAAAAAATATTAATAGGGATAAAATCATGCAGCCCGAATTTGGCATGTATTTTTCTCGTACCCAATAATATTGTTCGCAACAGATAAGAGATGATTTTTTTCCTCACTTCGGTACACACTAGTGGAATTAATTCTAGGCACTTTTAATAAAAACGAGCTTTTTTTATATCCGCTCAGAAAATTCGTCCAATGCGTCGAAACGATACTGCAATGTTTTTATTTTAATCTATAACGTTTCTACTTAATATTCGCCTTAATGAGCCTACTTTCATAACAATATGAAGTAAAATTGTTTATAACGTAAAAAATATCAATAAATGCGAGAAAAAAATGTGTTTCACTAATTCCCCTAGTGTATATATATTTATAAATATCATAAACATACATAAATGTCAACGTGTTCATCATTCATAAATGTACGTATAAAAAAAATCGCAATTTTATTATCTCCATCCCCCGAATCGTTCGATCTTCCTTCGGACGTCGCGTTATCAATTAGCGCGCCGTGTGAATCGTTATCGAGCAGCGTAACGGCGGTCCGCGAAGGTCCCGCTAATTATTGGGACCGCAACGTGGCGCGTACACAAACGCGATTTCATTGTTTAATCTTCCTTTGTTTTTTACGGCGCACGTACGCTAACGAGCTCTCGCTTGTGTTGTACGTATACGAGACTCGTGAGGATTTGTTCTTCCATTCTTCTCCGCTTTTATCCTTCGTCGCTGGCCTTTTATCGTGCGACGACATAACACACACCTTCGGACAGTCAATACGTCAGTTTCGCGAGAATGCCATTTTTTTCTTTCATTCTGTTTTTTTTCTACTTTTTTCCTACCTTTTTGCATTTTTTTTTTCATTTGTCTCTTTGTTCGAGGCACTGCGCAACGCGGCCCTGCATTGTGTGGAGGTACGTACACACGCGAGCTTGGGCACACATTGGGAGGACCTTTGACCCCGGGGCTCGGATATGACAGTCCCTCCTATGTACGCCGCAATGTGTAATTACAATTAGCAAGTTGACCACATACGAACGCTTCGCACAAATGTTCGTAAACGTTACCGATCCTTTCGTCAGATGTCGATGGGTATGTGGAATGAGCATTTTGAAGACTCTCGACTTCGACAACCGTCCTCATAGTGGACAATTCTCGCCATACTCAACGTTATATCAACCCCGGTGTCTTCAAAATCACCTCGGGACGGATGTGAGCATTTTTATATTAGGGAGTCTGACTAAGCTTGGATTTTTGGAAACGATTTTTTTGGGCTTGAAGTTTGCATTGTTGGAATGCAATGAAAATTCTTTCAGATTTTTTGTTTTTATTATTATTCAATTTCAATCTTCAATTTTCAATTTTATTATTATTCAATTTCGCAGATTTGTTGTAGATCGGTAAATGAGAATCTTCAAAAAAGTTTGCGTGATTTTCGTAGCTCGAATCTGCCAAATGACTTTGCCAAGATTTGGGAAAGAAACGAAAAATTATTTTCATTGCGTTGCAAACTTCTACAGCGATTTCCCAAATTTTTGGATGAATTTTTTTTTCAAATATCGTTGAAATGTTGCTCTTTTATGTGGTTAACATTTTGAATAAAATAATTTATATATTATTTTTTTTTTAGATAGAGAAAATATCCTTTTTTGGCTTTGAAACCCACGTAACCCCTTAACGAAATGTGCTCCTGAAATGTTTAATTGAGAAACACATAGAATTATGTTGAAGAGCATTAATGCTCAGTTTTAAGTCATTCTGAACAGATATTTCTTTTACCCTACAAATTTTGCTACCCCCTTAAGGATTGACTTTTCGAAAACGCTGAAATTTCATTAATTGTGTCTAGGAGCAGTAATACAAAGGTTCAAGTAAAATTGACCCGATTTTTTAAAATGTTCCGTACAAACTTTGCCACCCTCTTTCGTTTAGGGGTTGAATTTCGAAAAACGCTAAAATACGTGTTTTATTAATTGTGTTCAAGAGCTTTAATACTACGTTCCAAGTAAATCTACTGAGCGATTTTTTTTTACATGCAAACTTTGCCATCCTCTTTTTCCCCTCAGGGGTTGAATTTCTAAAAACGTTGAAATACGTGTTTCATTAATTTCGTCAAGAAGCACGAATACCAAATTTCAAGTAAATCCGACCAGATGTTTTTGAATTTCCATACAAACTTTGCCACATTTTTTCTCCCCTTAAGGGTTGTATTTCGAAAAATCCCTTCTTAGCGGTCACTTACGTCACAAAAACAACCTACTGTGCAAATTTCATGTAATTAGCTTCAGGAGTTTTGGCTTCGCGTTGATGAATCAGTCAGGAAATGTTCTTTTATATGTATAGCTTAGCATCTGCAGAATAATTCTATACCTCGTAAGCACTTTTCGAGGTTCATTGAACAAAAAATCCTTAAGCCATCATTTGACTCAACTGGACCGGTCCGACCTCCTTAAAAATATTCTTTCGCCATACATTCATATATATATATATATATATATATATATATATATATATATATATATATATATATATATATATTCATAAATATTCGTCCAAAGTCTAAGGATTTCGAGTTATCATGGTGAGTATGATTTTTCGAAAATTTCTCAAAATTAGGTACTCACTCGTCCACAATGTTCAAACAAGCACTTTGGACTTTGGAATAAGGTAACCTAGGCTAGATATGTTCGTAACGAGGTGACCTACCACCCCCTTAAGGCTCTGCATCGACCTTCCGAACATCCTGTATATACAGGGTGTACATGTATGTGTTATATATCTATTGAAAAATCTGTATATACATACAGATTTTTCAGTAGACACATAACACATACACGTGACTCAAAGTACCTACAAGGCGTCAAGATACTGCCACGTACCTTGAATGGGTATACATGTCAAATATGATGTGTCAATAGAGCGCTGCCGTCGCTGGCTTCCTATCCGTTAACGTATGTCAGTGTCTGTGTATGTGGGTGTGTGTGTTTTGCCAATAACGCCCGGATACTGCGGATGACATAGCGCGTGTGTCCACAAGTACACTCATGCGGCATATTCGATGCAAGTTTGAGAAACGTGCGTGACCCTGACTGTACCTGATCCCATGCATTCTCGTCTTCATTTTACGTGTTTTTTTTTAACTCTAAGAATCGATATAAGTAATTTTTTTAAATAATTCGTTCAATCACGAGCTATACTTATCTACTAACAGAAAAAATTGTTTTTTTAATTTCAAATAGAAACTGAATTTCTCAACTTTTAGGCTGAAATTTTTTTTAAATATTGTTGAAAAGTTGCTCTTTTATGTGCTTAACATTTAAAAAAAAAAAATTATAAATTTTTTTTTTTTTTAATAGAGAAAATGTTTTTTTTTTTTGGCTTTGAAACCCACGTAACCGCTTAAAGAAAATATTAATGATCAAATTTAGAAAAACGTGACTAGCAGAAGAGATTTCGTAGCCATGAATTTTCAGAGAAAATGTAAAAATGTCTAACAAGGAACATCACTTTGGTGTCCTCCTCCGATTTTGTTGAAACTTTTTTACGTGGAAGAGTACCAAAAACTAAGAGACACGTATTTTTTTTCATCGGCGGACAAACGGTTTCAATGGGTGAAACGCACCCTCGAAAATAGGGGTGTTTTTCGTTTTTCGTCGACAACATTTTAACGGTACGAGATATCAAAAAATTTCGAATTGCAACAATGTTTATTTTTTTGTGTACTGTACATTGGACATGAGAACGATAACGTTATCGACGAAAAACGAAAAACACCCCTAGTTTCGAGGGTGCGTTTCACCCCTTCGAACAACCCCTTCAAATAAAAAAATACGTGTCTCTTAGTTTTTGAAACTCTTCCACATGAAAAAGTTTCAACAAAATCGGAGGAGGACACCAAGGTGTTCCTTGTAAATCTTCTGAATACGTGCGAATTTTTTAAGGCCTTAGGCCACAGTAACGGGTATAAAATCATGTGCGAATTTAACAATTTTTTTCGTATGAAAAAATGATTTGCTCATGAAATTAATTACACATCTATTTAGTATGAATATCAAGCTGTTAGAAAAAAAATATGTATTTTTTTCTGTGTACAAATTTTCCGACTACTCGAAACTTCTCGAAACAGCTTTTTTCCAATTGACGTGACCAATAACTCCAACAATTTTCACTCGATTTACTTCAAATTCAAAACTTATTTTCCTAATTGCATTTCGCAGAGAAGTACGTACGGAATTTCTGATTAATCGAAAACTTTTCATTGTATGAGCAGTTTATGAGCAGTTATAACGAAATTTTTCACTGAAAATTAATTTCTTAAGGGGTTACCCCCACTTGTGATTTTGAAAAAATCGATTTCTTTGAAGTATAAGTATCTGAGACTGTGTCCTGAAAATGTCAAGTCGATCCGAACAAAATTGACTGAGATATGAGCGTTGAAAGAGAAGAATCCGCGTTGAAAGAGCGTTGAAAGAGAAACTTTAAACGCGTTTTTCTCAAAATGGCATTTTTGAAGTCGGTGACCAAGATTACTCGAACACTAATGAACCGATCTTCTTGAAATTTTGCAGGCTTATTTAATACATAAAAATGTAGTCTTTAAACGTTCGATTTTTTTTTCGAAAAAAATGGCCGTTTTATAGCAAAAAAACGGCCGTTTTTTTTTTCGTTAAAATCGAACCATTAACTTTGACAGTCCGCCATTTTGTGAAAAATGAATATTTTTCAAAATCCTTCGATTAAAGACTAGTTTATACTTATATTTGACTAAATCCATCCGCATTTTTTTTCTTCAGATGATCCACTACGCCGCAATGTTGGTCACCGCAAACCGTGTATATAAAAACATTATTTCATTGACGGCCATTTGCCACTAAACAATGTAATATTTTTCAATAAAAAAATTACTGAAAGTTCTTAAAGATGTGTTCTTTAAGATGGTATATTGATCGATTGAAAAAGTTTTGTAGTTTTCTTTAAAAAAAAAACTCATGAAAAAGGCCTTTTTTTGCGCTACAAGTGGGGGTAACGCCTTAATTTCAATTTATCGTTGACTCTAATAATTGATTGTGACTTATTTTCATAACATCCCACTGTATTTTACCGATGATTCCGAAGGGCCCTGCTTGTGCACCCACAAAAAACGGCCCTCCGCGAATGGACTACCTTAATTGGGAACAAAACGAAGATCGTCGAAGGGATAAGTTTGACGAATGAGTGGAGGAGTGTCCCATATTTGAGCCAGGGCTCGGGATTCGATGACGAGAGACGACAGGGAATCAACGGCCTTAAGGAGATCGATATGGGCAACGGGTCAGGAATAGAGCGGGGGCGGGGTCCGCGTTTCGTCACGGTTCCTCGGCTCAGGGAAACTAATGATTTGCTTAGTTAATATTTGCTCAGCCACGCGCGTGTCCACCTTTCCGAGCCGCCTCCTAAATTGCGGCCACCGTATTGTCAACGCGCGTCTTTTTTTGTGATTAACGTATATCCTGGCGAAATATAATAATAATAATAATAATAATAATAATAATTATTATTATTATTATTATTATTATACGCGATGGTGAGAAAAGGACGAGGCAGGTTGAAGTAAAAAAACAGAAGGGCGAACGATTAGCGCCGGGGGAGGGGGGGGGGGGTAGGAAAAAGTTAAGGGGGAAAGCGAGGGACGATCCAGCAGGCCTTGAAGCCTGCCGTCTGTTTGATCAGGTGAAAATGCCACGATTAGGCGTCAAACTGTACGGCCTAAATTGACTACCTATACATAGGTAGGTATATATCTATATTCGGCTCTTGCACAAACGACTGATCGGTAATAAGCTGTCAAGCGCGTGTGTGCTTTTTTTCTTCTTTTTTTTTCTTTCTTATTATTTCATCAACGGTTTTTATCTTCGCTCACTTATTTTCGTGACACCTTTTTTCTTTTTCTAAAAATACGCCATTACGCGCGCATGATTTTCCCTTTTTTCATGGCGCAATACACCGACCAATAATGATTCCCCTAATTTGATTATCGGATCGGCGCGAAATACGAGAAACTCGCGACGCTGCTTAGTGCGTGCGCGAAAAGAACAAACGACGCACCTGCGTGTGTGGATTTAACATTTCGACACGTTTTTTTTTCTTCGGAAATTAGATTTTGAAACTGGCGATGTGAGCGGTGATTATGAGGTTATCAATGTTCTCTATTGTTTGTCGCAAATATCGGGCACACGAGAAGACGAAAATGGCATTGAAGTTTGCAGCGTTGAAACGCAACGATTTTGTTTTTATTCGTATTTTTCAATTTTTTTGGGTACATCCAGAGTACAAATGTCACTGAAGTATTTTTGAAGATACTTATTTGGGATCCATAACCTAAAATTGCAAAACAAGGGTTTGTATAGAAATAATGATAAAGAATGGAAAAAATAGGCATTTTCTTTGCGTTCCAACGATGCAAACTTCAACATCATAGACAAAAGGTGGAGATGCAGGATGAGAGAGAGGAGAAGAAATTGAAATGAAGAAATGGGAATATTCTTGTCACGAAGAAAATATTTTGTAGTCATATCAATAATTTATGGTGTCAATTTATTTATGATTCTCGTTTAAGGTATTTCTTTCAGGAATACGAATATTAAAAAATTAATGACGTTGAAGTTTGCATCGTTGGTATGCAACGAATGTTAATTATTTTTAAAAACTCGTTGGCTCGAGCAATTTCGTTGGCCAATTGAGACTTGAAATTATTTTAAATATTGCTCAAACGTTTCTACGTATTCTTTTCAGAACTTGACGACTTCAATTGGCAAATAATATGCTTTGTATAATGATCAAAAGGAATTAATAAGAAAAAATCGTTGCATTCCAACGATGCAAACGTCAACGTCATAAAAATTAGCTGACTTTCGTCTATAAGAAAGTAGGAATACATCCCAGTGTACTGATAAAATGTCAAGTCAAATTACTGAACTTTTAACGAAAAATTACGACTCTAAAAATCGTCGCATTTATACGGCACTTTATGGAGATTACACGCTGGCTGCATTTCTATCTAATAATTTATACACTAAATAACTAGATGCCTGATAAAATCTACTCACGCGGGTAAAAAATTCCAAAGATTCCATAACGATAATAAAAGCTAGAGGTCATCGAATGTTGAAAACAAATATTAATAATAAAACATAAATAAATAGAGATATATAAATAAAGATGAAAAAATAAATGGAAAAAAGTAAAAATGTTTAAATCTACTAAATTTGCGCGCCATTTTTTTTTCCATTTTTCCATTGGGTATAATAATGGATTGTGACTCATTTTTGTCAAGCGCCACTGTAATTTACCGATGATTTAGAAGGGCCCTCCTTATGCCCCAACAAAATACGGTCCTCCGCCAAAAGAAACACCTTAAAGTGTGCAATTTGAAAAGGATCGTGCGAAAAGTTTTTCTCCGCACGTATGATCGCGAAAAAAGGGAGAGCCTGGCCCCCGCGGAAGTGGACGATGTCCATATGAGCGAGCGAAGTACCACTCGATGGATAAATACGGGAAGGGACCCTGTTAGGGGTTGTGTCTTCCTTGCTATTGTACGAATGGCAGGAGGGAATGACGGAGAAATGCGAGAAAAAATGTACTCGATGTCCGATTTAGGTCCCGGCAAAGGGCAGGGATCAAAAGACAGTTTTTACCTACCATTGGGTAATGTATACAGGCTCGCCAGCCATAGAAGGAAAGAGCGAACCGGAGATTTCTCATTTCCAGGTAATTAATTTACAATGAAACGGTCCCCGGACTCTTCTTCCCGCGAGTAGACATATATATGTATATGCATATATAGGGGAGTTAATCCTTGTTTCGAGGGTTACTTATGGGCCTTCCGATCTTTCGCTCAAGGGGCGCTACTCTTTTCAACCTCATATATATACAGACACACATACATACATATATACACCCATATATATATATATATATATATATATATATATATATATATATATATATATATATATATATATATATATATATAGGGTGTCCTGTTATGAATGGATAATCCTGCAACTGTCGATAGATCAGATCATGTCCTCCTATATGCTGGAATTTCAGTTTAGTAAAAGTCCCACGGTTTTTAAGATATTGGGCTTTATGTTATTTTTTGAAAAAAAAAACCATCTGCTTTTGGTTTTTCGCATGCCATTTCGACAAATGATATGAATCGACAATAACAAAGCAACTTTTCAAAGTAATTGACACGATATGCGTAGTACTTTTTTTTACACCGCAGGCTATCAAAGTCAGATGTTCGAATTGGTTTGTATGAAAATTCGGCATAAGATCTTTTTTCATAAAGTTTCCTTAAGGCCTTAGGCTACTCTAGAGGCCAAAAAAATAGGCTTTTTGGGGATTTTTTTTTCAGAAAAACTACAAAATAAATCAAGATTACAAAAAAGGGCGTTTATCATACATATCAGTGACTGTGTACAATAATTTTTTTGAAGCGATTAATTTCAAAACGGCGGCTGTGCAGCGTTTATCTCAAAACTGCATTTTTTAAGTTGGCCGGAAACGTAACTCAGACAATTTTCAACCGATTCATCTGAAATGTTGAATATATCTTGAAAAATACATGGTCTATGGAAGTACGTAGGATTTTTTTTTAATTGCATAGTTCATTTGTTATTGACGATTATCTGACGATTTTTTAGGCAAATTTTTTACATTCCACTTTAGAAGTAAATAATAAATAATAATAATAAATAAAGATAAATATATCGAAAAAATCGTACGTACTTCTATAGCAGTTGTTATATATAATCGACAAAAAAATTCATTGGCTCATTATCATTAAAAAATTACAGGAGCTGTGTGTCCGGCCGTGGACCCTGGAAAAACGGAGACGTCATTGAAAAAATCCTGCACAGCCGCCATTTTGAAGTTAATCGCTCCAAAAAAATTATTGTATACAGTCTCTGATAGGTATGATAAACACCCTTTTTTGTAATCTCGATTTATTTTGTACTTTTCCTGAAAAAAAAAATCCCCAAAGAGCCTATTTCTTCGGCCTCTAGAGTGGCCGTACCCCTTAATATTTAAGGTTAAAACGAAGAATTTTCTAGATAAAACAAAAAAACCAAGAGTATTTTTTTGAAAACCGGGTCAAACAAAGTTATCATTTGTAGAAATGGCATGCGAAAAATCAAAAGCAGATGATTTTCATCTCGAAAACCGTGAGACTTTTACTAAACTGAAATTCCAGCATATAATAGGACATAATCTGTCCCATCGACAGTTGCAGGATTATCCATTCATAACAGGACACCCTGTATGTGTGTACATACATATGTACATATATATATATATATATATATATATATATATATATATATATATATATATATATATATATATGATACGTACAAATCGCTGGGGTTCATTGTGACTCCGATTCAATGCACACGTAAACATCCAACACAAACCCTGTTCTGATTCTCCCGCTGGATGACTCCTTCCCCCCATCGTGTATCGCCACTCGCGGATACACTCCAGACCTTTTGTTTAGCCCCCTGCGCAAATTTTCCCCTCCTCACATTCGATGAACTTTTGACGCCCCTGTGCTTGTCTTTTTCTTCTTTTTTCCATAACGAGACCAACTATCGTGGTTTGATTCGTTTGGGGGTTGATGCTCGTGCTAAAAAGTCCGAGTACTCGAATAGCGATTGAATAATCTTGTCGGTGGTTCGCGAAGGGCGAAGGGGTGAAATTAATTACGAGAAAGGTACATGTAGCTTGATTCGAGGATGTGCGGGTTTTGGAATGTTTTTGGGGAATTGGTTTGCCACGTTTGCTGGTAATTTGGGGAACTGATGTCGATTTTTAGGGGGGAGGATTTTTGGGGGTTTCGATCCCTTGAGTAGGGGATGAAAGTGGAAGGGATCGTAAGGGCCGGTAGGGCGTACGAAAAAACATTGGAAATTGAAGAAAAAAGAGAGCTGGACATTTGCAGGGAGTATTTATGATGTCAAAATATATTGCATGTGAAAAAAGTGATTTTTCGACTTTCACAACTAGGCATAACCTCTTAACGAGTCATTTTCAACGGGATAGTACTCGGTGCTTGTAGAAATGTATTTATAATTGCCGTCGAGAATTCAAGGAGTTTGCGGGCTTGTCTGCAAGATAATTTCAGTGTATCCACACATTGGTGTATTATTGGCGTGAACTGGAGGAGCGCACGTTACACGGTACTTGCTGTGTGTGTTTCACGGTGGTACTAAAATCTGCACGGGCCTCTGTGCACGTACGTGTATATGTGCGAATGTCTGTTGTATCGTACATCAGAGTCGTACGTCCGTTGCCTCGAGGATTGAGGGGTTGTCGGAGAGAGACGGAGAGATCTCATCGATAGGTAATTGCCGTTACAAACGTCGGCGGGAGACGAGAAAAAAAGGACGCGAGTCGTGCGGTACAGGGTGATTCACAATGAATTTGCTCACGAGCAAAATATATGCCCAGAGTAACAATACTCGATAGTATCATTTTTAGTACGAGAATCCGCGGAGCCTTGACGACATTTGTATCGAACAAATGTTGCGGTCGAATGATAAACGGTGGAATATCTTTCAACCCTTAATTGACACACTGGGTCATTTTGACCCGGTCGAATTTGAAATAAAATACTGACTTTCCTAATTTTTTACAATAATTCAATTTGATAGTTTCCGAATTTTAATTATGCAGATATATTGAGAAATGTTTAAAGTGAATCCCAGATTTTTTTGATAAAAACTGACCGAAGGGTTGTTAGGGGGAGGGGGATGAAATATTATCCGGGTGAAATTGATGGAGTGTGTCAAAATCGTGGCGAAATATAAGTGTGTCAACGAAGGATTAACGGGCTACATGTATTTGGGTGGGTCAAAAAATTGCATTTTCCGAAAATATTTTTGGCATTGAAAATGTTAGCATGGAAAATCCTTTGAAAACTGTATATGGTTGTTGAGGTAGGTTGGGTATAGGGGTCTGAGTTAGTTGGATGTCACACGAAATTGAAGCTACCTCTACTGCACTGCCACTGTGTTGTAGAAGAGTGGGGGGAGCTGCGGCATGTTGAGTGCATGTGATTCGGTTGAAAAATCGCCTTTCCCGACCCAATTCTAATTTTGTTATTAATTTAAAAATTATATAACAATTATTATACAAACAAACCCAAACAAACTCAAACAATCCGAAACACACTCAATGATATACCTCAATATATCAATATTCGTTGAAAAGTAATAAAAACCAACTCATAATATTTACATGTGCCTGTTTTTTATTACCCGAAAAGTCTGATTACATTTTCAATGTCATGAAGTAGTTGCACTTTGTGTAATATCTGTAGATTTTATTCGATAGTATCTCCTTTCAGCTATATTCCATGAAAATGTAATTGAAATATTAGTACCATTAAATGAGCTACAACTTCTTACAGTCGGCCGGGCGAGCGATAGCAGCACCATACCTCAAACTTTAAACGCGTTTTTCTCAAAACACCGTTTTCAAAGTCGGTGGACACGATATCTCGAGAACCACTTGATGGATTGTTTCCAAATTCACAGGAGATACGAGGAGAAACATTTAAAAGTCATTGACGATCTCACTTCTTTAAAATCGATCTTCATTTTCTAATAGTTACGTAAAAATGACGACGTCTTTCTCTGACTTTGCGTGCTCGAGTTTCAATTCGTCGCCACTTTGTTAACAAAAATTATTAAAAAAATCGACGATCGTCAACGACTGGTATTTATTATTAACTTGAATGACCCGTTTGGTTTTTAGATTTCGGATGGACTGTTTAAGCTGGAGAGTGTCCACCGCCAAACGTCGCGACAAAAATTTCATCATCTGCCCGCGGCCATGTTTTTCTGTATCTTTGTTAATTTTTTTAAAGGCTCTCAAACATGTACCTCGGAATTTGGTAATTAATTTCGAGCCTTTAGGTAGATGTAGCCCCTCAACGAATGAATCTCATAATTCCGAAATTCCGTGATTACAGGGGCAAAATAATTGCCGATGGCAATGTTCGTCTCGATTGGGCTTCGAATCGTAGATGAAGGAAAATAATGAGGAAAGCTCGCATTATTTTTATTTCGGGCCTATCGTGTCATATTCTGAATGAGCCTCTACATATACGTATGCATAGATCGATGCAGCATCCCAGGAGAGGAGCCCATTGGAGTTTGCATGTATACAGTCGTAGAGGGACGACAGACGTAGGGACTCTTGATCGTAAAAAATAATTGAAAGTACAGGAGAGCAGAATGGAGAAAGAGAGTCAGAGAAAGGGCGTGTGTGAGAGAGGGAGAGAGAGAGAGAGAGAGAGAGAGAGAGGGAGAGAGAACGAGAAGGGAGTTCGAGACGAAAGCTCGGGAGTCTCTCCCGTTCCGACGACGGAAAAAAAAATAATCCTGGCGAGAACGGATGCACGCCGGAAAATGACAATCACTAGGTTGGACGCTCGAGTAGTATGTCTCTCTGTGTGTCAATGCTTGCGACTCTGTCTGACGTCGTTCCCGAGGGTGTTCGCGACCAAGGGTGTGCAACGTACAGGCCGTGAGGGGCTGAACGATTCTCCGGTTGCAGGAGAACGACGAGGGTGATCAGGGCTGGTAAGGGATGGGGGGCGGGGGATGTAACACCCTCGTATACGTGAACTCGCCGCGGGGTCTCGAGCAGAGCGATCGAGAAATTTACTACCGTGCAAGAGTGCCTTGACAACTTCCGACTTTCGGACCTCTCGGCTTCCGCATATATCCCAGCAACTTTCCACTTTTTTCATCTTTCGCGCGCTTCTTCTATCGAGCGGCCTCGAATCTCGTATAAATCTGACCCATGGATGAGCAACGAGAGCACGGTGCGAATTAAGGGAGGCGATACCTCTAGGCGAAGAAAAAATTGTTGATTTATATGATTTTTTTAAAAGGAAACATTTCTTCATCTTTTTTAGACTCACGGTATGTTTTATTAGCACTTTTGGCTGTTACATGGTATTTTTTTATTGATCTTTAAAAACGGCGGAGGATGGCATGCCTTCTAAACGGGTTGCGACGGATGTTGTCAGACGGCGTGACACGTAGCATCGACGATAATGATCTGAAAAAAAACTAACAAAGATTTTTCCACCATTAACACTCATACGCAGAATATAAACTAAGAAAAAGTGAGAAATGTTTGAAAAACGATGAAATGGTACGCTTCGAAACAAAAAAAAATGAATTTTCCGAAAAAATGGTTGCATTTGGCAATAAAAATACCTTTTTGTTAATTTTTTTTAACATTTAGGTTTAGACAATAAGGATAGAAAGATTTATACCAAATTTCATAAAAATGGGTCAATTGGTTTTTTAGCTATACGTCACGCCAGTTTTAAAGATTAATAAAAAATACCATCTAACAGCTGAAAATAGTAATGAAACATATCCTAAGTCTAAAAAGTAGTGAACAAATATGTTCTTGAAAAAAAATCATGAAAATCAGCAATTTTTTCCTCGCCTAAAGGAATCTCCCCCCTTAAGAAATAAACAAATTAAGACATAACTTGCATTGCCAATATCGGCTGGATCTTTGAGCAAAGGAGAATCATTCTAGCCTTGGATTTTTTGGAGACTGCTCATTTCCAAGTCTACTTTTCCATTTTCAATGTTTCTTCGTCCTTGCGGGCTTTTCCGATTCCAACCCCTTCGCACGAGGGCACAGGGAAACTGCGGAAATCCTGCGTCGATTCCGGCGGCTACGTTTTTAAACTTTCACTCGCGGTCACCATCGGGAACTCCGGGAAACTGCTGCTCGTTAGTCGGCGCGGTAGCCGATGCGCGGCTGACCGGTCACCCATCCGACTATAGGACTATAGGGGTTACTTCAGGATGCACGATTCGAGTAACCGGTTGACTAAATTGTGCGCAAATTATAATCGCGCTCCACGGTCTCGATTGTTCCCAGGCACTCGAGCAATTTTTCCATTAGTTTGTAGCAGAGAAAACCATTCGCCCTTCTCGCCACGTCCGGCCGTTTTTTTTTCATCGCCCTTGCGTCGTGCGCGTTCGTCTTGATGAATGAGGAGCACGAGAAAGTATACACTGCTCTCGATGTCGGAATCCCAAAGGAAGAGAGAAAGAGAGAGAGAGAGAGAGAGATGCTTATTAGTTATCAGTAGCAATGTGCCACAGTATTCGCTCTGGCGAGAGGATCTCTCGAGTGCGCCGCGATATCTCTCCGAGAGTCCAGCACCGACCTACACACGGCGAAAAGAAAAATGGTTTACAAATGTGGGAGCCCCAAGAATGGAGAAAGGAGATTGAATGGGTTTCTTTGAATTATCCGGAGAGGCCGCTTGTTTTGTATGGACACATTATATTCTGGCTTTTACGTGTGTGTGTACGCTGTATTATACAGCTCGTAGGTATGTGTGTGGGTGTGCGTGTGTGTGTGTGGGTGTTTTTGTAGGTGTGTGTGTCTGTATGTTTCGGTCCAGCAAAAGAAAGCATACATACATTTTTTTCATCCGCAGATGTACAATTACCATTTACGAGTGTGTGTACGCTGTTTTGTACAGATTGTCGGTGTGTGTTTGTTGTATTATATAGATTTTTAGGTGTGTGTGTGTGTACGTTGTTTTATATAGATTCTAGGTATGGCTTCGTTGTATTATATAGATTGTAGATGTGTGTGTGTGTGTGTCTGTGTGTACGTTGGATTTTATAGAGTGTAGGTGTGTGTGTGTGTGTGTGTGTGTGTGTGTGTGTGTGTGTGTGTGTGTGCGTTGTTTTATATAGATTCTAGGTATGGCTTCGTTGTATTATATAGATTGTAGATGTGTGTGTGTGTGTGTGTGTGTGTCTGTGTGTACGTTGTATTTTATAGTGTAGGTGTGTGTGTGTGTGTGTACGTTGTTTTATATAGATTCTAGGTATGGCTTCGTTGTATTATATAGATTGTAGATGTGTGTGTGTGTGTGTGTGTGTGTGTGTCTGTGTACGTTGTATTTTATAGAGTGTAGGTGTGTGTGTGTGAGGACGTCGTATCATATAGATTGTAGGTGTGTGTGCGTGCGAGTGGGTGTGTGCATGCGTGCGTGTACGTGCGTGTGTGTGTGTGTGTGTGCGCGTGCCTGTGTGTGTGTGTGTGCGCGTGCCTGTGTGTGTGTGTGTGTGTGTGTGTGTGTGCATGCGTGCGTGCGTGTGCTTCTTTGTGTGTACGTGTGTACGTGTGTGTGTGTGTGTGTGTGTGTGTGTGTGTGTGTGTGTGTGTGTGTGTGTGTGTGTGTGTGTGTGTGTGTGTGTGTGTGTGTGTGTGTGTGTGTGTGTGTGTGCGTGCGTGCGTGCGTGCGTGCGTGTGCGTGTGTGTGTGTGTGTGTGTGTGTGTGCGTGCGTGTGTGTAGGTGTGTGTGTCTGTATGTTTCGGTCCAGCAAAGGAAAGCATACATACATTTTGTTCATCCACAGATGTACAATTACAATTTACCTATATGTATATGCAATTTGTGTTACGCACGAACAATTTCTACATACGATACAGGATCCTCCACAACTGCTAGCACACTCTTGGCACGTACGTCGTGAGTGATTTGATTTTTTCATCGTACGCGTTTGCGATTGTTGTACTCTGCAAATCTCGAATACAGCTTTAAGTCAAATAATATTTTATCAACGTTCATCTTCAGCATCAAAACAAGTTCGTGCTATCATATGAGCTTGCGGGTTGACTCTTGCTCTCTCTACGTGCCTTTAACTCTTAATCTACACGAGGCACTTCGCTATTTCGAGTTTCTCAGAGATTCCCCCAGGGTGTTGTCTGCTGGTGGACAGTTCATGGTGGTGAACCAGGGATGGGGTTATGTCGATCGCCACGAAGAAAGAATCGTTTTCTATATCGAGAGCGGAAGATACAATGATTTTGTCTCCAGTATTGAAGTGAAATCGACCGTAGATAATGGGAATTAGAGTTTCGACTGTGGGAGGTTATTCCATTATCGGTATTATATCGATATCAACAAGTTGTAATGTCGGAATACCGGTATTTCGATGTTTTAGGATATTTCTGGCAAACCTTGATTAACAACGTTAGAAGCTCGAAAGTGAAGATGGAAGTTGTAGGGATAATAGTGTATAGCTAGAGAGTGAAACCACAGTATTTATTATAACCACCCTCTATTTGAGATCTTCGTTTACTATACATTTTTAAACAGACTCTGCTATATTCTTGAGTATATCCAACCACATATCAAAAATAAGTTTAAAAAAACCAAAAATAGCAACTTTTATGCAAATTAAATAAGTAGTGAGCAAGCAAAATTGAAATTAGGAAGTTTTATGCAAGTAAGCCGCGAGAGAAAAGGCCCTTTCCGATTCGACAATCGTGGATAAATGACTTGACACTTCGGAAATATTTTACTGCTGTTGAACGTAATCAAAATCAAGTGAAAGTAACTTAAATCAATATAATAACATTTATAACGGAATTTTTATTTTTTCAACTCTCATATCGAGGTATCGGTATTATTCGCGTCCACTATCGGTTTTTAAGGGGCTGTACCAGTGTGACACTTTCAAAAAATCGATTTTTTTTGCCTTTTTCGACAGTTTATACTTTCAAGAATATCATTATCATTTATATCATTTTATCTTGCAAAAATCGATCGTTAAATCTTTAAACGCGTTTTTCTCTAAATGAGATTATTCAGAATTGCGGACATTGTAACTCAAATAGCAATTTTCCGATTGACTTGAAATTTGAACTGCGTACTCTTGGATATATTTACTCTACAATGACGTAGGATATTTTTGATTGGATAAAAATTAACGATTTGTCATTGAAAAAAACGACCATTTTATAGGCACGAAAACAGACTTTTTCGTAACTACGTCATTTCGTTAGATTTTGATATTTTTCGAAAATCCTACGTCACTGTACAGGAAATACCTTCACGTTTAACGACATTTTTTCCTTTTTCGGTTTCAGCTACTCAATCGGCCGGAATCACGTCAGCAGTGGAGGAACTTTTTTTTGGCGCTTCCGAAGGCAGCGCATAAGTCGCTTGGATCGCAATATTTTTCTATGAAAAAATGATGTAACAAAGGTCAAATATAGCCAAATATATTCTTAATTTTCCGAAACATTTAATTGAGTCCTTTTCTTCCAAAAAATTCCCGAAAATCGCCCAAATTTTCAGCGTTCACACCGGTATAGTCCCTTAAATATCGGATTTTCGGTCCGATATTCCGGATTTTCGATATCATCGAAAACCGATATCCATGCTCTAATCCGAATACCGAAGTCTCGTACCGTCGTTCTTCTGAATGGGCCTGTACACGAGTATGTTCGCGTCTCTCCGGAGATCCTTTATACAGAATCAGAGCCGCGATCCGCACAAGAGAGTTGAAAGAGCAAAAGCATCATCAGCAGTAGTTGGCCGTATATACATCAGACTTGTGTCTGACGCTTCTGTGTGTCCGCTACTCTCTCTCGCGCGTTTTCTTTCCGCGCGGGGACGGACTCTCTTTCTATTTCACTCTCTCTCTCTCTCTTTCTCTCTGGCGATACGGTACGGACTTTTGCAAGTAGGTTCACCTATAGAATACAACCTTCGCTATGAAAGTTTCCTCTCTTGGTTCCTCTTTCCCTCCACCTCGTTCTCTTGCCCGACTCTCTTGTGAGGCTCTCTTTCTCTCTCTCTCTCTCGCTCGCTCTCTCTCTTCTTCCTGTCATCTTCTGAAAAGAATAATATCTCCCTTTGAAACATTAGCAATTCTATGATTGCTGGCTTTATTTGCTCTCGTGCTTTTGCTGCTGCTTTTAGGGTCGCTCACCGAGCTTTTGCCTCTCTTGAATTCTCCCGTTCTCTCATATTTCTCATCACCCCTTACCATCCCCACACCGTTCTCTCGTCTTCCGCAACAAGAATACACGCCGCATTCTCTCTCTCATTCTCTCTCTTTCTCTCTCTCTCTCTCTCTCTCTCTCCCTCTCTCTCTCTCGCTCTTTCTCTTCCTCTCGATTTTTCACTCTATATGGACCGCTACTTGGCTGTTGGACGTGTTAGTCGTCATCATCGCCGTCGTCGCCGACGTGGGAAAAGAAAAATGCCCGAACCATAGTCTTGTCAGGAAAAAAGAAATTTATTAAAGTGTATATTTTCCAGGTTTATACAGTTATTATACGCAATGGTACATTATGTTATTTGTATTTGTTCACGTGTCCGGCACTCGGCATTCCTGTATATAAAAATGTATATATCAGGAAAAATGTGTGTGTCTGGCTTTCAGTGGGCGATATTGTACATTATAGCTTTAATTAATGACTCCTTAGGATAAATGCACCTTCGTTATTAGCACGTAGACACTTCTCGGCTGACGGCTTTAAGTAGGTATATGCATGTATAGAGGGTGTCCTGTGATGAGTGGATAATCCTGCAACTGTCGATAGGTCAGATCATATCCTACTATATGCTGGAATTTCAGCTTTGTAAAAGTCCCACGGTTTTCGAGATTTTGGCTTTATGTTATTTTTTGAAAAAAATCATCTGCTTTTGGTTTTTCGCATGCTATTTCTACAAATGATATGAATCGACAATACATACATATATATATATATATATATATATATATATATATATATATATATATATATATATATATATATATATATACACACACACACACACACATAATATAGTGCACTATATTTTTTCTAACTATATTATTATCATCTATACGCTTTATTTTAAAAATCGTATAGATTTATATATATATATATATATATATATATATATATATATATATATATATATATATATATATAAAAATCTTGACGATTTTTTAAATGATACGTAATTTATTTAGTGAGCGTGCACTTGGTAAGCATACTTCCAACTGCAAACAAATTTCTTTGCAGCAATAAAACGTTGATGCGATTCAATCTTCTCGAATTACCGTAGCTGGAGGACAAGATCACCAAAAACTAAGTGTCCTAGAATTAATTTTTTCACGCCAATAATTATCAATTTTTCTCAGTCAAAAAATCTCCCATTTGGCGAGAGTGTGTACTAATAGTATTTGAATTCCTGCCTCTGTCATACCAATATTCTGGGCTGAAAAAAATATTGAAAATCGACCGGTATTCGGATCCCAAGTATATTCAGAGCCGTAAAATTCACTGCCAGGAAATTTTGAATGATCAATTATGACATTCATCGTATGATGGTACTAGAAAAATGTCTTACTGCCGCGAAAGCCATACAAGGACTTTGCCACAAAATTGGGAAATGAAGTATCGTGCAATTGCACGAAGAAAAATCAAAGGCCTAAAAGACCCCGGCGTTTGTCAAGTTGACGTGAAATGCCTCATATGTACGAGCTTTCGCTGACTCTTTTTCGTATAGTCTTATCCAGCATGCATTCATATACGTACCGGATGCATCCTTTATACAAAGAAGTTATTGTGACGTGCATGGGGATCCCAATGTGGCAGAATAAGGACACAACGCACACTTCGCACTTGGAACTCACAAAAAATCCGGTATGCACACACCCACAAATTGTGTGTGTGTACGTGACTGTATGCAGACTCATGTGCAGAGGGTTTCGGATAATTCAGTTCGCCGAATGTTTTTTTACGCTCCTATAGTTTACGGCAATTTACCATAGGCAGTGCACGATGCCCTTAAGGCGGGATATACATTTAGACGGGAAAAATTAAGCAATTTTGAGGAATTTTTAAAACGAAGAAATAATTATCCACATTTATCAAAGTGTAGGTATACTTTAATAGTACAATGAAGTATACAAAACATTTATATGAAATTCATTTTTAAAAAGATTCAATTTTTTTCCCGTTTGAACATATACAGTTTCTATTTGACAGCAATTAAAATAAAGGAAATACAAATTTAAGATAATGACACGCATTTACAATATAAGATTAACATTTCACGCAAAATTTCTGTAAAATTTGCATTAAAAAGATTTTAATATTTTCTATTTTTTAAGAACAATTCTCGTCAAGTAGAAGGTAGCAGTATTATCAATATTGCTACCAAGTTTCAACTCAATTCTCTTAATAGTTTTCGAGTAATCCTGCACGCCAATTTCGAAAATGCAGTTTTGAGATAAACACGTTTAAAGTTGTCGCCCCCTCCGAATCCCAGTGGTGGAGAGATAAGAAGCTTTTCTTATTTCGCCGGGAAACTTTTGGAAAATATTCAACACAAGTAGTTTTATCGTTTAGAGAGAAAAAAACAATTCGATTTTTTTTATCGTTGTAAATGTATCTTCCGCCTTTAGGCGGGAGTCTGAATTAGACGGTCCGAAAAATCGTTTCTTCTATTGCTTATATCGATAGATAAATCATCCATGAATATTTTTACAAAGTTACAGAGGCCAACTGTAAATATTTTCGAAGATACAAGGCCAAAAGCAGAGAAGCGATTGATATTTGATATTGATATTTCTTCCTATTGAAAACTATGAAGCACGTTTTCTGACGTAACTTTTGTTTGCATTTTTTTTTAAATTGGCTTAAAAGGTCCCTTAACTATCCAAAAATGATATTCAAACGGTGTTATGAGGGGGAAAATTGAGCCCGATTAAAGGTAAACAAGAAATTTCCATGATTTTACAGTGCTTCAAATTTTAAACGCGTTTTTCTCGAAACTATGTTTGTAGACACGGGCGTATGCGTAGCGGCTCGAGTTTTCAATCGATTGACTTGACATTTTAACTGTAGCTTCTTGACAACATTTCCTAGTCCAGTACGTAGGATTTTAAAATTTTTAATTTTAAAATTTGAAGATTTAAAAATTTTTTAAATCTAATTTTAATTTTAAGATTTAAAAATTTAAGATTTAAAAATTTTAAGATTTAAAAATTTTCTGATCGATATTCGACCGATTTTTCGACGAATTTTTTTTCACATTAACGCCATTTTTTTCAATAAAAATATTTTGAAAAACCCCTACGTGCTGCACTAGTTTTTTATATCTACTTTCAAAATATTTTTCGTTTTTTTGTTCTAACTTGAAAATTATGACCTGTCCGAATATGCGGGCAGAGGACTATGAAAAAAGTAGTTTTCTTTCATCGACTACTGCGCCGCTATTTGTTTCAAAATAATTTAAAAAATATTCTTTTACTTCAAGACTTTTACTAACATGTATAAAAAACCAAATTTAAAAATATTGTTTTTTTTTCTTAAATGAATTGTCAAAGATGACCCTTGATTTTGCCCTCACAAAGGTATATTCCCCCTTAATTGTAAAATATTCGCATTCGTGAAAGGAATACCTCAAGGTCAGCACAAAATCGCAACAAGCGTGGTGCTTTCGATAAAATGGCCCTTTGGAAATCTAACACGTATGTGCGAAAATGTAAGCAATCGAACGAATTTTTCACTCACAATGCTTAATAATAATACGGCGATGTAATATTAGGAAGAAACATGCGATTTCTTGGCTGCCCATTTGTTTGACTAATTAGCGGAAGACTGTCACTTTGTTTCGATGCTTTCTCTCAGGTGCGAAAAAAGTGGAGAATGCAAAGAAAGCAGGAACACGTGTTCTATTGCTTGAGACGACAGGTAAAAAAACCTCTTGTGTTTGACACCATCAGAAATCTTCGATTTATTTATTTTTCAAACGGGCTTTTCATTTTTACCCGGTGTAAAGATGGCAAACGATCGTTCGATGGCTTGTATACTTTCTGTAACGCAAATTGCTTTGAATTAAGTGTGAGAGAGGAAGAGGGAAAGAGAGATTTATTGATTGATTAATTTTATTATTATGCCCTACTTCAAAACTTTGGGGAAGAGCTGGCAGAAGAGCAATTATTTGTGCTTTCACAATTCAAGCTCTCTTCCACATGACATTCCGAAAGAAAAATTGATAACAGAAATAACAATATAACCAAAATTAAATATAAGGCGTGAAAAGTCGTATTGGTCGTTAGGAGTGCTGCAAGCAAGCACCAATCATTTCGAACAGAAAAATGCAGTATAAATTCGATATGAACTGATTATCTTAACGTCATTATGAAAAAAATATGAAAAATAGCGAGAGAGAGAGAGAGAGAGAGAGAGAGAGAGAGAGAGAGAGAGAGAGAGAGAGAAAAACGAAATAAAATGAAAATTTACGTATGCCCTAGCACTCTATGGGCATAACTTTATAAATGGTAGTGATGAGGCTACTCATATAAGTTTACATACTGAAGATAAGATTAAAATAAACATTACTAATAAAATAAAAATAAAAATTAAATAAAATTGAAAAGTAATGTTAGGATAAAGTTACTGAGACGAGAACGATATAATATATGAATGTTAGGAATAAATAACAATAAGTAAAATAATGACTGTAGTATGAAATATCATAATAATTTTTTATTTAATAATTTAATTAATTAATTTAATAATAATAATAATAATAATAATAATAAAAAGAATTAAAATAACATAAATAACATACAACTCCGCTATGGAGTAATACGGTATTTTTATGATTATTATTATGATGATAATTATTTATATAACAGATAAATAACCTAACAATCAAGAAAGAGGGAGAGAGAGTGATAGAGAAAGCACGAGAGAGGGAGAGGAAGGAAAGACATAAAGATACTTTGGTAACCGTTAGTTTTCGTCTGTTTGATCCACCAATCGCATGCTGTACCAGTTTCTCTTAACTATATATATATATATATATGTTTAAATCTGCGAGTATATATAAAGCGTTAAACGTATATTTGCGCGATCTATACTCTCGCGATCTTCGCGCCGCGCATCATTAAAGTATAAGTCGTTTTAAATTACAACGTGTATATACGCAAGAACGGTAAAGCCGCAGCAGCACCGCCCGGCGCCGCGTCGACTCTGACACAGACTGATTACACCTCCGTTCATCTTGTGTGTTTTTGTCATCGAGTATACGCTCGTTGGCTGAATATAATCAGCGAAAAGGCTGAATATCCGACCTTTCATTATACCCTTAATTTTTTCACCTGATCGTCAAAATTGCGAACTTCGTGCGAACTTCGTGCGAACTTCGTGCGAACTTCGTGCGAACGTGATTCTTGCAATATTTACGAAATATTGAGCATTGTTTATACCAAAGTACATTTGCGTTGAACGAACAAGCACGATTGCGTTTTCTATGTTGATGCATTGAGGAAAAAAAGAGGCATCGTTCGATGCAAGGATTGAATCAATCCGTTTTAATGAGTTTTCCGATGAAACGGGTTTGAATGATTTAATTTGATTTAATAAATCAATCAATGAAATTACTTTGTGGCAGAGTAAATAATCTGAATACATAGATGTATATATGTGACATAGATTAAATTCATTTAATCGAATTCAATCATTATTCGAAGTGATTAAATCTCTATGTCAAGTGCATATATATATATATATATATATATATATATATATATATATATATATATATATATATATATAAATGCAATAATTATTCGAATTTATTTAATCCTCCCGTAAAATAAATATACATATATATGTGTCAGTAATAAATCTGTTATATATATATATATATATATATATATATATATATATATATATATATATATATATATAACAGATTTATTACTGACACATATATATATTTATTTTACGGGAGGATTGAATAAATTCGAATAATTATTGCATTTGATTAAATGAATCGTGCGTGTTTGTGTGTGTCATTATTGCGTCTTTTCTATGCCTTATTATTATTATACTAAGATGTAATCACACACAAATTATATTCGCTACCTTCAATTTACAGGGCTACTGGCACGATTCCGTGAAAGGGTTGTAGGATATGTTTTCCGTTATCAAATAACCCAGTTATGCCTTATGCAAAAGTGAACGTTTTTCGAGATACTGATATTTTCATTATTTTTTTTCCAGTGAAGGGTGGGCCCGTGCAAAAATAAATTTCTCAAACTGTTATTCGGAATCAAACGTTCTTTATTATTTGTAGTTTGAAGACACAGTAACAAAGAATTATCAACAATAAAATGAGAATAGTTATTAGACTTGCAGAGTCGTGGACTCCTAATTTAAAAAATGCTGGCAGATTATTCTTATTTTATGCTTGATAATTCTTTGATACTGAGTCCTCAAACTAAAAAATAATAATAAATAATTAAAAAGTTTGATTCCATAAAACATTTTTTTTTTCATTAATTTTTCAAAATGCCTACCCCTCGCTTTGAAAAATTACAAAAATGAAAATCAAAATTTAATGGATTAGTTTTGCATAAAGCATTACTGGGTAATTTTATAGCGGAAAACATGTCCTACTACCCTTCACATGTGTAGTGGAATGAGAGTGAACATTTTCAAACTTTTTTACAACGAGCTAGAGGGAATTAAACAAATTAAAGTATCTCAATTAGCAATGTTCACTCTGACCGCCCACTCTCTCTCTCTCTCTCTCTTTGTCTTTCATTCTTTCTCTATTCCCCTCTCTCTCGGCCTTGTCCTATCGCCATGCTGCCTCGCTGCATGAATATTATGTGCATCGTATTCGGCGAGCCATGATTCCAGTAACAATTTACATTTTTTTTAACTTTCAATTCGTACTTCGTAATCTCAGTAATGACGTACAATTAAAAAATTCAATTCCGGAAAAAGGATAACACAATTGTCATTTATTTACAAAATTGCTTCATTCCCAAAATTATTTACTCCATTTTGTAAATAAATTAAAAGTGCGCTATCGTTTTTACGGAATTAAAACTCAAAAAATCGTAAATAATTATTGAAATATGAATACTCACTGTGCACCGTGCACGGAAAAAATTGCAAAAACTTTTCTGCCAACGAGATGATAAAAAGCTCCGAATGTTTGCAGCGCGCGAAAAGTTGCCTCTACCAGCGAGAATTGTAACTGCGTCGAATAAAACGGAAACGAGTGAGAAAGTTTAGCAGTACGATGTTATAGCCTCGACCGCATAGAAATTTGTGATATTTATCTCTTCGTCTGTAAACTGCTGCCGTACAAATTCACGTGGTTGAGCGAGCATTTTCAGGTGTGTGTTTTTGAAGCATCGGGAATGAGGCCCGTTCTCGTAGAGCTCATCGTAGTTGTGAAAAAAAAATACCAAAAGTAAATAGACACGGAATAAATAAATAAATAATAATAATAATAATAAAAGCTTTGATAATTCGTTCGTTTTACAGGACACATTTATCGTATAAACCCGCTCTGGGAAATATATAGTCGTTAGGCTCTTGTGATGGGCAGCTCACCACTGGAATTGCAGATATTTGCAATTTACAGGATTTCGATGAAATTTGGCATGCTTGTAGAATGGGTAAAAATAGGCGACACGTATTTTTTTACATCTGCGGAACCCAATTTTTAAGGGGTCCTCAAAAATAGGGGTATTTTTTGTTTTTCGTTTTTTGTCAATAACGGTATCGTTCTCATCTCCAATGTACATGCAAAAATAAACATTGTTGCAAATTGCAATTTTTTCATATCTCATACCGTTAAAACGTTACCGACCAAAAACCCAAAATACTCCAATTTTCGAGAGTGCGTTTCAAACCTTAAAAATCGGGTTCCGCGGATTTAAAAAAATACGTGTCGTCTCTTTCTACCCATTTTACGAGCATGCCAAATTTCAGTGAAATCGGAGAGATCAACCTCGCAACCTCACCTTGTTACTAAAAGTCCCACGGCTTTCGCGATCTTGCGCTTTTTGTTATTTTTTTAAAATCATCTGCTTTTGGTTTTTCACATGCCATTTCTACAAATGATAACTTTTTTTACCCGCATTTTAAAACATACTCTTGGTTATTTCTTTTATCTAGAAAAGTCTTAATTTTAACCTTAGATGTAAAGGAAACTATGAAAAAAGATCTTATGCAGAATTTTCATACAAACCAATTCGAACATCTGACTTTGATAGCCTACGGTATAAAAAAAAGTACTACGCATATCGTGCCAATTACTTTAAAAAGTTTCTTAGTCAGTGTCGATTCATATCATTTGTAGAAATGGTACGCGAAAAACCAAAAGCAGAAGCTTTTTTTTCAAAAAATACCATAAAGTCCAAAATCTCGAAAACCATGGGACTTTTACTAAACCGAAATTCCAGCCTATAGTAGGACACGATCTGACCTATCGACAGGTGCAGGATTATCCCTTCATAACAGGACACCCTGTATGTATATATATTAGGGTGATTCGTTTCAGGGCAACTTTTTTTTTGACCCATCGTGCCCGAAAACCTTTAGTTGGTACCGAAAAACGAACTTTCGTGAAAGGGGCGTGTTGTCAAAAAATATTTAGAGGTCGCGAATCAAAATTGAAGGTTTCCCATTTGATTAACATTGAAAAAAATGTTTTTCTCATTATTAGTATTACCATTCCGCGAATTTTGATATCGCGATATTTTCCAAGTGGGTTCTCATAGGAAATATGATACTCCACAATAAAGTTCATTGAGCCATGGCCGTAAATTCAACCGTTTCAGCGGTATCATTATTTCAAGTGAATATTGTACGAAAATATCTATTCAAACGGCTGTAACGCCTAAGCTATTAGATATATCGAAAAAAATTCAAATGAGAACTTTTTAGAGAAAGTAATTTTCTACAAAAAAACGCTTATAAGCCGAGACCGTAAATTCAACTCTTTCTCAGCTATGGGTGGAAAAAGTAAAATGAATAGATTTTTTTGTTTAAAAAAAATATATTTATAAATAGATAATATAGTAATAGAAATATAGTAAATATAGATAATAGAAATATAGTAAAACAAATAGATTTTTTTTAACAGAAAAAAATCTATTGATTTTATTTCATCCACCTATAGCTGAGAAAGAGTTGAATTTACGGGCTCGGCTTATAAGACTTTTTTGTAGCAAATTACTTTCTCTACATAGTTCGCATTCGATTTTTTTTCGATATATCTAATAGCTTAGGCGTTACAGCCGTTTGAACAGATATTTTCATACAATATTCACTTGAAATAATGATACCGCTGAAACGCTTGAATTTACGGACATGGCTCAATGAACTTTATTGTAAAGAATCATATTTCCTATGAGAACCCACTTGGAAAATATCGCGATATCAAAATTCGCGGAATGGTAACACTAATAATGAGAAAAACATTTTTTTCAATGTTAATCAAATGGGAAACCTTCAATTTTGATTCGCGACCTCTAAATATTTTTTGACAACACCCCCGTTTCACGAAAGTTCGTTTTTGGGTACCAACTAAAGGTTTTCGGGCACGATGAGTAAAAAAAAAGTTTCCCTGAAACGAATCACCCTAATATATATATATATATATGTGTGTGTGTGTGTTCGAGTTTATATAAACTAAGAATATTATTACTATGTATATTCTAGTGTTTAGTTGCTTATCGCGATAGCTGAGCGACTTATATTACCCACCGCGAAATTATACGGAAAATCTGTCCTGTAAAACAAAATAACTATTGAAGCTTTTTTATTATTATATTTATTATATATATCCTATATTATATCATAATATTATAAGATAATATTATCATCTTATAATATTAAATATAAATTATATATAATTATATATAATTATATTTATATAGATATTATTATATATATCTACCACAAGCGGAAGCTTGTGGTAGAAGTTAATAAAGCGAGCAAAGAGAAAAGACCGGCGATGAGCAGACCAACGGCCATGCTAACTATTCATGTGTGTCCAAAAGAACGCGGCGCAAAAAAAAAGACGAAATAAATAAAATGAACGGACGTTTCATACTCCTGGGTCTGCTCCGTTACGCATTAGGTGGCCAAACTACGAGGCTCTCCGCCTCCCCCTTTCTCACTTTGCGTAATATTTCATTAGTATAACGCTCGTAGTTCTCTGATGCTCTCCGCTGCTAGATTTATCTCTTTTTGCCTCTCTCTTAAATTTCCCTAATACACGCGTGAAACTCTCGGTGAGCTTTTACCCGGCGGCAAGTTTGAATATGTGAGGATTTTACATCGCCAGCGCGAAAAAAGAAAAATTGTTCGAGCGTACGATGAAAGAACAAAGTTTTTTGCAGACATTAAATGATATTTTAACGGGCCTCTGAGGCTCGAAAGAGAGTTTGCAATTATATATACTTTATTGCCCTCGCTGTTACCTTGTGAGAATTTATAAACATCGTTGGTAATTTGGCGGAGTGGAGATGATTGGGAAAAAACGTTTAGATTGACTCGTATTCATTTTATAGGTATGAGGTGTTGTCCATTTTGAATATATATTGATCTATATTTTTTGCATAATGTATAATGGATTATAGAGCATTAAGGTTGTTGCTCAAACATATTGGGGTGAATAGGTATTAAATGAAATTTTACTAGTCGCTATGGTCTATTTTATAAATGTACCGGAAAAAGGAGAACTATTAAATATTAAATTTTAAAGTTTACGTGAATCTCCACTTGAGCCTAAGCTTATATACCAAGTTTTATACTTCTAGTTCGAAAGTCTGTCAGACTTCCATACAAATTTTCTTTCTACATCTCACCTCCTTAAGGGATGAATTATGGAGAACGCTTAAGGAGGGTATTCCAATTACTAATTCGAAGCCTAAATACTAAGTTTCATACTTCTAGCTTCAATGCTAAGAGACTTCCATAAAACCTTCTTCCCCTATTTTATCCCCTCAGGGGATGAATTTCGAAAAAAGCTGTAGCAAATCATTTTTGTTTCTAATATGTTGTAACTAATACCAAGTTTCATATTTCTATCTTCAAAACTGACAGACTCCCATACAAACTTTCATCCCTTATTTAACCCGCTTAGGGGATGAATTTCGAAAAATCCTGAAATATGTATTTCTTCATTTTTAATCTAAAGGCTGAATACCGATTTTCGTACATTTAACTTTAAAAATAACGGATTTTCGTACAAACTTTCATCCCCTATTTTACCCCTTTAGGCTACGAATTTCATAAAATCTCTCTTAGTGGCTGCTTACGTCACAGAAGCAACAACCGACTGTCCAATTCTCATGTAATTAGCTTCTGCGGTTTTGGCTGAACGTTGATAAATCAGTCAGGACATGTTCTTTTATACGTTCAAATAATAATTACGATTATCTACCGTGTATTTGAACATCTTCGCGATATTCATTCGCACACGTCATTAATCCATTCCTGCGATAAGTTGGCACTGGTACCGTCACATAATGTTTTAGCCAAGAAACTTCGTTTTTCCCCTCGTCCTTCAAAAATGATTTAGCAATAACCTTAACCCTTCGTTGTCACACTGGGTCAATTTGACCCAGTGTCATAACCCAGTTCAGGAAAAAATTCACGAACAAACTTTAAATATCCCGCAATTTGTGCAAAAAATTATTATATCAAAAATAAGAAGACACCATGCAAAAAAAAATCGTGAAGAGAAAAATTCGCAAAAAGGAACTTGGCGACGCTGGGTCGTTTAGACCCACAGTGACAACGAAGGGTTAAAGGGTCTTCTCACTTTAGACGGTAAAAAAGGCTATTTTCATGATTTTTTTGATAGATTTATATTATAGATATTAATATAAAAGTTGTTACACTTAATACTTTAGAAATACATTAAATTTTACACTTACCACTTTCGAAATACATTTTTTAAAAATTTAATTTATTTAAGCCACTATTTATAGACGAAAATGGTAGTAAAAAGAATGTCAAAAATATTGTAGGTCTGCGCTGTTGATGAAATCCCGGAGATGGATAATACGAAACAAAAAAATCAAACAGTTTTAGATTCAGTATGTTAATGGCTATAGCGCATATCACACGATTTTTGATATATGCAAAAATAAGAACATGGCGGACATTTTTCGAAAAAACAAAAAAAACTTGTGTTTCACAGATTTTGGCAAAAAAAGTAAATATCAAAACTAAAAAAAAATCATTGGTTACAATTGTGTAATCAGTGGTTACAATTTCATAAGGATCGGTTCAGTAATTTCGAAGATTTTATCAACAAGCCGCCGAAAAACGGTGTTTCGCGAAAAACGCGTTTGAAGTTAGTTTGGGTTACATAAATATATACATTTAAAAAAAATGTATTTTGAAAGTGTATTCATTAAGTGTAACAACTTTTATATCAATGTCTATAATGTAAAACTATTTTAAAAATTCATGAAAATACCCATTTTTAGCGTCCAAAGTGAGAAGACCTTAATACCTCATATTATTGTATTAATTTTAATACAGTCCACAATTGTAATCATTCGACAAAGTAAATAATAAAAATATGACATAATCTGTTATTATTATTATTAACATATTTAATTTATTATTATTATAAAATTGTAAATATTATAAAAAAATAAAAATAGAACATAATTTGTTGTTATTATTATTAACATAGTTGGTAATAATATTTTATATAAAATAATAACAATACAGTGTCTTATAATTGTCGGATATAATATACACTTGAATGTAAATATAAAATTACTCTATACATATATAAAAATAATGACCAGGTACATGTTCGTTGCTGCTGGTCAGCCGGATGGCGTAGAGAATCAAAGCTGTATCTTCCTCCGTTGATTCCCTCGTTTACTTACCCGGACTTGTTCCCGACCGATCGGAGCTACCGTCCCTCTTTTTTTCCTCTTCTTTTTGTTCCCGCGTATGTCTGTATGCCCGTTTTCAAGTCGTTCAAGTATACATTTACGGAGTGATTTCCTTATAGTTCTGTGTCGGTCCGGAGCCGTTTCTACAGAGAGCACACACACCGGATCTTCTCCTTCCATCGTGCGTTCGTCGCGTGGCTGTATTTGTATGCAGATGATGCGAATTCTCGAGGAATGGTGTTGCACCGCGGCTGAAGGAAGCGCAGGGGTGCTGGATCCGCAGTCTTGACGCTGTTAAGGGGTTAGGTTACTCTAGAGGCCGAAAAAATAGGCTTTTGGGGATTTTTTTTTCAGAAAAACTACAAAATAAACCGAGGTTACAAAAAAGGGTGTTTATCATACATATCTGTGACTGTATACAATAATTTTTTTGAAGCGATTGATTTCAAAATGGCGGCTGTATAGCGTTTATCTCAAAACTGCATTTTTCAAGTTAGCGGGAAACATAACTCAGACAGTTTTCAACCGATTCACTTGAAATGTTGAATATATCTTGAAAAATACATTGTCTATGGAAGTACGTAGGATTTTTTTTTATATTTCATAGTTAATTTGTTATTAATAATTATCTGACGATTTTTTAGGCAAATTTTTGTAAAGTGAAAAATTTGCCTAAAAAATCGTCAGATAATTGTAATCTCCCTTTTTGTAATCTCGATTTATTTTGTAGTTTTTCTGAAAAAAAGCCCAAAAAGCCTATTTTTTCGGCCTCTAGAGTGGCTTAAGGCCTCACGGGATCATCGAAGTGAAAATTTTCAAAAAATCGATTTTTTTTGCATTATTTGAAAGTATAGACGGCTATAAACATGCTGTTCATATACTTACATAAACGTAAGTAGACAATTTATATGGAAATTCCGCACTCGAAACTTTTACTCTCTCGAAACTCTTAACTTCGTATTTTTTTCAACGAAAAACTGTCGAAGAAGTAGGCTAAATTCGATTTTTTTTTGCAAACCGCCGCCATTTTGTCAATTTTAATTTTTTTAAAACCTCCACAGCAAGGCTTTCATACTGATGAATAATCTTTTCACAAATTTCGTTCCTGGTAATATTTACGGCCACAACCGTGTACACCGTCAGGACTCCTTTTTTCGAAGACATTTTCAACTGTTAAAATAAATGTAAAAAAGAAAAATAAACGTTTAAAAATTAATTTTCTCTTCTTCATGAGTGCTTCGATTTGACATTTAAAAAATCAGACTAATTAGCATATTTTAACCATCGAAAAAAAGTCACGAAAATCAGCGACTTTTCGACCCGTTACACTGTGATGATCCCTTAACCGAACCTCACCCGCCACCGATAACACTTCCTTCTCGCCGCCAAGCCGCCCGATACTTATTTAACGACGTCGAACAATACGATACTGCTTTCGAAGTCATCTCTTTTCTCAACTCTCTCTCTCTCTGTCTCTTTTTCTACTTCAGCTGTTCGCGACTTCGACGTTTTTATCCGACTTGCCGATCGACTCTGCCGGCTTTCTATACGGGCTTGCCGATTTTTCTCTCGTACGTACAATGTACGTACACATGCACACGCTCCGTTCCGAGTTTATAATTGGAAGAAACCGAGCTCCGGAGACCTATCTATTCGCACAGATATTCTCGGGATGCTCGCCGCCGATCGGCTATATTTTACACGGTCCGAAAAGTTTTCCTTTTGTGGAATTTTTCATCCTGTGATATATATATATATATATATATATATATATATATATATATATGCACGATTTTTTTCCGTTTTTTAAAATTCACCCCGAAGAAAAATATATGACAATTGAACATTTGCTTGGTTTTCTTGTTTCAGTCAATAATTACGAGCTGCATCCTTCCCGCCGATCAAAACTGCAGTGGCAAGACGCACATGGAATAGGCTGCCAAATCTGCCGTAATTTATCGTTACGTGTTGAAACATTTTTTTTATACATTTCAAATATACATGGAAAGATACCTCAATATTTACTGGGCTCACTTGTTTTTTTCCCTTCTAAAGAAATTCTCGAAAAAAACGCTTTTTTGGACCTCCTAATTCAGGCTTCGGCCTTAAAGCACCATACCACGGTTCGTGCGTGGTACGAGGGTGTATTTTTCGTAATTATTTTCAAGCAAACGATGAATGGAACTATTTATTTATTAATACTCATAGACAATATATACATATAGCAAACTGTATACAAATTTTTGTACTCGAAAATATAAAGTATAGTTCGCAGTGTCGCCGCTTCCAAGAGGACACTCCGACGAAATTGCTGCTCGGCGGTTGACAGCGATTGAGCCATACCGTTCATTGGAAAAATAAAATAAAAATATATTTAGAAACTAGACATATAGGTTTACAGCATCACGTAGGGCAATTTCGATATCTAAAAAAAAATGGCGGCCAGCTAATTTTTTTTTCGATTTTCATGAAAAATTTGCATCGTTCATAAAAAAAACATAGAAGAGGGCCCTTTATTCAAAAATCCCTACGTGGTGCCATAGAGACTGGATTTTTGAACAGTTTAAGACTTGGCGCATGCAAATCGGATCAATGGTTTTTTAAATATGTTGTCAACCAGGTTGAAAAACGTAGTTTCGAGAAAAACGCGTTCGAAGCCGCACATCTGCCGGTCGAACGGTTTCACATAAAATACTGTATGTCCGCCAATTTTACAAATTTCTTTTAACAATTTGGTGAGAGTATTCACAACAAATGTATCGATCAGAAAACAAAAAAAAATAACAAATTTTTTTTTTTTACCGTCGTGTGGTGCCTTAATAAAGATGACAATTTGAGTGTAGAAAATCGTTGTTTTTCATTTAATTCCACATATGATGCATAAAATATTACATTTTTTAATCGTAATGACGTCGAAGTAGCCCTCAATCTTTGACACAAGTTGCATTTCAATGCCTTGTCAAACAAACCCCACACTCGAGGTTACCTTAACACTTTTTTTTAAATGTAGAACTATGGGGCGTTGGTGGGGCTCGACTTCTTTATACATTTGATAGCCCACGGACACATTGTTCCATTGGAGTAAAAATAGTTGGAATTCAGGATGTTAAAAAAAAAGTTACGTACAAAAAACTTTCAAAACCTGTTCAAAGTAACCCCATTATACGGTATGCCAAAATGTTATTGAAAATTTCGTCAAGAGAGTGAACGTTTGCAAACAGGGACGAAGTGGCCATTTATCGGATATTTTGTTCCACACATAACCTTCATGTGTTTAAATTGTATTAAAATAACATAAGATATATAATATTTTATTATATATTTTAATGTATATTAAATTTTAATTTATATTAAATAAAAAATCTTATATTAAAATGAAAATATTCGTACTTTTCAAAATAAATGATACGTTTTATCAATAAATAAAAATGTCAGGTCATTTTGAGACGGCCTTTAGAATGAGTGAACGTATTTTTTTAAGGTTACGAGTGCTGTGACGCGTCCGCGACAGTGACAATCGTGCAGGTAGTACGAGCGAGCTTAAAACGGGGTCAAAAACCCAAGCCGGAGTCCTGAGACTGCAGCATCGAACTCGAGCTGTTCGGTGGTCCGAGCAACCGAACTGGTTTTTCAACTCACAATTAGGCCACGAATTTTCTTCCTGTCGGCTCGTCTCGATACGAGAAGAGATACAGAGAGAGAAAGATAACGAGTGAAACGACACATGGAGGAGAAAACGAGAGGAGATGAAATAAAGATGGACAGCTCTGGTCTCTCAGCGGGAGAGTCGCCCAGCTTGTCCGGCCGGCTCTTTATTTACTTTATTAAGGCGCCTGTAACGGTATCGGCCAGGTCTACGTCCCTCTCCACCTTCACGCCCCCTCTTTTTCTTCTACCTGTTTTGGTTTTTCCTGATTTTTTTCCTCTCCTCCCTCGTCAGCCAAAATTTGGAGCCCTCGAGTACCCTCGGTTGCCTTCACAGATGGGGGTAGAAAAGTGCCACTTTCGGGGGCCCACTGGACCGGGCCCAAAACTGCTCACGACCCACTCGACTCGCGTGTACGTCAGGCTTGAAGTTCCCAAACGTTACGTCTCTCTGTCCTTTGTCACCGAAAGGGCAGCATTCGACTGGAAGGCTTTACGGGGACCGAAAATTCGTGATTTACACTTCCTGCGAGCTCGAGACTCGTAAACGACTAGAGTCGACTGGAAAGGGCCCCAAAACTCGAGTCAGATTTTATACAAACAATTATTTGTCTCGTTCCGCTGCACGAATCTTGATGCTCATTTGATTGAAATTATTGCAATTTAAAGGGACGTGCAAAAGGAAGAAAAATGCAGCAAATATTCGTTTCTTTATTTTTTTCATTTTTTCATTTGGTCATTTTTATTATCATGCTCAGCTTCGTAGTTTCGGTTAGTTCCGTAAAGTTTTTAAGCGTGACATCACAATCATCAAACTCGTCCTCAATTCCAGAGGTTTTATAAAAAAAAATGCACTGAGCTGTCTAAATTTTGATTTTATTTGGTGAAAACAGTCCAGTAAAATTTGTGAAGTTCAATTTTCATTAAACGCGTCTGCGTCTAGAAAAAATAAATGTTCTTTAGAACTCATTTTTAAGGCCTTATATATCTTTCGATGCTCGGAAAATTGTTTTTTTAATACTAATAAAGCAAATTCAATTGAGATTAGGTGGGTTTATTTTACATATACGTAGGTACTCAAATCAGTATTTTTATTTTCGAAAAAAATACAAAATGGCGGCCCAGTGGCTGGTTGAAAAAAAAACGCCTCATTTTCAGACCCTCCACGGACGAGCTCGTTGGAGACGCACATGAGCACAGAGAACAAAAAATATATATTTTTTGTATTGTACATAAGTTTTTGCCAGCGAAGTACACACGATTATTACAAAATATTGATTGTTGCCATTTTTGCGACCATTGTAAACAAAAAACGTTCCATTTTCGACTAACAAAACTGTCTCAATGTGTTCATGAAAACCGCAATATTTACTCGATCGTAATAACCGTTAATCTAAATTAATTTAAAAAAAAGCGAATTGTCTAATCAATAATAAGCTAATTAATAGTTTAATTAATTTGAAAAAAGCTACAGTTGAAAGTAGGAGTCAACCGGGTGAAAATTGCAAAAGCTGCAAGTTCGTCCGATTTTGAAAACATCATTTCAAGAAACACGCGTTTAAAGTTTTAGAAACCATTTTTCTTCGGACCATATCATTCTCGAGTTATTTATACATGTCAGCCATATCATTCTTGGATCGTTGTGCATGATTCAAGCTAATAAAAAAAAACATACATTTTTTTTAAGGTCTATAAGGCCCTAACATTCCCGGTCACCTCTTTGAGGATCCAAAAAAAAACCTTTCAATGATTCTCATAGCCTAATGTGGCAAAAAATAGGAGCAATTAAAAAATAACTACTGACTACACTCCAATGATGCAAAGTTCACCATCGCGAATTCTTTTTCTCGTCTACGAAGAAATACAAATGTTGAGTGGTCTCGCTGATTTTTTTTATTTGTCATTCAATTGCCCCGAGCGGTCACGTCATTTGTTTACATTCGCCTATTTATTTATAAAGAAATGTGAATTTACGAAGAGTTCCCTTTTTTTGTAATTCCATATTTAAAAAAAGAAACCTTTTTAGTTTAATACTCATAATGCATCTGCATTTTTTAAATCGCATATGAATTTTTTTTTGAATACTTATAATGCATATGCATTTTTATGCAGAAGAATGCATATGCATTTTTATGCAAAAGAATGCATAGGCATTTTTATGCAAAAGAATGCAAATGCATTTTTATGCAAAAGAATGCATATGCATTTTTATGCAAAAGAATGCAAATGCATTTTTATGCAAAAGAATGCATATGCATTTTTATGCAAAAGAATGCATATGCATTTCTTTAACCGCATATGAAAAAAAAGTTTTTTTTTTTTAACATGCGACCGCACATTGTTATCAATTTGAGTTTGCAGTCGATTTCATCGTCGTCTTGACCCAAATATTCCTGTTATATACAGAACGTCCGTGCAACCATCCCGATTATCATCTCCTTCTTGCGACGCGCGTCAATCAGACAGAAACGTTCGCCGATGTGCGCCAAGCTTGTGATGAGGATCGCGTAATGCGCTCGTGCGATCTTGAAAAATGATCGCGTGCAACCAATTGCATACGGTCGATCTCTTATCACTATAGTGGACCGTAGAGTGCAGTACTTTCGCGATGTTTTCGCAGGTAGTCCAAAGTCTCAAGAATTTGTACGAACTTATTTAGTTTCTCAAGGTGCTATTTTGCTCCATTTTGTGTCGTCGAATAAAAAGTGGATCAAAATCAAGCGACGTTGTTGGATAAGAAAAAATAGAGCAACATTTAGCGGTCCAAGCATATATTTTATATTGGACAAAACTCACTATTTTTTTAAATTAAGCATCAAAGAATAACGATATATATTACTAACATATAAAATTCGTATCATAGTCAGATCCTGACGTGTTTAGTTTTTTCGAATCTTTATTTAAAATTACGAATAAAAATTTAATATTAAATTGGATTTCAAGTCGTCTTCTTACTGCAAGTATTTATAAAAACGATACTTATAAAAACCTGTCGATAAATGCACTTACTCAAAATACTAGATTTGAATGATTTGTGTTCACATTCGATTCACCTTGACTTTCCAGCCATAAGAAAATCATACTTTAATAATTAAAGCGTTGGCTTGTAGAAGTTTTCAGTACCCTCGGTATCGAAGTGTGACCGTCCTTTAACCCTTCATAATTCGACAACGTGAAAATTAAAAAATAATCGACTTTGTGGTAGATCTCAATAAATTAAGAAAACAAGTATTATTTAGTCGGGGGGCTAAAGCAATAAAGGGAGTATGACTGACTTGTATGACTAACAATACTTTATGACGTATGGAATGCTTTGAAGCAGTTGTTTTGCTTGCTCTAGCCCAAAGCCTCGTCGCATTTTTCACACACGCCGTTTATCGTTTTGATATTTATTTTCGATTTTCGCAAACTTCACGCAAACTTGGATTTTGCAATCTCGCAATACGTGAACTTCGGACAAATTTTGATGCAACTGACGCCGTCTAGTTGGCATGAATTGCACTAAAAAACCATAGAACGGTTTGTAGCTGACGTGTGACCGTGATTTAAAAAAGGATCAAACGTCAATGTCGGACTTTGTGAGGACTTGGATGGTTTGTTAAAGAACTGTCACACGATACCTTTAGACGAGGAAAAAATTTGCTGATTTTCATGGAATTTTTTTAAAAGGAAGGATTTCTTCACCATTTTTGAGACTTTGGGAATGTTTAACAGAGAAAAAAAATGCATCATTTTTGAGATATTAGGGTATGTTTTCTTACTGCTTCTCGCTGTCACGTGGTATATTTTTATTTTTTTCTTTAAAACTGGCACGGTCTTCTGAACTGCATTTTGAGAACTGGTTTGACGTATAGCGCAAAAACTAATCGACCGATTTCAATGAAATTTGGTAAAAAGCTTTCTAACCTTATTGTCTAAAACATTATCCTAAAAGTTTTTGAAAATTTTCAAAAAGAATTCTTTTATTGCACAATGTAGCCCCTTTTTTTTGAAAAATTCAAATTTTTCGTTTCGAAGCGTACCATTTAATTGATTTTCAACATTTGTCACGTTTTCTTGGTTCATATTCCGCGTGCGAGTGTTAATGAAAGAAAAGCCTTCGTAGGTTTTTTTTCAGATCAAATCTGCCGACGTTACGTGTCACGCCGTCTAACAACATGCGCCGCAACCCGGATTTAAAGATATCCTTTATATATATATATATATATATATATATATATATATATATATATATATATATATATATATATATATATATATATGTATATATATATAAATATATATATATATATATATATATATTTATTTATTTATTTAAAGATATATCAAGATTTAATTAATTTCAAGATTAATAAAAAAAAATACCAGTAATAAAATACCCTAAGTCTAAAAAATGGTGAAGAAATCTTTCCATAAAAAAAAATCACGAAAATCAACAATGTTTTCCTCGCCTCGAGGTACCCCCTCCTCGCGGGCTCTTACAAGGCTCGCCCGATATAATTCAGCAAAATGAACGTGGACCCCCCAATATCCGCACGAAATGTATTTCGTCGGAGATGTCCGTCAAGTCGATACGAAAAATCGGCAATAACGAGAACCCTCGTGGACAGGAAATAAAGGGATCGAACACGTGGACGGTGGAGAGTGCCACCGGTGTTAAAGGAGTGAAGAAAAGAAAAAAGTTGGAATGGCGTTCGTACGGAGTGAGAACACGGCCAGGGGGGAAAGGGGGGGGGGGAGCCTCGGCACTTTGCTCGCGTAGGTGCCAATAATTTATAGCCCTTCGTCTCCGCGTCCTCGCGGCGACTGGTTGTTGTTCGAGTATCCGAAGAGAGGAGCGCGCATACACGGAGATGCATCGAGACACTCGGCGGATACTCACTCGAAGCCCTTCCCGTATAAGCATATTGGTAGGGAACTAGCCGAGAGTAACATTAAATATATGAGGTTCATACGAAATGTCGGCCCATTACTTCTGGTGATTACCGCCATTCGTTGATTAGCTTCGCTCTCGCGCTATAACATATCCTATATGTATGTATATAAATCTAGAAAAATAAGAGAAAAAAAAACGGCCGAAGTCCCCGCGTGAGATCGACGACCGGAATAACCCGTGAATTCCTCCGAGATCTTTTCTCTTCGGTATCTTTTCACGTTTCTTTTATTTCTTCTCTTCTATCTCTCTTTTTTTCGATCATCTCAGCACTCCTCTTGCCGAACACCAAAATTCTCAGTCTATTGCACTCTCTCTCTCTCTCTCTCTCTCTTTCTCTCTCTCTCTCTCACACACACACACGTGCATTTATATCAAAGAAAGAAAAGAAAAAGAAGAGACAGAGATAGAGCCCTTGAGATCGTGGTTAGGAAGAAGAAGCGGCCCTCTTTCGAAATCCGTGGAGATAATTTATGCTCGTCCGGGGGACCCTTCGGAGCTTCGATAAGGCTCCGGATCGTCACACATGTGGGAAATTTTATAGTGTACTGTTACTGGAAACGATGACAAATACCCGGGGACTACCGGATCTCACCTTAAGCCGCAGCTTTAATGCGTTTCGAAAGTTGTCCCGATATAATGAGATATCGAGAGGAAGACAAAGAGAGCGACGAATTCTCCCTGCTGGCACGTCCAAATTGTCGATACTTTCCTTTGAGAGCGTGGAATTATTACGCATTCTTTTTTTTTTTCATACACGTGGAAATATTCGATCTCTATGCAGGTAACACATTCGACACATTTCGATTCTCGCGTCACGAGAATGGAATATTTATTGCGACACACATGAGTGTTGTATTTCTGAGATTTCCAATGCTCTTGGAAGCCACGTCGTAAAATGAGATTTTCATTTATGATCCTCGCTTTTGACGTTATATCGTACGGAGTATGCAGAGAGAGAGAGAGAGAGAGAGAGAGAGAGAGAGAGAAAGAGAAGAGAATAAAAAATACGATAATCGAGATATATCCCTCGATTTACCATTACGACGACCATCAAAGGGTAAACTCGCCGCTTGAGGAAAGAAGCTTTATTTCGTTCCGAGACAAAAGTAACTATCTATTCACACAAGAAATATTGCCATTGTATCCAACACACACGTATATATATATATATATATATATATATATATATATATACACACACGAGTGTATATATAAACGTATATATAATATATATGTATGTATATATACATACATAAAGGATGTCCTGTTATGAATGGATAATCCTGCAACTGTCGATACGCCAGATCATGTCCGACTACATGCTGGAATTTCAGTTCAGTCAAATCCCCATGGTTTTCGAGATAAAAATCATCTGCTTTTGGTTTTTCGCAAGTCATTTCTACACCTTTTTGTAGAAATTTGTTTTTATCTAGAAAAGTCTTCTTTTGAACTTTAAATGTTAAGGAAACATTATGGAAAAAGATCTTATGCAGAATTTCCATACAAACCAATTCGAACATCTGACTTTGATAGCCGTGCGGTGTAAAAAAAATGTACTACGCATATCGTGCCAATTACTGTAAAAAGTTGCTTAGTTATTGTCGACTCATATCATTTGTAGAAATGGCGTGCGAAAAACCAAACACAGATGATTTTTTTTTTAAATAACATAAAGCCCAATATCTCGAAAACCGTGGGACTTTTACTAAACTGATATTCCGGCGTATAGTACGACATGATCTGGCCTATCGACACTTGCAGGAGTATCCATTCATAACAGGACACCCTGTATATGTGTGTGTGTGTGTGTGTGTATATATGCTTTGTACAGGAATCATATGTACATAAACATATGAATATGTCCCACCCCACATACCCACAGAAACGGCGCCTCGTACACAAAATATACGGCTCCAGAGTCTCCGCGTGCGTACTCCGCGCAGCAGCCGCTCGAATAAAAGCCGAAAGGAGGACGATCAGGTGAGCGCGATGAGCAGGCTGCGTGAGGGCGACGCGGCCGTATATATATATATATATATATATATATATATATATATATATATATATATATATATATATATATATATATATATATGTACACACACACACACACACACACACACACACACACACACACACACACACACACACACACACATATATATATATATATATATATATATTTATATTTATGTGTGTGTGTGTGTGTGAAAGGGCGCGCATTTAAGAATCCCGCGGCCGCATGAACGCGGGCTTGGTGCTTTTCGCGGCTTCTGTCATTTCGGGTGTAATTTCATAAAGATCACAAATTTATCGTCCATCAGGCCGGTATACGGCTCGGAAGAAAAAGAATACCGTCTTCACAGGATCGAAGCGATGTCCCGACAGACCGCGGATGTGAAAGCGATATATATATATATATATATATATATATATATGCGAAAAAATACGACCCTTTAACATCAACACCTATCTCGGACCACGGCACATTCCCCAGCCTGTACAAATGTACGCATGTATAAAACAGTTTATTATTATGTACAAACCGTGTGTGCGCATATATATATGCACACACACGCTTTGTACATAATAATAAACGGTTTTATATATATATATATATATATATATATATATATATATATATATATATATGGGAAGATGGTTCCGAAGACATTCGATTTCGGGGACCTTCCTCACAATCATCGTTGTCGCCCTGCTCAACATTATCTTTAAGCAGTATTGTTGTCCAGAAATCTGAAGAATAAAAACATTTTAAAAAATATCATATTCTATAGACCTTTGTGAATACGTTTATGAAAACCATTTAATGATACTCATAAAATTAGCCGCATTATAGGAATCATAAAGAGTACGCTCGGGGAGCGCGGTCGAGACGCAGCAACGTAACAAATGTTTTTCTCTAAACTATGCTTTTCACGCAGAATTTCGACAAAGTTAAGTCGAAATAGTTTTTTTTCATGTATATCTCTTAATGCCCAGAAAAATAGGAAAATTTGATAATCAGAGTTGAGTATGCCGCCATTTTGTAAGACTTCTTTTTTTCATGAATCCGGTACCAAACAGCACGACAGCTATACAGATTAAAAAAATGTTCGGCTTTTTTTCGGATTCACACAACGTCCACAACACTGGATGCCAAATGGGGGCGTTTTTCGCGCACCGTTGCAAGAAAAGGTATAAAAGTACATGATGTTTTTTTTAGTTTGTCCATATCCTTAAAGGATCAATAAGCATGTGTAAAAAAATTCAGAAAGAAAACAAGAAGAGTCCAAAGGTTATTTCATTAAAAAATTCACCTCCAAAGCAGCGTTCTATACAAGGATGTTGCAAAACAATAGAGACCGATAGAGACAAGTTCAGAGCGATTGGCCCAACCGCACGTCATAGGAGTCTCAACCTTCTTCCTGTGACAGGCGAACATCCGGAAATAGCTGTCACTTCAGACTACCACTGCTTATAGTGCGATTGTGCCTCGTTCGATTTTTTTGGATCCAGGAATGAAGTTCCATTATATCCGCTTTAAATCGCATCTTTGATCATTTTTTTTTCTCCATGACGGAAGTCACGGATAAAGTTTTTCGAGAGCGTTCCGTATTCGGAATTTAATTATTTTCATTCTACTGTACTCGAAATGGAATTTTGATTTCGGTCCAGAATGCTCTATTTTTTGTGGCAAATTCTACTCATTACAAAAATATTCTGTACTTTTTTTCAAAGAGGGCTTGAAAAACCATTATACATTATATTTTTATTGGTTGCAAAGTGACCGCGAAAGACACTCAAAAACACACGGCCACCATATAATTGACGACACTGGGTATCCGGCAATTTATGGACAATCCTGCAACTGTCGATAGGTCAGATCACGCCCTACTCTACTATATGCTGGAATTTCAGTGTAATAAAAGTCCTACGGTTTTTGAGATTTTCGGCTTTATGTTATTTTTTTAAAAGTTATCTGTTTTTGGCTTTGCGCATGTTATTTCTACAAGCGATGCATTTTTTTACCCAACTTGCAAAAAAATACTTTTGGTTATTTGTTTTATCTAGAAAAGTCTTCTTTCTAACTTCAATTGTTAAGGGGCTATACCAGTGTGACACTTAAAAAAAATCGATTTTTTTTGCCTTTTTCGACAGTTTATACTTTCTAGAATATGATGATCATTTAAATCAATGTCATTTTGACTTGCAAAAATCGATAGTTAAATCTTTAAACGCGTTTTTCTCGAAGTGAGATTTTTCAAATTTGCTGACATTGTAACTCAAAGAGCAATATATTTCCCTTCAATATATTTACTCCACAATGACGTAGGATATTTTTGATTGGATGAAAATGGACGATTTGGCACTGAAAAAAACGACCATTTTATAAGCAAGACATTTTTTTTTAATAACTACGCCATTTTGTTAGATTTGGATATTTCTCGAAAATCCTACGTCATTGTACAGGAAATACGTTCCAGTTTAACGACATTTTTTCCTTTTTCGGTTTCAGCTACTCAATCAGCCGGAATCATGTCAGCAGTGGAGGAACTTTTTTTTGGCGCCTCCGAAGGCAGCGCCTAAGTCGCGTGGATCTTAATATTTTTCTATGGAAAAATTATCGAATATAGGTCAAATATAGCCAAATATATTCTTAATTTTCCAAAATATTCGATTAAGTACTTTTCTTCCAAAAAATTCTCGAAAATCACCCAAATTTTCAGCGTTCACACTTGTTATAGCCCCTTAAGGAAACTTTATGAAAAAAACATCTTATGCAGAATTTCCATACAAACCAATTTGAATATCTGATTTTGATAGCCAGCGGTGTAAAAAAATGTACCACGCATATCGTGCAAATTAATTAAACAGTTGCTGAATTATCGTCGATTCATATTATTTTTAGAAATGGCACCCGAAAAACCAAAAAGGGATAATAAAAAAAAATTACATACAAAATAAATTAAAAAATACCAAATCTCGAAAACCGTGGGACTTTTACCACACTGAAATTCCAGCATATAATAGGACATGATCTGACCTATTGACAGTTGCAGCATTATCCATCAATTACAGGACACCCTGTGGATAAATAAATAAATATATATATATATATATATATATATATATATATATATATATATATATATATATATATATATATATATATATATATATATATATATACATATTGAATATTCAAGGTAAAGCCAAAGAGAAGATAGCAAAATCTTCATATGCGTCCAGTAGCATGATGACCGCGCGTATGCTGGATGACGAGAGAGAAAGAGGGAGAGGTACCGAAAGACAGGCACGCTTGGTGACCAGAGGAGAATTCTAAAATTAAATTTCATCTGGCAAAAAGGAGCACCTCAAGTCGCAATCTCTTTTCCCCCTCGGATATGAAGATCCTCCTTCACACACACATACGCCTCACATTTCGCAGCTTCCACGAACGTGCACCACCTCTGACCACATCGAGATACCCCCCCCCCCTCTCTCTCTCTCTCTCTCTCTCTCTCTCTCTCTCTCTCTCTCTCTCTGATTTGGACGGCATTGCCAGAGTCCCTCTGCGACTCGTCCATAAAACCGCCCGAACACCCGTGATGCAAGCTCTCTCGTAACGTCCGGGTGTGAAGATTCACCGTACAGATAGTACATATATAAATATATATGGTCGGATGTGAATACCTACGTATGTACGTTTATATGTACTCGTATAAACTCAAAGTGTCCTCAACGTCGTGCGTTCATACCCAATGTAAGCTCCTATGAGCTCTACGCCAATAAAAGAAAAAAAACGGACGAAGAACAAGAATGCATCCGTCGTTGGGGCGAAGAAAAAACCATTCGCTTCGTTTTTCATTGCACCCATCATAAAACTGACAGCGGTAAAAAAGACACGTTGGAAAGTATACTGGCCCTGCGTGCTTTTATTCTTACTCTCTCGTGGATATTGGCCTCGCTACCACGTGACGGTGGAACGTCATCCGTTCGAATGAGGACGCATGCGGTTTGATCGCTCCGTTAAATCTTGCTTGGCCTACGCATCTTCGTCCGGTGTCCCTATTGGGTACACCGAAGCAAGGAATTTCATTCTTTCGTTTACGCGGTGTTAGAAAGTTGGCCACAATTCGTAGCGGGGAAAAAAAATCAACTGAAACACGTCGAGGATGGAAAAAAGTAAATAACGAGGGGCTGGGTGGAGGGGTGCACGCAGAACGAGGTTCCTAATTACGCGTACGTTCCTTCTACAATATGATTTTCTTATCCTCCTCGTCAGCCAAAAAAATACACATCCCTCAGGCCCTAGCAAGACCTACACACCCACCCACCCACACACACACACACACACACACACACACACACACACACACACACACACCCACCCACCCACCCACACTCACACACACACACACACACACACACACACACACACACACACACACACACACACACACACACACACACACACACACACACACACACACACACACACACACACACACACACACACACACACACACACACACACACACACACACACACATACACACACGCGCCCGCGCACGTACATACTGCAAATTCCGAACACATTGAGTGTAAGTATTGCACGTACACGTGTGCGCGCGCACACACACACACAAAATCCGGACCAACGACACAGGCGCGTATGCGAACATGCAGTATTTTTTCACGCCCTCGTTCTTCGAATGTAATTCTGGCGGCTTGTCGCGGCAAACAAACAAGTAGAATGCATAAGGCAAGGCAGGTCTGGGTGACGGAGCAGCTGGTCTGGGTCCAGCGCAGTTTTGAGGCAGCAACTTGTAGCATTTCTGTTCACATATATACTTGTAAATGTAGGCGTATGTATATATATATATAAGTAGATATGTATGTATTGGTGAAAAGGTGCTTTCGAAGTCATTCGACTTCGAGGACCGGCTTCATAGTTCCATTACCCCCATACTTTTGATAAACTAAACCCTAATGACTTCAATATCGCCATCAGACTTTTTTCCCACGGTTTCTGTAAATGTACTTACGAAAATCTTTTCGTAAAGTACATTTCGACGGAAACGTTTATGTTGACATGGCTTCTGTAAATGTACTTAAGAAAATCGACGAAATTGCGGATTCGTGAAAGGGTTGTAGGACATATTTTCCCCTATCAAGTTACCCAGTGATGCTTTATGCAAGAGTGAGCCATCTTCGAGATACTATTATTTTTATGTTTTTTTTTTAATCGAGGGGATGACAACTTTAAAAATGAATTTCAACAAATTGTATGGAATTGAACTCTCTAATTATTTGTAGTTTGGGGACACAGTAACGGAAAATTATCAACAATAAAATAAGAATAATCTGCAATCATTTTTGAATTAGGGGGCCCAAACTCTGGAAGTCTGATAATTATTCTTATTTTATTGATGATAGTTCTTGGTTACTGTGTCCACAAACTACGAATAATAAAACAGTTTGATCCCATATAACCGTTTTTTAAATTAATTTTTGAAGTTGCCTACTCCTCACTTGAATAATAATAACAATGACTTGGAAATGGTTCACTTTTGCATAAAGCATTACCTACTGAATTATTTGATAGCGGAAAACATGGCTTACAACCGTCTAACAGGATCAAGATAAAAGGGATTTCAAGGATCGTCCATTTCCCCAAATCAACGATACGTTTAAACAAAATGGATAAACTATTATTATTATTATTGTTGGTTGCATATTATTCCTATTATTTAATAAATATTTAATTACATTAATTTAACTAGCTCAAAATGGCCTTTCCCTATATATATATATATGTGTGTGTGTGTATGTGTGTGCGAGTGTGCATGGGTATTCTCTTTTTATCTTCGTACTGCCCTCTTCTCCCTCTTGTTTTCTCTTGCTCCCTCGTATGGGTACCCGTTTCGTTCTGCCTCTGCTGCGCGCGGCCTTTGAACGTGCTTGACGCGGGGTCCACCCATATTTACACCCGCTCACCTGCTCATCCGTTTCAAGAGTGTCCCACTTGCTGTCGCTTTTGCTTCGTCTTTCCGGCTCTGGTGCATCGCGCGTCGAAGGCACGTTTCACACGGACACACGAGCGAGCACGTATGTAGATTTGTGTGCGTGGCGGCGTACACATACACACATACACACACACACACACGCACACGCACACCCACAGACACACACACACGCACACCCACAAACACATACACGCAAACGCACACCACAAACACACACACACACACACACCTACAAACATACACCCACAAACACACACACCTACAAACATACACTCACAAACACACACCCTCAAACACACACACCTACAAACATAAACCCACGAACACACACCCGCATACACACACACGCACACACACGCACGCACGCACGCACACACACACACACACACACACACACACACACACACACACCCGCGCGCGCGCACGCATGCACATACTGCAAATTCCGAAGACATTGAGTATAAGTATTGCACGTACGCATTAACGACACGTCAGAAACATCAATTGTGACGGTTCTTGAGGGACGAGCCAACCCCTAATTCCGGTCAGACGAGATATTCGGTTCAACCGTGATTTTCGATAATGTCGTCATCAGTTGCAAAAACTTTGACCGTGAATAATTTTCTCCTATGATAATGTATGTTGGGAAACTGTCCGGAATTAAGGGGGGTGGGGGGATATCTTTTGGCGAGGAAAAAATAGACAGATTTTCATGATTTTTTTTTTAGTAAACATTTCTTTTCCATTTTTGAGACTTATGGTATGTTTATTGCTACTTTTGGCTAGTATATGGTATTTTATTTATTTATTATTCATTAAAAATAGCGGAGATATAGCAGTGTCTTCTGCATTGCATTTTCGAAACTGGCGTGACGTATAGCTAAAAAACTAATCGACCGATTCTGATGGAATTTGGTATAAATCTTTTTTACCTCATTGTCTAAAACATAACCCTAAATGTTTATGAAAACTGAAGAAAAAAAGGATTTTTTTATTGCAAAATGTAGCCACTTGGTTCGGAAAATTCTGTCTTTTTGTTTCAAAGTGTACGGTTTCATCAATTTTTAACATCTCTTACTTTTTCTTGGTTCATATTCTGCGTAAGAGTGTTGACGAAGGAAAAAATTTCGTTGGTTTTTTTTCAGACCAATCGCGCCGACGCTACGTGTCACGCCGTGCGACAAAATGCGCCGCAACGCGTTTAGAAGACCGTGCCATACCTTCGCCATGTTCAAAGAGCAAGGGAATAAAAAAAATACCATGTAACAGCTCAAAGTAGTAATAAAACATACCCCAAGTCTGAACAAAAGTGGAGAAATCTGTCCTTTTGAAAAAAAATCATGAAAATCGGCAATTTTTTCCTCGCCTAAACGTATCTCCCCCCTTAATCTCGATCCGTGTACGAAATTAATCGGGATCGAGATCTCGCCACGCAGAGGTTGGGGAACTTTGATGAATAACGGCCGGTATTATAGTTCAACTAATCACCTCTCTCTCTCTGTCTCTCCTTTTCTGCCTCCAAACTGGCGATTCACGCACGCGAGTCCTGCGACGGCGCCAAGCGCGTCGTCCTTCCTCACCTGCACGATCACCACGAGACGTGGGGGACGAGGGATCGTAAACAAAAGGCCGTTGATTCAAAACCGTTGTCCAATGATCCTGGATTTATAACATCTTATATAAATGCCAATTAAAAACGTTCCATTTGCGTAAGGATTTTGTAGACGAAATGATCGTGTAGTCTGGTGTGGACGTGGACGTCGTTGGAGAGATGAAAAAAAGGAGAAAAAAAAAGTCGAGACAAAACGATCTGGGGAACGAACTTATTTGGTCGATTAGGTAAACTGTGGAAGATTAACGAGCGATAGTTGTGGAAAAAAGCTGGGTGAGAGAGAGAGAGAGAGAGAGAGAGAGAGAGAGAGAGAGAGAGGGAGGGAGGGAGGGAGATGAAGAAACAGAAAGAACCCGTTTTTTTCGAATGTTCCTGGACACTTTTTTTTCCCCCAATTATATACAAAGCAATACCGTACGTCGATTAATTAAAAACGTTTCGTCAGAAAACAAAAAAAAACACAGCTATCCACGAATTGATATTGAAGGAATTAAATATCCACATTCCCGTAGACGTAATAATTACACGAAGTTTCCATTGAAAAATTTTGGGTCCCTCGTTATAATCGTTGAATGCAGTCACCGATCGTTAAATTCATTCCAATTGGGATGGCCTCGATATTTTTTTCCTCTTACATACACCATACATTTTTCGTACAAATCGTATATTCATTCGTCACGGATGCGTTCTGTTGGTTCTTCATCATCTCCGCAATTTTAATCGAGATCATAATTAATCCGAACAAATATGCCAATATTTTTACCTCGTCACGTCACCGGGGTCTACCTTTTTTCGTCACATTCAACGTGTGGAACAAAAATGTCTTCTTTTTAACCTTAAATGTTAAGGAAACTTTATGAAAAAAGATCTTATGCCGAATTTTCATACAAACCAATTCGAACGTCTGACTTTGATAGCCTGCGGTGTGAAAAAATGTACTAGTTATCGTCGATTCGTATCATTTGTAGAAATGGCATGCGAAAAACCAAAAGCAGATGATTTTTTTTTTAAAATAACATAAAGTCCGAAATCCCGAAAATCGTGGGACTTTTACTAAACTGATATTCAAGCATATGATAGGACATGATCGGATCTATTGACAGTTGCAGGATTATCCATTCATTAACGAGACACGCTGTTCATATGGGTGGGAAATTTGATATTGTCCAAAAGTACATTGGCAATTGCGGCTAGGATAATTCATGCCCAATGCTTAATTCGGTTGAAAATATGAATTTCAACTATATGAACTGTCCTATCTAGATTACCGAGAGAAGAGTTGATAACGTATACCAGTATACAGAGTTCGATTTCTTCTGCTGGAAATAATTTAATAGAAAAAAAAAACTAGTATAAATGTTTACAGTATATATATATATATATATATATATATATATATATATATATATATATATATATATATATATATATATTGTAAACATTTTTACTAGGTTTTTTTTCTATTAAATTATTTCCAGCAGAAGAAATCGAACTCTGTATACTGGTATACGTTATCTACTCTTCTCTCGGTAATCTAGATAGGACAGTTCATATAGTTGAAATTCATCTTTTCTACCGAATATATATATATATATATATCAGTAACGCATCCATTTGGAGGTGAGTGTATGCACACACCTGATCGTGCCACGTATATATTGCAAACCTAAAGGAAGATATATAATATCGGGCAGAAGTGCTGAACGAGGTGGACGGAGCCAGGGGGTGAGAAGAGCAACGTGAAGAGCGTCGTACAGAGGAGCGTCGCTCGTTGTCGTTGCTCGTCGTTGTCGTCGTCGTGGCCCGTAAAGTATAAAGCATTAAGCGTTAATCTCGACGGTGGACAAGATAATGCCCGAAGTCGGCTCCACGTGAGAAGCCTTTGAGTGGCTATTTATCTCGAGTTTAAATCGATTTGTATGCTAATCCCCCACCGAGAAATCTACCTCGCCGCGAGAGCGCGCTTCTCTCCTGGCCTCTACCATAAAACTAAAGGAGGCCTACAAAACTCGCCTCATGAGATTCCAGATATATCCCCTGACTAATTAGGCCCATGGCCCTGCCTCCTTTTTTTCGTCGTGTGCACGCGCGTGTGTTTGTATAAATATGTCTGTATGCGAACTTTTTGTTCTCTCTCTCTCTCTCTCTCTCTCTCTCTCTCTCTCTTGCTGTCTCGTGCACTGTAGTTGGGATGGACCCTCCTTAATTCACTCCGTTCCTCTCTCTCTCTCGTCCTTATATCCCCCTTTTTTCGTAACAATATCTGCACGGCGAGCGAGAATCTCTCGCGATCGTTTCGCGGCATGATGACGCTCCGTTAATCCTCTTGCTCTCGCGCACAGCGCCCTCTATACCGATCCTCCGGCGCGAGTCTTATTATCGCCAATATAAAACGACTCGGCTTCGCCATTGATGGTGTATCCATCGTGTATATATAGCTCGGACGTTCAATTGCCGTCTCGGAGCGAAAGTGAAGTACACGTCGATCGGGCTCACGAGGACACGGCCCATTGAGATTCGCGCCTGCAGTCGTCAATTTTGCCGAAATGATCGGTGGGCCATTTTTTTTCTCATCGCAATCGGTTGGTGAAATATTTACTTATTTTTTTGCCGATTTTCGGCCGATCTTTCAACCGATTTTACTGATTCTCCAAATCTTGAGATTTTACTGATTATTGAATCATTGAGATTCACGGCTGCCGTCGTGAATTTCCGGCGAAATGATCGGTGGCCCATTTTTTTCTCGTCGCAATCGGTTGGTGGAATATTAACCGATTTTTTTTGCCGATTTTCGGCCGATCTTTCAACCGATTTCACTGATTCTTGAATCTTTGAGATTCACGGCTGTCGTCGTGAATTTTCAGCGAAATGATCGTCAGGCCTTTTTTTCTCGTCGCAATCGGTTGGTGGAATATTATCTGATTTTTATGCCGATTTTTGACCGATTTTACTGATTCTTTAAATCTCGAGATGTTACCGATTCTTGAATCATTAATATTGACGCCTGCCGTCGTGAGTGTTCACCGAAATGATCGGTAGGCCATTTTTTTCTCGTCGCAATCGGTTGGTGAAATATTGACTGATTTTTTGCCAATTTTTGACGATCTTTCAACCGAATTTACCGATTCTTTAAATCCTTTGTCGGTTCGGACAATCGTTGCCGATTTTTTGCCGATCTTTCAACCCATTTTACCTATTCTCCAAATCTTATGTCGACACGTAAATCTTAGTCGAGAATATTGACATCTCGAGAATGATTAAAAATGATGCTCTCCTCCTGCATCTGAGGATCGGTGGGTTTTCGAGATATCGGGACAAAAAACAGTAAATTCGATTCAGGGTGCAGTGCACCTGGTTGAACTATCCATAGTGTGTTGAAAAAAGAGCCAAAGATTCTCCGATCTACGATATGGCGTGGAAGCACAAAGTGCCGAAAAAATAAAAACGCAGAGTTCGAGATCGGTATCGTTCTGAGATAGTTCGCCACCTGGAGGATCATTTTCCCTAGGAGGTCGCTTCGTTTCATTAACTGTTCCTTAAATCTATCTCTTGCTCTCCAAGTGTATTTGCCGAGTCCAATTCCCATACACAATTCCCAAAGGTATTCCTAAGATAGCGACGGTCAACGAGTGCGCCGATTTCACGATCGCTAGGCGATCTTCTCACGTGGGCCGACGATCTAATCGATTCCCGATCGTTAACTATTTACGGGATTTGCCCACAGCGAAATCGGCTGTGGTGAGATGTGTCTGATGCGGTAGCAGCGGCAATCGGGCGCCCTCGCGCTGTCAGGTATAAAACGCTCACTCGATCGTTTAGTCGGTGCTTGCCGTTGTACGGTTCGGTAGCTAGTTAGCGACTAGCGGAAATCGCATGTACATGTACAGCCGATCGATACAGGGTGCTCCGAATCAAAGGGCTCAAATCTTTCGACATTTGTCGATGATCGGCACACGGGAGAAAGAAGTTATCAGTGGCCTGCGACCATATACCCTGTGTGCCTCCATCCCTGCAGAAATTGTCGTAGAAGTCCATTTGGATTCCCATACTGCTGCCTACTTCCTGATAGGGGTCCAATGGGGTGATCCGTTGGATCCCTATCAGAAAGTAGCAAAAGGATAGATAGGGGTCCAATAGGGTGACCCATTGGACATACTAAAACGTCACGCTCGAACATTGGATTCTTACCTGGATTCTTCATGAGAATCCAATTCGCAAATCAAATTCGAATCCTGAAGGATTTCAACATTATCCAACAGAATCTGATACGATTCTTGATCACATCGCATTCCGTACGTTGAATTTTGCAAACAGAATACATATAACTATACAAAATGAGTGAATCTCAAAAAAGGATCAATTTTATCGTAAAAAACATAAATCGCTTAAAAAGGTATATCTTCAAAATCTATTTGAATCACATCACTGAAAACCCACTTAAATTGTCGTTTCTTATTTATTTAACTGCCTTTGACATCATATTACCTGATAATATTACCTGATAATCCGGCTTTGTTCGCCAGCTCCTCATTTTTTATGCGAACCTGGTACGAATTCTCAAACGGCGTTCATCGATGAATAGTGCTGAATGCAATTGGACCTCAATGAGGAGTCCCTATATGCGGTGTCTAGAGCTTGGACTATCGGAGCTTTTTCTATTACCGGTATTATTTCGATATCAACAAGTTGTAATATCGGAAGACCGGTATTTCGATATTTACCAATATTTACGTGACACCTTGATTAAAAACGTTAGAAGCTTGAAAGTGAAGATGGAAGGTGTAGAATTAATAAACAATTACAGTCTATTATTGACATCTTCATTAATTATACATTTCTTAACACACTCTGCTATGTTCTTAAATATATGCACCTCACCATAAAATTAGTAAACAAAAAAACAAAGAATAGGAACTTTTATGCAAATCAAATAAGTACTAAACAAGCAAAGTAACAATTTGGAAGTTTTGAGCAAGTCAGCGTAGTAGTAGCTATCGAATTCAAACAAATGATATGGGTTGTGGCAGGCACCCAACAGACGGTCACTTTAATTAACGAGATTGAGATTGTTGAAACTGACGGCAAAAACACAGGGCATATAAGTTCCGTCTTTCACAGACGACCTTACCCCATCACAGTTGACACTTTGGAAATATTTAACGTAGGTAACAATATTTTAAGGCGTTTAAGGTCTTAATATTTAAGGTGTTAAGCGTAATAAAAAAAAATAAGTAAACGAAACGTAAACGGAAATAATAACAATTACAATGATATTTTAATGTTTTCAACTCAACAGAGCTGGAAAAATGGAAATCGAAATATCGGTATTATCGAAATATTATCGATAATATAGTTATCGAAATATCGGTATTATTCAGGTCCAACAACAGTTATTCAATATTGAATTTTCAGTCCGATATACCGGTTTTTCGATGTTATCGAAAACCGGCATTCATGCTCAATCGGGGTCCCTAATAAATCATGGTATTGAACTTTGCATCGTTGGAATGCAACGGAAGTATTTTTTTCCATAATGCCACATTTTTTTACAGCACATTTAGCCTACCGAAATTTTGGAAACATTTTCAAATATCCTTCGTGAGAAATACATAACCTAAACCTGCAAAAAAGAGTTTAGAAACAAAAAAAAAAGAAATAAAAAAAAAGATAATTTTTCGTTGCATTCAACGATGAAAAACTTTAACATCATAACATCCTAACATCCCTATAGAGACGTGGCTGCATCTTGGGACTCCCCAACGAATGTGTGCGCGGAATCACGAAATTATATATATATATTTTGAGATCCAACAATCAGAAAAATGGCGCGGTATCCACTTGGATTCCAATGTGGGCTCAAATGTCAACATTGGAATCAATGTGTCACCAATGTGACTCAACAAATGTCAGCCCGGGAATGTGGAGAGTTCGTCGATATTGCAGATATATAATAGGACCCAATCAAGTATTCTAAAACAATCGAACGATCAATGATTGTCACGGTTAGATCGGAATACCGGAAGTCTGCACATTACGACTGAATTATTGCGCGATGCAATCTCCAACGCTAGCAATACATGAAAAAGCGTCTCGTATCAAAATTGCACGCTCTCACGCGCCTGCTGTACATACTAAAGATTCCATGCAGATCGAGGAAGTGCGAGCGTTAAACTCGCCACGCGATATTTCTCCGCGTTTTTTCCTCTTGTTTCCCCTCTTTGCGTTCTTTTCTTCGTTCTTTTCTTTCCTTTTTGTTCAAATTCATTCCCGCGAGAGCTAGGGGGAATTTGATGAGTTTTAAGTGGGCGAACGGGTCTGTCCTTTCGATAACGCTGACTCATAAACTGTCAGCATCATTGCTCACGGTCCTTTTCGCTTCTCTCTTCGTCTCTTTTTTTCTTATTCTCGAACGTATTCTTCCCGGAAGAATTCGTAATAGTCGCGCGAACAAGTCGCAAAAAGGAGGAAATACGATTCCCGAGAAAAAAAACCACGTTATTCAACGTGAGTAACAATAATAAAAAAAAAAGAAAAAGTTAAAACGTTTCTTCCCGAACGTGAGAGTGACTCAGGCAGAAATTTGATCGGGGAGGTCGCGCGCAGGCTTAATTTGATCTCGCGGGATTTTGGCCGCGTTACACGTTCGCACTAATGAGGCATTTCTCGTATTTTTTTATTTTTTTTTTTCGTTACGTAATTGTTGGAAGGGTCGTAGATGGACGCAAATGGTTTCAGAGCCAGAGAGATAGAGAGAGAGAGAGGGGAAAAAAGAAGGCATGGATAACGACGATCGGTGGCGAGTGTGTTACGCGAACGAACCGTTCTTCGGCCTATACGCGCGTATAACGCAATAACTATAAAGAGCAAGCTGGAGAACACATAGACAAAGAAGTCTATTAAAGTCTAACACGCATTTTCCATGCCAAGGCGAACCGCCGGACTCTCGTGAGAGCAGGCTCTCGGGGAAGACAGATTATGGTCCACAATAGGACACGTCCCATTGTGCTAAGCTGTATACCATAGTTAGCCTGCATAGTCCTTTCCCTCTATCTTCTTTCTCCGTTCCTCTGCCTTCGTGGCTTCATCGTTAGCCATCCATATAACCTAGATCGGTAATCCACCTGTTTCGCAAACGACAAATTCAGTATTGGCCTCTCTCTCTCTCTCTCTCTCTCTCTCTCTCTCTCTCTCTCTCTCTCTCTCTCTCTCTCTCTCTCTCGTTCCCCATTGTAAAGAACCAAGATCCACATTGGACACCTGGCACACTATCGTGCTTTACGAAACTCTCCAAGTCTGCACAATTCTCCGTTCTATTCATTCCCAAACGGCTGTGCAATCACATTCGACGCGGTATTGACAATTATCCATTCAAGTGTACGATTCGCGATCAGTGCTGAACCGATTGTTCAGATACTTAGTTCTCTCCGCGTGGTAAAAGTTTCAACCCATTTTATAATCTACAATGTCCCTTGTTCGTATACCATGGTGGACTTTTACGAACCAATCCCTTTTACTTCAACCCAAAACTACTTCTGCGTTCACCATTGCAAACTCGGTTAAACTGCCGTATCGCTCGATGTACGATTCGCAGCCCGAAGCGAGGCTAAACGGTCACCCATCCGACTATTGATCCACGCTGAGGCTGCTCAGCAAGAGTGATCAACGACATCCACCAAAATGCACAATCGTTATACCTCGTCATGAAGAGTCAAATCGGCAATGATGCTCTTTTCTCTATATACACACGCATATATATATATATATATATATATATATATATATATATATATATATGCGCTTTTATACACAGCGCGGCCTGCTACGTTTTTCTAACCTCAAAATCTGGCGGTAAGTAGGTGCATAAAAGTTCCACTCGATCAGGTAAAGAGTGACTTATTTGATTGAAAACAGATACAGTAAAGAGTGACCAGAGGAATGACGCCCTCGTCTATGACAAGACTTCATAACACGCAAGGTCTGTAGAAAAAAAGCGCAAGCTACAACAATGATTCGACACAATCAGTCTCTTCGGAAAAGTACATGTAAAAGGCACTGCTCTGGCACGATCAGCTACCACCACCATTTACAGCTCCCCACAGGAATGATTGAGAAAACAGTTACAAAATTTCGTTATTTATTGTGAGATACCTGTGCTCATGATTTCTTGTTATTTTTAGGGAGGAATCAAATAAATATCCAACGGTTTCAGAAAATGTTTTTTTCACATATTTTTGAACTTTTAGTACCTCTTCAGCTTACGAAGTCTCCGTAACTACACTCCAGAGAAATGACGTTCATACTCAAAATCCAGAAGAAAAACTGACAACGGCGATTTTTCTGCTAAATCTGTTTGTCGGAGAATTTCAAAATACTTCAAACTTTTGCATCCCAATAAAACCTACAAAATAATCAACTAGCATCTATTGCAAAATGATGCAATCCGGTTACATGTCCGGTTACATGCAATGTGATAATTTCGGGAGAACCATCCATACATGTATTACAGAAGTATCATAGTTCACGAAGCATGCACAAGGAAGATGCAGCCGGGAGTGAGCTCCCGATCTTCCGGATTAAAATGCGACGAGTCAGGGACGCGTGCGAAGGAGCGTAGAGGGCAAGGGGGTGGCCCGGTGACTTTTCAAAATTTGTTTTAAGAAAAGCACACGAGGAGACCGGGTCTTAATTGGATGCACGTGGAACTGGATACCGCGGAGGTGAGAGGGAGCAGACGAGGCAGCTACCGTGGGATATGCAGTGCACAACTCCCCATCATGGTGAAGCAGGGGAAGAGAGATTTGTATGTGTGTGTGTGTGTTTGTAGGTGTGTGTTTGTGGGTGTGTGTTTGTGGGTTTATGTTTGTAGGTGCGTGTGTTTGTGGGTGTGTGTTTGTGAGTGTATGTTTTCAGGTGAGTGTGTGTGTTTGTGGGTGTATGTTTGTAGGTGTGTGTGTGTTTGTGGTGTGCGTTTGTGGGTGTGCATTTGTAGGTGTGTGTTTGTGGGTGTGTGTTTGTGAGTGTATGTTTGTAGGTGAGTGTGTGTGTTTGTGGGTGTATGTTTATAGGTGTGTGTGTGTGTGTTTGTGGTGTGCGTTTGTGGGTGTGCATTTGTAGGTGTGTGTTTGTGGGTGTGTGTTTGTGGGTGTGTGTTTGTGGGTGTGTGTTTGTGGGTGTGTGTTTGTGAGTGTATGTTTGTAGGTGTGTGTGTGTTTGTGGGTGTATGTTTGCAGGTGTGTGTGTTTGTGGGTGTATGTTTGCAGGTGTGTGTGTTTGTGGTGTGCGTTTGTGTGTGTGTTTGTGGGTGTGTGTTTGTAGGTGTGTGTGTTTGTGGTGTGCGTTTGCGTGTGTGTGTTTGCAGGTGTGCGTTTGTGGGTGTGTGTTTGTGGATGTATGTTTGTAGGTGTGTGTGTGTGTCTGTGAGAGAGAGAGGGAGAAACAGTAACCAGAAGAAGGGAGATAAAGGAAGAGAGAGAAAGATAAAAAGACCCACGAGGGAGAGAGAGTCAAAAAAGAATTTCGTCGTATCCAACGTAACATTCCTTCAAAGAAACGAGATGTATGCGAGAATGATGAAGAACACAGAGAGCGTCGAAGAAACGAGTCGAGGAATACAGAGAGCGAAGGGTTATTTCTTTTTTTTCTTTTTTTTTGCGGTGTGTGCTTCACCGAGGGGCTCAGAGAGGGGCGGAGATGCCGGAGAAAGGGGTGAGTACCGCGGGTTGCTCCTCCTGTTCTTGCCGCTTGTACGTTCCATAAGAGAATCTCTCGCGGGTACACGCGAAACCCTGTAAACTTGCTCTCCTTTGTGACGCAGCCCGTAAAGGGTTCCGGCAATCCCTTCGGCTCGGTGCTTTTTGCGCAGGGTCGCGAGTTACAAGCGCCTCTTGCTCACCCTGTCTATCACACACACGCGTATCTTACTTATATTTGAAAAAATGTAGAGACTGTCTGTAGATCCGTTTTTTTGGCTTGAATAAATCTTGCAGGGATAGAATGCTCTGCTGGGACAATATCGAACACTTTTGAAAATTGTGCTTTTTTTCCTAAAGTTTGGGTTTGGCGAAATGAATGCTTCCAGAACTCCTTTGCGTCTTGCTGAATTTGAATTCGTCGGGTCCAATCTGAAGGATGTGGTTTTCGATTTAAAGGGACAGTTCTTCAGTTATTACTCGATGTGAAATCATTTGAATATCTTTAATCATTATCTTACAATAATGGTTATTATTTTTTCTGGTTGTGTGAGTACCGGCAGAACTATAAGGAAATCGGGTTTTAAAACGATGTAGAAAGTATTTTTTTTCTTTAAATATATAGAAAATTTTATTTCTATATTTTTGAGCCAAGACACGGAGCTCCAAAAATGTTTCAGTGACATTTATAGCCTAAATGTGCCAATAAAAAAATTTGGACATGTGATGAAAAAAAAATGATTTCGTTGCATTCCGACGATGCAAACTTCAATACCAACAAAAACTAGTACTCGTATATATATACAGGGCTACTGGTTTCAGTAATGCTTTATGCAAGACTGAAGCATTGCCGAGATGGTATTTTTATTATTTTTTTTAATGTGAGGGATAGGCAAATTTAAAAATAAAAAAAACAACTATTGCATAGAATTAAAGTCTTTTATTATTTGTAGTTTGAGGACACAGCATCAAAGAATTATCATCAATAAAATAAGAAAAATCTGCAAACATTTATGAATTGTGGGTACAAAACTCTGCAAGTCTAATAATTATTCTTACTTTATTTTTAATAATTCTTTGTTACTGTGTCCTCAAACTACAAATAATAAAGAAGTTTGACACCATGCAACAGTTTTTTTTTAATTAATTTTTAAAGTTACCTACCCTTTACTAAGAACAATAACAACATCTCGAAAATGGTCCGTTTTTGCATAAAGCATTGCTGGTTTATTTGATAGCGGAAAACATATCCTACAACCCTTTCGCCGGATCGAAACCAATAAACAGTAGCCCTGTATATATATTCATATATCTGTAAATGCGATATAGGAAATGGAGTTCCTGTGTGTTGCCTTTCGTGGCCGTCAAACGATCCTTTCCAGTGTATAATTCTCTCCCATCCGCTCAACTGCTATCTTTAATCGAGATGCTACACGCGATCTGTTTGCCAAAAGCGATTATCTATGGCATCGGCGACTGGATACTTCCGGTCGTCCTATGATCGTCCAATGCGTTGAAGACACTGGGAGAAGAACTTGCAGGCATAGATAATAGACGCACATCGTGGAAGATATTGCAGTAGAAGTAGCTGCAGTTTGTTGATGATATTGAAGTTTGCATCGTTGGAACGCAACGAAAATATTTTTTTCCTGATTCTCAGTTTTTGTTGGCAAAACAGAGCTACTGAACATTTTCTGAAGATCATCATTAGATACCTACAAGCTAAATCGATCAAAAATGGCTTTGGATAGCACCAAAAATGTAGAAAAATGACAATGAAAAGGAATTTTCGTTGCATTTAAACGATGCAAACCTCAACAACATGCGTATTGACAGCGTAATCACAATTTGGAAGACCCATTCACCCCTTTGATCTCGAACCTGATATTCTCCACGTTTGATTCCAGTCGACATCAAAGTATTTTTCCAAATGCTTTTTGCTGCCGGCTCGGTGGTTCCGAACCCACCTCAAAAATAGCAGGCCCTTCCCCAGGAAGGTCTGGATCACCAGAAAAAGTGAGTGCCTAGCGAATGGGTCTTCCGAATGATTTCCCTGCTAATGACAGCTAGCTAGCTTCACTATACGGTCTTCCGAGCGAGCAGTGTCACAGTCATTCGAACTCGGACCCGACATTCTTCAGGTTTGACATGATAATCACAGTTTAGAAGACCCATTCACGATTGCCCTGCTAATGACAGCTAGCTCGTTTTACTGCACGGCCTCCCGAGCGACCAGTGTCACAGTCAGTTGAACTCGAACCTGACATTCTCCAGGTTTGACAGGGTAATCACAGTTTGTGTTACCCATTCACGATCGCCCTGCTAATGGCAGCTAGCTAGTTTCACTGCACGGTCTCCCGAGCGACCAGTGTCACAGTCAGTTGAACTCGAACCGGACATTCTCCAGGTTTGACAGGGTAATCACAGTTTGTGTTACCCATTCACGATCGCCCTGCTAATGACAGCTAGCTAGTTTCACTATGCGGTCTTCCGAGCGAGCAGTATCACAGAAAGTTGAACTCGGACGTGACATTCTCCAGATTTGACAGGGTAATCACAGTTTGGAAGACCCATTCACAATTGCCCAGCTAATGACAGCTAGCTAGTTTCACTGCACGGTCTTCCGAGCGAGCAGTATCAGGGTCAGTTTAACTCGGACCTGACATTCTCCAGGTTTGACAGGGAAATCACAGTTTGGAACACTCATTCACGATTACCCTGCTAATGACAGCTAGCAAGTTTCACTGCACGGTCTTCCGAGCGAGCAGTGTCAGAGTCAGTGGAACTCGGACCTGACATTCTCCAGGTTTGACAGGGTAATGACAGTTTGGAAGACCCATTCACATTTGCCCAGCTAATGACAGCTAGCTAGTTTCACTGCACGGTCTTCCGAGCGAGCAGGGTCACAGTCAGTTGAACGCGGACCTGACATTCTCCAGGTTTGATTTCAGCCGGCATCAAAGTACTTTTCCAAATGCTTTTGTTGTTCGGTCGTTCCGTACCCGACATACAAATAGTGGGTCCTTCCTCGGGAAGGCCTGAATCACCAGAAAAACTGAGTGCCTAGTGAATAAGGGAAGTCTCAAGTCCAACAGGGCAGGGCGCCTCTGAAACCTAATCAAACTACTGTACTGCTTTCCACCATAGGCGTTTGTTGTTATATGGGCTTTTCTGCTGAGTTTCTTCGTTATTCCGTCTGCTTCGACAGGGAAAACTGATGCAGTTTATAGGTTATAGTGATGTGAATAGAACGATGTTGAACTTCTTTGAGGGAATCTGGGCGGCATTTTTGGATGACGACCCAGGTTGGACCTCTATGCGCCAAGAGCCAGGGCTCCTGAACTTTCAACGAATGATATTTCCATTTCATGGGATGAGAGGCATGTTGGTAATGGCGCCACCTCTCCTTCCAGGAGTTTAGTGTACATACGAGGGTGAATCAAGGAGTTCTTGGAATGACTATAAAAATATAAGAAAATTCAAACGAAAATTCTTTATTTTCCTACGTAATCTCCTTCGACTCCTATTCATTTAAAATACCACACCAATCCAGTAAGCGACCGTCGAATAGGGATATATAGGCATCAGCCCCCAATGTCTGTTGAATGTCCAAAAAGATTCCCTTGTGGACATTCTTTTCAGGCACAGGGATTTTAATATTGCACTCACTTTTCTCCATATTTGAAAATGTTAAACAACTCTTTGCACAAAATAATTAATAACTTAAAAGCAATACGATCAAATCGACCAAAGCTTTGCATAAAAATTGTGTGATCAACACTTTTTAAAATAAATATCAAATTACCCATAAACATATTATATAAATATGCGCTTCTAAGAACTTTTTTATTCACTCTCGTACATGTATCAGGACGTTGGATAAATTCTCGCTGTTTTCCAACAAATTGCGGTACCAGAACTGCGTGCGGGTAGTTTAACATGGTAACGCACCTACGGAGCACTATAAGCGAGCTTGAAATTCAGTGAATGTGATTTCACCAAAATGTAAACAACTTTTTTTTTTATAGTGACTTTTAAAAAAAAAGCGTCAGTTTTCCCGAAAAAAAAACAGGGAGAATTTATTCAACATCTTAATACTTTTTACAGGAGGACAAAGACGGAAAAAAACGTAGGGTGGAAAAAGAAAGAGCAAAACAATATGACGTTCGCTGAAAAGAGACGAAGGAAATGAATGTCGTGCGATAACGGCATGCTGCAGCAATAATCGTCAGTCTTCCTATTGATGTTGTTAGAAACGGCATTATGAGCCGTAACGGGAATTTTTCACTCTCGGATTTTATCTTCTGGCTGGTGTGCGGGTACGACTATAAATTGTTTGTAGGATATCAAAATTTTATTCCGTTTTTATCCACTTGTGAAATAAATCGTAATTAAAAGTATATAATTTTTTAATTGTACTATAAAATCGATAATCAATTGAGAAATATTAATATTAACCTCCTAAATATTGAGGACAATCAGAAAATATCGGACTGTAATATTATTATTATTAAACGACATTACATACATTATAACGCTCTCGTTATTTCGGAAATAGCATTTCAAAAAATTGTTTCGTTCTTCAAAGAATATGGAAAAAATGTGCCGATAATAGAGCATAATTTTGAATAAATAAACAAAATTGATACTACAAAAAATAATGCTTACAAAATGATATTGCGAATGAAGAATTTTTTTTTCATAAATGAGCGTTGAAAACTGCGTGAGGGGAAGCCAACACAATGGGATAGCAACGAGGACTTAAGATGGCGAAGAAAAAATCGTCCGCGATCGGTTTAATTCGAGACTGAGACAGCCGCGACATCGCGCGCGGTCCAGCAACGCGAATAAAATGCTCCACGGAGAGATCTCTCGCCTTTGGTATCTCGACAAAAGAGACTTTCTCTTAAACCACGCGTTTCTCGGTAACACGGAAGAAACTCAGCACAGTGATTCACAAATGATCATCAGTATGAGCGAGCGAAAGAAAGAGACGAGATGAACGCGTACCAGCCGCCGGACGCGTCCCGGTAACCGGACACTGCGCTGAGAATCACACATCGATACTTCGGAATTTGCCAAGAGATCGCGATCTCTCGAGACAATTCATCGATCATATTTTTCGCGTCGTTCACGCCGGAACACATTTTTTTATTTCACCTCAATTTGGGCAAAAGTTACTTTCGTTTTGTACCGTTTGGGTTACCGAAGATCGGTTACGAGCATGCGCTGGAATTTTTTTAAACGCGGGTTAAATTGCATTGTCCAATTATGCCGAATTGTAAATCGATTGATGTTATTCTTGACGGCGCAAGGGGGGGGGGGGGAGATTGCTGATTTTCACAATTTTTTTAAATGAAAGATTTCTTCGGCATTAGAGACTAAGGGACTCTATCACTACTTTTCTCTGATAAATGATATATTTTAATTGTTTATTAATCTTTAAAAATGGCGTAGGTGTAGCACGGTCTTCTAAACTGCATTTTCAAAACTGGCGTGACGTATAGCTGAAAAACTAATCGACTGATTCTGATGAAATTTGGTATAAATCTTTCTAACCTTATGTTCTCAAATATGAACCTAAATGGTTTCGAAAATTGTACAAAAAACGTCTTGTTTTATAGCAAAACGTAGCCACTTTTTCGGTAAATTCAATCTTTTGTGTTTCACAGCGTGCCGTTTAATCGATTTTCAAAATTTCTCACTTTTTCTTGGTTCATATTCTGCGTATGAGTGTTAACAAACTAAAAATCTTCGTCCGTTTTCTTTCGGATTGATCCAGCCGACGCTACGTGTCACGCCGTCCGACAACATCCACCGCAACCCGCTTAGAAGGCTTTGGCATACCTCCGGGATTTTCAAAGATTAATAAATGAAAAAAATACTATGTAACAGCCAAAAGTAGTAATAAAATATACCCTAAGTCTCGAAAACATTGGAGCAATCTTTCCTTTTATAATAAAATCAAGAAAATCAGTCTTTTTTTTCCTCGTCTAAAGGTATCCCCCCCCCCCCCGCCCCTCTCAAGAGATATCCGGAAGTCTCGAAATGCAGTAGGCGATTCATTTTTATTTTTGATACTCTTCCTTAGGCCCTTGCACCCACACCGACCGACCCAACTATTCATCAATTCTCGATATAATTAATAATAATGGCAAAATCGTTAAAACTATCGCCCAAAGCCAATGCCTTACAGGTGTCCACAATGAATGACGATGTTTATGGCGAATGGGAAAAATATTCACCTGTCGCTGGTACGGGTCCGCGGAAAGATACATCCGCGGCAATACCTCCGCGAGAATTCTCGGGAGAGTCACGCGATCGAACGATCGACAGGAAACAAGGCAAATAAAGACAAACGCACGGTGAAGTATAGGAAGCGTCTAGGAATTTCCATTTACATTAGAAACGCGTACGTGTCCGCAAAGGCAATGGCCTGCGTGTGCTCTCACATCTGCTCCGGCTTCCGTTTCTATACCGAGCTAAATAAGATTTTTCTTCTCATCGGCCTAGCCTGGAATCCGACTGCATCCCAGTTAAAGACATAGAGAGACTCAGAGCGAGAGAAATACACGAGAAGGTGTAAAATGAACTATAAAAAATTCAATGAAACTCCGGCGACGACTATTGATTGTTAATCATAATATAATGAAAAACAAATTAATGACTATCGTTAAAAAAAATACTTCGTTGCGTACGTGACGTTTCGCCATTTTTTCAGATCACTTTACGAATCTTGCGAGAAGCGATTCGCAAGACGCTGGCAAAAGTGTAACGATTGTTCTTCGGTGTTACTTCTGCGTCGTATGAATAATGACGGGTTGTTTGCTGAGACCATAACCGCAGCTGTAACCGCAATTTCATTTGAGAGCTTCGGTAGCCTGAGCCTTGCGCAAGGCACTCGTGTATGCGGAGACGTCAAAAAGAGGCGAAAAAGACAAACAAGAATTGGCCATCGATTGTTTAATTATGAGAATCATCGAAGCGTTGCACGCTTCTATCCGCTTGCGCTCGAATCATTTTTCAAAATTTTTGCGAGTCACGATACTTTTCGAAAAAGTGTGATTGACGATGGTTTTTTTTTCTTTCTATGACGTTGAAGTTTGCATCGTTGGAATGCAACGAATTTTTTTCACGCTCTATTTCTTTATTCGAATCATTATGCAAAGCCTTTTTTGCGAATAGTATTAATCCATTGAATAAAAGAACATGTCCTGACTGATTCATCAATGCCGAGCCAAAACCGCTGAAGCTGTTACATGAAATTTTGACAGTAGCTTGCTTTTGTGACGCAAGCACCCACCGATGAGTGATTTTTCGAAATTCAACCCTTGGGGGATGAAAGGGGTGGCAAAGTTTGTATGGAAATTAAAAAACATCCGGTCGGGTTTACTGGAAATTTTGTATTCGTGCTTCTTGACACAATGAAGGAAAAGCGAATTTCAGCGTTTTTAGAAATTCAACCCCTAAGGGGAGAAAGAGGGTGGCGAAGTTTGTATGTGAAGTGCAGAAAATCTGGTCAGAAGATTTACTTGAAACTTAGTATTAAAGCTCTTCAACACAATTAATGAATCACGTATTTTAGCGTTTTCGAAATTAAACCCCTAAACGAAAGGGGGTGGCAAAGTTTGTACGGAAAATTAAAAAATCGGGTCAAGTTTACTCGAAACTTTATATTACTGCTCCTAGACACAATTAACGAATTTTCAGCGTTTTTGGAAAATCAATCCTTGAGGGGTCTTCTCACTTTAGACGCTACAAAAGGCTATTTTCATGATTTTTTTTATATAGATTTACATTATAGATATTGATATCAAATTTGTTACACTTAACAAATACACTTTCGAAATGATTTTTAAAAAAAATGCGTTTATGTAACCCAAACAAACTTTTCGACGGCTTGTTGATAAAATCTTCGAAACTACTGAACCGATTCTTATGAAATTTTAACCACATATTCTTTACAACTATAGCTATAACGTATATCAAGGATTTAAAAATTTTTTGATATTTACTATTTTTCTGCCAAAAACAGTGAAAAAAAAACGATTTTTTTGTTTTTTCGAAAAATGCCCACCATTTTGTTATTTTTGCATATATAAAAAATCGTACGATATGCGCTATAGCCATTGACATACTGAATCTAAATCGGTTTGATTTTTTTTGTTTCTGATGATCCATCTCCGAGATTTCAACAGCGCCGACCTGCCATTTTTTACGAAATTTTTTTAACTACCATTTTCTTTTATAAATAGTGACTTAAATAAATAAATTTAAAAAATTAATGTACTCCGAAAGTGTATTTATTGAGTGAAACAACTTTTATATCAATGTCGATAATATAAACCTATCAAAAAATGCATGATAATGGCCTTTTTTAGCGTCTAAAGTGAGAAGACCCCTTAAAGGGCAAGGGGCTAGCGAAGTTTGTATGGTGAAAGAAATATCTGTTCAGATTCACACGAAACTTAGTATTAATGCTCTTCAACACAATTCTACGTGTTCCTTAATGAAACATTTCAGGAGCACATTTCATTAAGCAGCATTTAACGCAAGTCTACGCAAGCGAAGCCGCTGGCGGAAAGTCTCTGATGAAATAACGTGGAATTTTTGGGTGACTTTCTCCGACAAAATCGACGAAAATAAAAATTGATCAATTAGACAGGATGCAATTTCGTTGCATTCCAATGAAGCAAACTTCAGCGTCATTCGTTTCTTCGCACGTCCATTAAATCGACAAGCTGTGGTATGGACCCTGTTGCATTTCGTAGAGGGGTATTCGATGTCTCGATCGTTCAGTGACAGATAACATCTCCGTAACAAGGTTCACTCCCCGTTAGTTATCGCTTTATCAGCTGCATAGGTGTTACAAACGAATTATCGGCTCGCAACAATCGCGAGATTTATTACGTCTCGCTTTGGAGAGACTGGAGTCTCTCTCTCTCTCGGACCCTCTCTCATCGATCTTGATTTACAGCTACGAAATGGGAAAAGAAGAAGAAAAAAGACAACGAAATGAGAAGAGAGGAAGAAAAAATGAACGTTCCTGGCACACTTTACATATACGTACCTAATCTCGCATATGAAGGTGTACACTTAATCCACGCTGATCGAATGCAACGAACGCTTCGCAACTTTGCCAAGCTCGGATTATATATCTTTGTATGTGAATGTAGCGGTAATCGCCGACACGCGCATTCGAGAGGCCCGATGACATTCTAATCCAGCCAGTAAGAGAAAAGAAGTTGTAAAGATTGAAATAATCATTGAGTGTCGAATTGCCTTGTTCTCTGTCTGCCTCTCCTTCCCTCTCTCTCTGCGTTTCTCATTGCTTGATCATTGCTCTGTGAAATCGCGATCATTGCACTCGCAATGCCTTAAGGAGCTACGTAATACTTCACCTCTGCCTAACAACTTATTCGCGTCGAGAAAAATTCACCTCTTCCATTTCCATACTTTTCGTTCGTAGTGGATAATTATAAGCGTATCACGTTTTCACTTGAATCGAATGAGTCTGAAGCTGTATAAAATAATTTACCACATTACTACGAGGATAGAAATACATGTTCTATTTTTAATGTTCTTTCTCATGCCTTTGGGAGTTTTTATCTTCCTGACCTTTACCACCACTGGCTGACCTGTCACTCCAACATTTCTAGTTCTTTAGGGACCAGTGTACTGGCCGCAGGGACCGGGTTCCTGTCGCTTTGCATTTTCGCATTCGTGCTGATCGCATATTTTCACTGGGTGTCAGTTGTGTCGATTATCGGCGAGCGGTCACCCACCCTACTATGGGCCGGACCAAGCCTGCTTGACCCGGGAGATCGCCGAAGCCGCACACCGACCACGCGTCCACCACTGGCGATTTATGGAAAAACCTTTGAGAACAGGTTACCGTCGAGAGGCATGAATGCATGAACTTCGGGAATTTTTTTTATGAAATTCATACTTTTGAGAATGGGTTTCAACGTATTTTATTCTTCTATCAATGGACAGTGAGTTCCAATGTTATTTATAAAAAAAATCCAACATGGCGGCGCCAGCTCCGGTCATACAAAGCCATGCATGGCGTGTTTTGGTCGGCGCGAGGCGCTCCACTGCCTTGCCAGTTGATGTGAGACAAAAGGGGTCGAAAGTATTAAACTAGACTAGATTTGGGGGGCCTTAGCGTTTTTTGTTTTCTGATAAACCCCTGGATGACAAAATAGCAGTCGTTGGAAAAAAAACCCATTTTTTTGCTTCAACGGTCGAAAACAATATTCGTAAATCAATTTTTGACCAAAATCGCTTCCTGATGGATCCGCAAATGGAATTTCCTTTCAATTGTGCAGACATTCATGTAAATCGGTTCATTTGTTGAAGTTGTAAAGCTCCCCGTGCCACAAAAAATGCTGTTTTCAGAAAAACGCCCCGAGCGCCTCAGCTACCGGTTTTCCCGCCGGCGAACGGTTCCGCTCAACAGGCTGTAAATTCTAAAATACTTTAGATATGAAAATATCCTTTTACCCACGTGTTCTAAACACTTGAAGGAGGCAAATTATGTTAAAGAATTGTTCTGCTCGGTGTTCTGCTGACCGTTGATTTTTTGGAAAAAAGAAAAGAAACACCTTCCACTCTGTTGAACGATGAACAACTCCTTTCTCTTCGTTTGCCCGAAATGTGGTCCATCTGAGAGAGAACTTGGCAGTAGAATTTTTACCGACTGGACGTGTGAGCCATGTCCTTAAGTCACGTTCTGATGTCAAAACTACTATCTTCCATAGATTGATACCATCAGCCAGGAAAGAATCGAGTGAAAAAATATACATATGGATGTAAAGCTCAATGAATATTTCTCAATCCTACAATGACAGCAGCCACTCCGTTGTCATTTTTTAATCGACCAGCGACGATCAATCGTGCGAAATTAAAGTAAATGATTCCGCTGATCAACTTCCACAATGGACATTTGATACTTGAGGTTGCGAAGAAACGGAGGCAACGAGAAATCTTGCGGAGATTGCAGCTCAATCGGTGGCTGCACGCTGGTGCATCTGTGACGCGTCTCCGGACAACAACGGTATGTGGACAATCAAGCTCCCCCTATTCCTTATACCTATTAACGATAGTCCCGGCGAACTAGGATCGCGGACATAGTCGCGTCGCTATTCTCTCTCTCGCCTTCTCTTTCTCTCTCTAACTGGGCATACCTTCGCAGTACAATCGCACCGGGATTATTCTATACCTGGACTCATGTCTCTCGTTTATCCGCTTGAAATACTCCGCGGTGAAAATCGCGGGAAGAAACTCACCGTCAGTTCTGGGTAGTAACAGCGGCAGCTTCCATGTAAGTAAACCGTACGTGGCACTGATCACTTCTCGACGCACAATTGCTGCTACCCAACAGAGAAAGAACAAAACAAACAAAAAAATGCTCGCAAAAAACAAAACCTTCCAGGTTATCCGAAGAATTGGATCTTGCCGAAAGTCCTCGATGCACTTGTGCAGCCGAGCTCAATTTTCGAAGCTCGGATCCAAAATTTAAGGAATATCTCCCCAAAACCGAAAGCAGCAATTCTTTCGTTTTCAGCGTTTCACGATAAGAACCCACCGATTATATTCATTCACTTGCGTATCCGCAACAGACGTTATCACGCACAATGTTGGTGGAGCACGATCGAGGGTGTTTTCAGTTGGTCATTTGTCGTTACGGACTCTTGAGAGTTTTCCGGATCTCAGAGTCCGTCGTGGGACCAGCAACAAGTTACTAGTCGTTGGAAACCACGATGGCAATCCGATATCACGTTGGATATCGTGTGTTGGACAACGGCGACGGTATTGGCGCACACTTGCGCGTCCGTATGTGATTGATATGTGAATAGAAATATGGCCATATATCCGGACCAAGTGTATCACGATGAACGACAAAACTCCAAGTATAAAGAGCACGCACAATGTACACCCAGTGCACCCGCGTCACTTGATCACAATTCGTCGAATCCGAAAGCAATGTTTCCACCAATTCGCACCCACGCGTCGTCGGTTTGCCCGATCACATGGATGATGAACACAGGAAGAAAGCCAAATGAGCAATTGTCGAACTAGATTACGTGTACTTTCGTGCAACACTGGTAAGCTTGGCTTCACGAAACTTCGATAAAATCGTTATGAGCCATTGGTGGTTCAGGTGGCCGTGCCGCAACGAACAATAAAACCACGCGACACTCAACTAGCATCATCAGCTGGCACTGCGATGTGAATAATGTACACTATTTTCACGCTCTGCTCGTTAGCACTCTCGATACCCGAATTGAAGACATTATTATCCGCAGCCGTTTGATTGCGACGATTAGTTCAATCTAAATGTAGCCACACGGTGATATATCATTCAGCCCGCAGCGTTTGGGCGACGGAAGTGAACTGGTTGATCGTCTTCGGCGAGTATCTCAGTATCTCAAGCTGATGCCGCTTCGTCAGGTAGCTATTTCAACCCTCGCGTGTCCCTTTGCTCGCGGGATCTTTCGGTCGACCTTCCGAGATCCTTCGATTCGGTAATCACGCTTTGACGGAGCCACGAGCCATCCTCGTTGTTCATGTTCTCATTGATGCTCCTCGTATCGCGAAAAGGAGAGCCCTCATTGGCTTGCAGCCTGCCAAGAGTGGCTTTCGACGCGCTGGTCTGTTTAGGACACGTGTGTTTGCCTTCGGTCCGAGCCTGACGTTCCAGAACAATTAACCGCAAAGTCTAATCGATTTAATTAGACGCCGGCGTTGTCTACTCCTTGCGATGAATTTACCCTTCCGTATCGCCAGGCGATCCTAACTAGCACTATAATCCCGTGATTATGTTCTCCGCTTGGAGGCTTCGGGCTGCAACTTCGCGATCACCCTACTGGGCCACATCATCAGCGAGCGTTGACCAGTTTACCATATCTTCGCACACCCGAGTCGATCACTGCACTTCACACGTATCAGACGATTCTGCGATCACATCCAATCTTTGCCTATCACTTGGGCGAAACCGTGACTGCTGTTGTTCAACAGTTGAACAGGTGTTCGCAAGAGCCGCTGTGAAGCAGCGACGCCGAATCTGTCGGTCTTTCAGCGCTATGTAGTATCCTCAAAGGCTCGATTTCCGCATTCGAAACTCCGAGCAACACCTGTCACTTCGTCGCACTTCGTAAAACTCTTCGCACCTAGCAAAACTCCGTACACTTCCAACTTTTGTTGTTCCCCACGTGTTCGGCAAGGCCGTTCCGGTCGCTCGTCACCCAGCAACGATGATTGGCACGTAAGTTTTCACGCATCGGTTGCTCGACACTCGGTGATCGGTGGCAGCCTCGCGAGGGACTGTTTCAACCAATGACACGCGAGACAGCGAGTATCCAGTGTCAAAATGTCCAGTGGAAGAGGGAGCAGGGGGTCTGTTTGGTGTTGGAACCGTATGTTTTCGACCTTGGGCACAACGCGAACTGTCCGCCCGGAATGACAATGATAATGATATGACAATAGCCGCGTGCGTTCTCCGCTGGTTCAGATCTTACACTGAAGAACCCCGGCAAGTCTCACACACACGTGTGTGTCGAGAGCGTTGCGTGCCTCTCTCTCCCCGCACGCGCTGCCTGGCCGGGGGACCTGCCAGGTAGAGGGAAGGAGATAGCGGTGGGCCCGTGAAAGTAGGAGGTGGAGTGTCGGAGAGCCGAACCTGCTGCGGAGTAGGGAGACGAGTCTCAAAGCGGCAGGGCAACAGCAGCTACATCAGGAACAACAGCTTCTCTCTCCCTCCCACCCTCCCTACCTCTTGCTTTTTCTCTCTTTCTCCAAGAGGCAGAGAGCGGGACGGGACATCGCGGAGAATGGAAAAGATAAAGAAAGACCCGATTGAGGGAAAGGACGCGACGGTGGAGAATGACGAAGAGAGAAGGAGGGAGTGGAGGAGAAGGAGCTGAAGTAGTAGAATAGGCGGACAGAGAGGGATAATCTCGCGTGTGTTACCTGGAGGAACACACGAGAACTCGCATATACAGCGGTGCGCGCCAACACCACGTGAGAGCGACATATACCTGTTCATATACCTGAAGCAGATCGAGGCACATGGGTAACAGGTAACATACGGGGCAGCCCCGCGTACACATTCGCTCCGGGCCATGCTGAGGAGTGGGATACGCGAGGCGGACAAGATACTCTCTCTCTCCCGCATTATACACTTCTGAATTGGTTCTTCCGCGGCGAAACGTCCTGCAAGAGATGTAAGCAGAAAACCCGTGAGAAAGATGGAGAGACGACGAAGAAGAACAGAAAGTAGAATGAGAAGAAGATGATGAAAAAGGAGAAGACACAGGCGGCAAGAGAGGTAAGAGAGAATGAGGGAAAGGTATAAAGACCATGGCAGGATCTCAGGTATGCATACTATAGTGTAATTCACACATCTCCGTATGTGCATACGCGTTAACGTGCTGACCGCCTATATGGTACCACCAGTATCCGATATACGTATACTTATCGACTGGCATGAGAGAAAAGAGAAACGTGGGAGATGCCACTGTCCCATCGGCAAAGGAGCGGAGGTACACACCTCGTCCGACCTGGTCCATCATGTGGCAGCCTCGTCATCCCATCTCGCTCCAGCTGGTTTTACTTACACGTGACTACGGCGAAGGGATTTGACAAGGACCCGGCGTATATCCAGGCGGACAGGTAGCGCATAGAAGTGAAGAGTCTGAATGCTGACAGGGAGCGAGGGATTGATCGATGGTGGGAGCGTTTAACCAACGGCGATTACGCTGAGCTGTGGGGTGTCACGACGAAGCTTGAAAAGAAAGAGGGTAAGGGAGAACAATGAAAGCGGACGAAAATTGGGAGGGAGAGAGTAGGAGAGCAATTGGTATACCAAGGGCAAGTGGTACAGAGGGAATGTTGCTGTCCATTCTTCCTGCCACTGACAGAGGCCGACGCTTCCGGCGCTTGCTCCTGCTGTGCTCCAACGCCATGGTCCATTTTGCTGCGGTACACTTATGCGATCCTGCTGCTGCTATTGCTGATGTCCAGAGCCATCTTGTGCAGCCTCCAGGCTAGCTGTCTCTCGCTACTCTCCTTCGTGATAGGTATACAGCACAACGTGTGCTCCACGTATTTCTTGTACATCCGCGCACATCTAGGCCGAGCTGGCGTGCATCGCAGTCCCGATCGCAAGCCTACCGAGTAGGCTTGCGATGCAGTCTCCAACGTCTTCGAGCCGTTTGGGCTACCCGGCAGGCATCGTTCGACGGTGGAGAAGCAGAACGGGGCAGGATCGAGCCTAGGGTGATCATTCGCTCATCTACTGCACATCCTTCTCGTGGTCGCGAACTGCCACGCGAACCCATCTAGGCTGCTACCTTCGTGCCACCGGGGCTACCGGATTCAAGAATCCTCCAACCTCCCGCTGAGCTCTTTGCAGGAAACCGGCTATTGGTTGATACTGGTATAAGGCACGTTCGCCGGATTCGCTCCCTGCTTGCCCTCGTTGACGGACGCTCCAGGTTTACCGCAACTTGACCCGGTGGTCCGACAGTGGGAACATCGGACGGGACCCGGCACGCTCGAACGATGCACCTTCCACTCTTTCACCTTTACATCGTTCATTTCAGGCGGACGTTTCATTCATCGCACTCTTCGGCCGTCAGAGGGTAAGCCGAGTAACAGGCAGACTTTGGACGTTGCACAGTTTTCTCTTTACTCCGTGCCTCTCATCGAGAGGCGGAATAGATACCAACAAAGTTCAGAGTTTCTTCTTGGCTGCTTACAATTTTCAAACTCATGGCATTTAGGGTTTTACCGAATCATGACCTTTCGAAGCGGACGCCTAGATCACGGTAAGTTGAAGTTGTGTTCTCTTGGAATGATTTTAAAAAAGGTGATCCATTTTTACCATCACGTTTTACGCCGTAAAAGCCACGGGGAATGGAGTTATATGACTATGCCAAGTATAAGGCATCTTCAACTTTGCGTTACCTTCATTGACAAGTATCCATCGCACGAATGTTTCCTTTTTGAATAAGCGACAAAACAAATTTCCGACAGATTACGTGAGAAGTTTTTGGGTGTTGTGGCTTTTTATAGGAAATGCTCTTGTCACGTCCAATTTTTGGCGATATCAAGTGCCACGTGGCGATACATTTCGACTCTCGAATCAACAATTCTTCAGATCGATCTATTGGTAATGACCGTGCCAAATGGTGCGCGTCAGCCATCAAACGAAAAGAGATGATAGCGTGTCGACAAAATCAAGCATAAAATATTGCGATATTGAATAAGTTCTCGCTGTTTTTTCTTGAAAATCAATGCTTTATTTTGAAAAATCATTCCTCGTGCTTTTAAACGTTTCGAAACTATTGTGTGATCAACTCCTAATGATTCTGCAAGTACAGCTAGCATCTGTCATGAGGCTTCATGAAGTAATGCCGCCAATTGAATACATCAAAATCATTATTTTTTAAGAGGTTACGTAGGTTTGGAAATTTCAGAAAATCCATTTTTTAAATTTTATTATCTAATAGTACAATGTGTCTAGAATATTCTCCCAAAGGTTTAAGTCAATCGGCGTAAGTCTAGGAGAGAGAGCCTTTGGGGATTCCCCTCGTTGGGAAAGACCGGCCGGGAGCGACGCAGGTAATCGCATTTTTCTCAAAACACTATTTTTGAAGTCAGAAAGTGATTGGACGAAGGTTTTTTTTATATGACAACTAATTTTACAAGGCTATACGTAGTGTGAATTGTACCAAAAATTGAACTATTTTGCATAAAACTGCCAAAAATTCAAATTTCAATTTTTTACAAAAATCGTTCAATCCCGAGCTATATTTATTTACTAACAGAGGAGTTCGGTTTTTTAATTTCCGATAAAGCTATCATGAGTTATGCTGACAACCACTAGGACACTTTTTAGGGGTCTCCGGAAACCAGGTCCCACCGGCTGAATTTCCCAAATTTATAGATGATATTTTTTTTTAATATTGTTGAAATGTTGCTCTTTCATGTGCTTAACCTTTTTAATGAAATAATTAATATTTTATGTTTTAAAAAAATGGAGAAAATATGCTTCTTTTTGGCTTCGAAACCCACGTAACCCCTCAAGTGTCTAAACCAATATCTGCATGTTGCTTCTAACAGAGCATGGTCGTCGTAAGTCTCAACAAGAAATCCTTGTACTTCAGCTGCAGACTTTTGTTTCATAAAGCCGTGCAGTACAATTCTCCGCGAATACTTTTTTTGGCACGAAATTTGACATATTTAACACTATGAAAAAAAAGTTGTTTACCCTTCGGCAAAATGAAATACACTGAATTGCAAGCTTACTTATAGTACTTCTTTATAGATGCGTTATCATCTTGAACTACATGCACGCAGTTTTGGTAACGCCATCTGTTGGAAAACAGCAAGAACTTGTTCAACGTCCTAATACTGCTTTCAGAGTGTATTTAGTGATTTTGATGACTTTGATAAACGGCTGACGAATGTTGGCTTTATTCTTTCGCGATCAATACTGCTTTCAATACTGCTTTCGAAGTGTATTTCGTGACTTTGATGACTTTGATAAATGTTGGCTTTATTCTTTCGCAATCGATGAGTCGTAAAATTAGAGCTACCCGAACGGCAATACGACTGAATTAGGCGACAGAATTTTTCCACAATCACGAAGAATGTTTCGAAGTACCGTGAATTCTGGCGCGCATAAAACGGCTATTTATACACACGGAAATAATGAGTGGGTATGCAAATATGATAGCCCGTCGTCATAAGTCATTCGAGTGTTCGATGTGGCAAATATCGCGGACGATATGCTCAATCGGACATGCTTCAATGGGAGCAACGCGGATCGCCGGGTAGCGTAAAAGTAGAAAGCCTAGGACAGTGCGTATGCACGGCCTGCGAAGATAAGAATACCTGCTGCAGGAGCGAGTGGTTCGGGAGATTGTTGCGCGAACGACGTTTCGAGAGAACGAGTCGGTGCAATTACAACGGGACGTCATTTTGCTTCCGACGAGGACGTGAACGGCGAATAAAAAGACCGATAAGGACGGAGTCTCGTATAAGGGATCCTTCCTATCCCGTGCGCGTATATATCTATATCTGTGTATGCATACATACGTGTGCGTATATAAGGGAGTCGTGAATACATATGAGCGCCAGGGTAAAGATTCGATGCGTGAGACAGAAGTTGAAGAAAAAAAAGGGAAGAAAAAAAAAACAAAGTGCGGAGAAACTCGATGTGACATGAAATATGCGAGCGCTTACGCACGAACGTACCTGCCCACTGGCGTACCCATTAAAGCCGCGGCAACCAGCAGGAGCACAAGCAGCCGACGCAACACCGACGGAAAACCCACTCGAGAACTCGCGCGCGGTTCTCCCTTACAGCACTGAGGAAAAAGAAACGCGAAAACGAAAAAAAGACGAAGATAATCGAAAAACACACACATATACATGTATGTGTGTGTGTTTGTGTGTGTGTGTGTGTGTGTGTGTGTGTGTGTGTGTGTGTGTGTGTGTGTGTGTGTGTGTGTGTGTGTGTGTGTGTGTGTGTGTGTGTGTGTGTGTGTGTATGTATATGTATATGGATATGTATATGTATATGTATATATATATATATACATATATATATAGATAGATATATATGTATATATATATATATATATATATATATATATATATATATATATATATATATATATATAGCGGAGAAGCAACATATATCGGATAGTTGCTTAATGTCGGATATAACTCGACGTAGAGCGTCATCTGTTTTTTTAAATTTTATACACTAATAAATAGTCGTAAGATGTCGCCACTGCAAAATTTTTGTTTGCCTAGTAACAAAAATAGCACAAAAGTGAACTGATGTTACTTTTCGTCGGCGTGAAAAAATATTTTCTCTGTTAAAAAATGTTGTTTTCATTGAGGTAAGTCCAAACGATTTGTGTTTTTGTTATTTTTGATGAACTATGGCATTTCTTTTACTCATAAAATATGTTATGTTCGCAAAAATAGTAATTTGTGCAAACATATTACTGTTCACATTCGCCCATGTAAAATCTTAATATCAGATACTTCATCGAGCCTGATATTGGAAATCCGTTTGCGCGAAAATGTTCCTAAAAGATTAATCACTCATTGTTTGATAATAATTACAAAGTTGGAACAATAACCGTTTTGTTTTTTTTTTATGTAAAAATCGTCCCGTAATATCAGATATAAGAAAAATGGAGTTTGGGTCCTTATATTGGATATCCGATTATAGGAAATCTATTTGAAAGCCATGATTTCGGTAATTTTTTGTAAAACATAATATAACTCAAAATATTCAAATATAATGTGTAAAGTAATTATTAGGATCTTGTTGCATAGGACATGTAGATAATAAAATCGTAAGATTTGAAGGTCTTGGCAATTGTTTACCTTTCTTTTTTATTTCAAACTAAAGTATCCGATATATGGTGCCTCTGCCCTATATAGAGAGTGAGGCATTTATAGTGATCCAGGCAATTTTCTCCCAAACGAAGCGATATACGAAAAAATGTTCAATACATTAGTTTCATGGTTTCGAGGGGGATACAAGACGGTGTCCTTGATTTTTTCCCAAAGTCGAAGTTTCAAGGTCATTTGAGGGTCAACTTTGGTTTTTCAAATGGAATGGTGTATTTGTTGTTCCGGAAATCGAATGAGCATTCAATTCCAGGTCTAAAAGTACTGACATGCTATGGTCTCAAAACTGAAAGATGATGGGCTATTCATTGAAAAAGACAAATAAATCGGTTTACCACACACACACACAGACACACGCACACATGAGAATTTCACCGCGACGTATTTCAAAGTCGTGGAAATTAAAAGAAGTCTCTTCATTGGCGACGTAGCATTCATCGAAAATCATTCGAAATGTTCCAACATGGCTCCAACATAACTTAAATTTGAAGTAAATCGAGTGAAAATTGTCAAAGTTACTTGTCACGCCAATTGGAAAAAAGCTGTTTCGAGAAAAACGCGTTTAAAGTTTTAGGTACTCTATGGCCGTGCCAGAGGTGGGCATACGTTAAGATAAGATAAGAACTTGATAAGAACTTGCCATTTCTATTTTTGAGTCTCCACCAATGAGCAGGGTTTTGGCGCCTTACCCACTGAACTTGGCAAGTATTCTTTCCGGAAAATTGAGTTGGGATTCCGGTGATTGGGATTGGTCTGCCGATGTTAAGACGAGCCGTTGAATCGACCAATTTGACAACGTGATCACGAACGATGTCACTTGTGTCAACGTTAAGCTAAGAAATACGAGTTTAATGTCGGACTGCTACGCAGTTCAAAATGAAGGAGGCACGCCGTCGCGAAGGTGTCAAGGGCAACTGACCGGAGGACAAGATGCCTCGACGATGACGACACTGGACTGGCAAGGGGATGGCTGAAGGTACGAGCAGCAAAGACAGAGGCGGACCGTCGCATGGAGCCTCAGAGGTTCACATATAGAGAGAGAGAGAGAGAGAAAGAGAGCAGGGCATCACACAGAAGGGGTCGAAGCTGGACCACTCTCCACAAAAGCATCGACACCGGGCAGCGCATCAGACCAAAGACGTTATAGGCACGCGACAAAGTGTCCAAGAGAGCCCCACGGTGTCGGCGCCATCACGTGTCGATAATTTCATAAAGTGTCCTCACATTAGCCTATTGATTGCTCCATTGTCCCTGTGCTACGTTTGTGAAGGCTTCTCCGTCGGGATCTTGTCTCATCGTAAGAGGTCTCACGACCCTATTGCTCGCCTCGGTTTTGGGTCGCGCGAACCCTTTCTCCGTTGCTCGTCCCGTCTAAGCTTCAGTTTAAGCCCGCTGTATACTGCAACTACGCGACCCCCACACTATCGCCACCCCAATACTTGCTCGTCTATCTCTTCACACTCCTGCACACCTACATGCGTGCAAGCCGCCTTGAAGAGCTTTCGAGTGAGCTTGGAGGACGCTTTCATGTCACAACACGGAACTTCTACAATTTCACCGTCAACCCTTCGTCATCGATTTTACCCTTCCGCTGCCATCATCCTCGTGGCTCGTTCCTTCCATATTCATGCTTCATACGCTTGCCAAGATTATGTAACACTCGGCAAGTTTCGGGATTTACCGAAGCGATGTTTCCATACAACCCATATACGTATATGGATAGATAGCACTGTACATACGTCAGTTGGTTATAACAACCAACAAGAACGTTTAGAACATGCCCGATCGCATCTAGCCCCCTCACCAACTCAAAGTTTCTTGACAAACACACACTTCATCCTTCTCCGAGCCAATTAAATTCGTGATCTAAATCACCGATCGTTCGCCGTTTCCTGTGGCAGAAAGAGAGAGAGAGAGAGAGAGAGAGAGAGAGAGAGAGACACTCTCGCACGACGCCTCAGGGGCAGTCAATCTTTCCCGCGTGCCGACTCGGTCCCGTTTGGGTCTCGTGGCTTCTCACACATCCCCGGGTGTACGAACCACGGAATTCGATATATATATATATATATATACATACAGGGTGTCCTGTTATGAATGGATAATGCTGCAACCGTCGATAGGTCAGATCATGTTCTACTATATACTGCAATTTCAGTTTAGTAAAAGTCCGACGGTATTCGAGATTTTGGGCTGTATGTTATTTTTTGAAAAAAAAAAATCATCTGCTTTTGGTTCTTCGCATTCCATTTCTACAAATGATATGAATCGACAATAACTAAGAAACTTTTCAAAGTAATTGGCACGATATGCGTAGTAATTTTTTTTTTACATCGCAGGCTATCAAAGTCAGATGTTCGAATTGGTTGTATGAAAATTCTGCATAAGATCTTTTTTCATAAAGTTTCGTTAACATTTAAGGGGCCATACCAGTGTGAACGCTGAAAATTTGAGTGATTTTCGGGAACTTTTTGGAAGAAAAGTACTCAATTAATTGTTTCGGAAAATTAAAAATATATTTGGCTATATTTGACCTGCATTACAGATTTTTTTTCATAGATAAATATTGAAATCCAAGCGACTTAAGGGGGCGTCCATTAATTACGTGAGGCGTTGGGGGGGAGGGGGTCGAGCGAAATCTCACCCAATCTCATGTGGGGGAGAGGGGGGCTTCGGCAAATATCACGTAATTTTAGTAATTTGAGTAATTTTATTAATCACGTAATTTTTATCACGTAGGGAGAGTCTCCCTACTACTTTACATGGTGGAGTAAATAATACCACAACTGCAGTTACTTCTACAATTTATTTTCCGTGAACGTATGCATTTTGAAAAATCTCACGTGAGATCAGGGGAGAGGGAGGGGGGTCGAGCCAAATCTCACGACATCTCACCAGGGGAAGAGGGGGGGGGGGGGTCGAAAAATCGCCAAAATCACCTCACGTAATTAATGTATGCCCCCTAAGCGCTGCCTTCGGAGGCGCCGAACAAAAGTTTCTCCACTGCTGACATGATTCCGGCCGATTGAGTAGCTGAAACCGAAAAAGGAAAAAAATGCCGTTAATCTGGAAGGTATTTCCTGTACAATGACGTAGGATTTTCGAAAAATATCAAACCTAACAAAATGGCGTAGTTATTTTTAAAAAGTCTGTTGTCTTGCCTATAAAATGGTCGTTTTTTTCAATGCCAAATCGTCAATTTTCATCCCATCAAAAATATCCTACGTCATTGTAGAGTAAATCTATTCAAGAGTACTCAGTTCAAATTTCAAGTCAATCGGATAATTGCTCTTTGAGTTACAATGTCACCAAATTTGAAAAATCTCATTTCGAGAAAAACGCGTGTAAGATTTAAGTATCGATTTTTGCAAGATAAAATGATATTTACCATAAAAACTGCTAATTACAGGATATTCTTGAAAGTATCAACTGTCGACAAAAGCAAAAAAATGTCGATTCTTTGAAAGTGTCACACTGGTATAAACCTTTATGGTTTGAAAGAAGACTTTTTTAGATAAAACGAATAACCAAGAGTATTTTTTTTAAACCGGGTCTAAAAAAGGTATCATTTGTAGAAATGGCATGGGAAAAACCAAAGCAGATGATTTTTATCTCGAAAACAGTAGGACTTTTAGTAAACTGAAATTCCAGCACATATTAGGACATGATCTGACCTATCGACAGTTGTAGGATTATCCATTCATAATAGGACACCCTGTATATATATATATATATATATATATATATATATATATATATATATATGCTTAGGACAAAAACAACAACGAGCTCTTTCGCTTTTAGCGATCTTCATCTATCACCGTGGCCGTGTGAGGGGCCACGCGAGCTCCGCATCCGAACTGAGGGAATCCCTCTTTCGAATCGGCTATCGATTATATATATACCTGACCCGGTCCGTGTGGCAAGAGAGCAGGACCCATGAGAGGATCGGGAGCAGGACCACGACTCCCCTACTTTCACGACTTCTGCATCCTAATTGAATCGTTGCCCTGCTCGCGGTAACCCACGTTAAGCTTGTGGGGATGCAGCTCGTTTTCTTCCCAGCCCTTCATCCTAAGTATACCTTCGACGAGAGAGAGGGGAGAGGGAGCGGGGAGAGGGAGAGGGAGAGAGAGAGAGAGAGAAAGAGAGAGAGAGAGAGAGAGAGAGAGAGAGAGAGAGAGAGAGAGAGAGAGAGAGAGAGCAGGCACGCATATAATACCTGCGTTGCGAAACTCATACGCGCCGCGGATAAAAACGTTCCGGTTTTTTTAGCGACCGCGAGAACGCGGTTATCCCTCAAGGAACTCCTCGTCCGCGGGTGTATTTTGCGATCTGATAAATCGTTAATTAACGCGGCGATCCCCCTATACTTGTTGAGCCACCGAAATGGCAATCTCTTCTTGATTGCAAAAAATAATTACCGCCGTGTATATCGTCGATATGATGCAACCAGTGTATACCGTGAAAACGGCTGGAATAACTGTAACCTCGTTACTCCTGGGGTGGGCGAGAAGGGTAATAAAAATCGGTGTATTTTCGACCGCTACGTGGATCCGTAGTTGTATGTACACGTTAGGATGGTGGAAAAAGATGTCGGGAAAAGTAAACCCGAAGGGGCAGTTTTAAAAGGTGGGACCAGTAATTTTTAGGCTTCAGGTCAAATTTGGCTTGGAACAATTGTTTTTTACGTGTTGAAGAAAAATAGTAGTTGCAGAGTAGTTGAGGCAGTATTGATGTCTGGAGCGCGGTTTTGGAGGTGGTCTTTAGGATGAAATAAACTTTAAAAGTTGGGAGTTTTGTTTCTAAAATTTTTTACACATGTTTATTGATTCTCGAAGAATAAGTACAATAGAAAATCTATTTTTTAGGGCTCCGCCGCAGAATTCTAAGAAGTACGCCCCACAAGCGTCATTATAACTCGGCTAATTTTATTCGTATCATTGAACGGTTTTCACAAACGTATTTAAAACCGTCTATAGAATAACAAGAGTAAACAAAATCGATTTTTTCAAATTTCTACACTGAGAAAAAACAATCATTGATCCAATATTATTGGTGTTATTGAATAAAATTTCGTTGATTCAATTGTAGAATTGTTGGTGTAAGTAATCGGATTTATTAGTGCAAACAAAACGCTGTTGACTTGAATAACATGATAAAATTCGAAGTTTTTTTTCATTCAGAAGATATATTGTTAGCCGAGAACAATATATTATTGAAACTATCTAAAAAATTATTGCAAACAAATTATATAGTTTCGAATGCATTTTCTGCAACGAATAAAAAAAGGGTTCCAATTCATAACATGAATATTGTTGATTCGAGTACCCAAGAAAAATTTAATTTCGCTCGTTTGATTCAGATAAAATTTCTAGTGAGTAAATATGTTATTCTATTTTTTTCACCATATCACACATTGATATTCAAGTACATTATTCGTTAAAATTTTAATATTTTACTTTAATTGAAAAAATTAAGCAAATGTCTGAATTGGTTAAAAAATTATGCGAAAATAAAATTTGTTTCTTGCGCATTTGGTTGAAAACATTCAACCAAATCATGGCCGAGCGCCACCGAAATTATAGGTGTGAGGAAACCCGTAGTTCTCGGAGTAACCGCTAGAAGCCGCACGCGCGCTCGTTTCTCGTAAGCGTAGCGCGAACCGAAAATCTACTTAAGGCGTTACCCCCACTTGTAGCGCAAAAAAGGCCTTTTTCATGAATTTTTTAAAGAAAACTACAAAACTTTTTTAATCGATCAATATACCATCTTGAAGAACACATCTTGAAGAACTTTGCGTAATTTTTTTATTGAAAAATATTACATTGTTTAGTGGCAAATGGCCGTCAATGAAATAATTTTTTTATATACGCGGTTTGCAGTGACCAACATTGCGGCGAAGTGGATCATCTGAAAAAAAAATGCGGATGGATTTAGTCAAATATAAGTATAAACTTGTCATTAATCGAAGGATTTTAAAAAATATTCATTTTTCACAAAATGGCGGACAGTCAAAGTTAATGGTTCGATTTTAATGAAAAAAACGGCCGTTTTTTGGCTATAAAACGGCCATTTTTTTCGAAAAAAAAAAATCGAGCGATTAAAGACTACATTTTTATGTATTAAATAAGCCTGCAAAATTTCAAGAAGATCGGTTCATTAGTGTTCGAGTAATCTTGGTCACCGACTTCAGAAATGCCATTTTGAGGAAAACGCGTTTAAAGTTTCTCTTTCAACGCTCTTTCAACGCGGATTCTTTTCTTTCAACGCTCATATCTCAGTCAATTTTGTTCGGATCGACTTGAAATTTTCAGGACATATTCTCAGATACTTATACTTCAGAAAAATGAAATAAAAAAAATCGATTTTCCCAAAATCGCAAGTGGGGGTAACCCCTTAAACGCCGGAGAAACTCTAAAGAGTATCGCTTTTTGGCCGGTTGCTAAGATCGAAGTGTAGAATCCGTTCTTATCAGTTGAATATCTGATATTCTCTCCATGGATATTCCATTGTATATCGGATATTCTCTCCACTATTATCGTGGATGATCATTCTAATGCTCACTTTTTATTCAAGATTTAAAGCAAATTGAAAAACTTACGTCTCATAGCATATTCGTTTCAAAGTAGTATAGAAATAATTCATTCTATTGATTGTATTCTTATACGAAATAAAAAATGTTGTAGCAACCGCTTAATTATTTAATCCATACATCTACGGATTGTATATAGAATGATTTCAATTGAATATAATTTTATCTGAAGGATAATGGAGATATTCAGAGAACAGAAAAGATTTTCAAATAAAATAGTTTGTTATTTGAATCAATCCCATTTTCCAATATTTTATAGTATTGTGACAATCTCATATATCAGTGGCACTCCGCGACATAGAAGAAAAAAAAACCAATTGAATCAAAAAATATATTGATTGATTCAAATAAATGTATTATTTGAATCAATCAATATATTTTTTGATTCAATTGGTTTTTTTTCTCAGTGTAGACAACACCAGTAGACCATTTCTAGACAGAGACACTTGTGAGGATTGCATTTTTTCTCAGCCTTCTACTATCCCTCTGGGGTCACAATAAGAAAAAATCTCGTTTTTTTTTACATCGCCATTCGATATAGTATTTATATATTTATATTTTTTCCAATGTTCCCTAGTATGCCATTGCGAGTTTTTGTCATCACTACCCTTTCCCCTTTAAGGGGGGATTGTCTTTTTTTTCGCAAAATTTACCGCTTTTTGGGAATTTTTTTGTGAAGAAAGTATACAACGGAAAACTTGTGAAACTTGGCATATAGTTTTATTGATCTGTTTACTACATACAAAAAATTTTTTAAACAATTTCATCAAAAAATCCGCCTCCCACCCCCCTCGACGCGCAATGGTCCTTTTTTGATGGTGTGCACGATTTCTCAAAAACTATTCAACCGATTGCCTTCAAATTTGGACAGAATGCTCAGCTGACATCCTTTCATCGTTTGATGAAGCAAAAAAGCAATACGTTTAACAGTTTTTTATTTTTAACAAAAAATCGATCAATTTTTTTCGAAAAATCGATACTTCAAGTTCAAAACGTCACCAAATCGTCAATTTTTTGTTTTCCCTTCATCGAACGATAGCTATATGTGTCTAAAGTAAAATGCTTTTTGGGTTTTTGTTGCAGGATGAACGTGAAGGCTGTAATCGTGCACACCATCAAAAAGGACCATCGCGCGTCGAGGGGGGTGGGAGGCGGATTTTTTGATGAAATTGTTTAAAAAATTTTTTGTATGTAGTAAACAGATCAATAAAACTATATGCCAAGTTTCACAAGTTTTCCGTTGTATACTTTCTTCACAAAAAAATTCCCAAAAAGCTGTAAATTTTACGAAAAAAAAAGACAATCCCCCCTTAATGTTCCACTTCCCTAGAGGCTCAGAGCATTCAGTATCTCTTTCCCACTGCACTGCGGTCTTGCATTTACACGAGGGCACAGGGGATCGGTGGAAAACCCGTGCCTATACAGGCGGCCCCACCGAGTTTCAATTGTGTCTACGCTAGGGAATTCCGTGAACCTGCCTCACGCTCAGCCGAGCGGCCACCCATCCAAGTATCGGCCGAGACAGCAGACACAGTGAATCGGCAGCTCATCGACCGCAAATCCACCGCTATTTCCATATACCCACATCCATCTGCACGACTGGTCCCAAGTTGGCACGCAAACCCGCGAACTACGGACACGAGCGCGTGTTTTCCCCGAATCGCGCGAGGATCGATGATGCATCCGGTCGCTTCGATCGGACGCCACCGCTCCCTCCAACTTCTTCTCCTCTGACACCCCATCCCGTCGAGCAGCCTAATTGAATCGTTCCCGAAGAGCCGGAAAGTGAATCCTACAGCGGTGAGACAGCGAGGATTGTGCCGGCACGGGGGCCTGCAGACATTGGCATCGCTTCTGACCGCGTCATGTGAGAGTGACCGCAGGAAGGTGTATGCGTCGTTGATCGTTGAGTCAGGGTAAATTCTACCTCCCCTCATCACCTCCTCCTTCTTTCAACTCTCCCCAAATGCCTCAAACCCTCTTGCCCCGGCCAATCGTTTGCCCCAATCTTTTATTCGTATCCCCAACCTCGTCTTGGCGATTCATCGGCCGATCCGAAGAATCCGGCGGGTCGATGCTTCGGATTCCCACTCGTAAATCGCAAGGACGAGACATATATCCATGCCCAGTAGTTATATATATATACATATACTATACAGGATATATATATGCTGAATTTAACGAAAAAAAATTGATTTTTTTTTTCATTAAATTCCGCACAATTAAAAAATAAACCGTTCCAGGCCTGACAAAGCCGAATTGGAAATCACAAAATCATTAATAGCATTATTGGAGATTAAAATGATAAAAAGCTTCCCAAAAAATATGATTAATTCGAAAACAAATAGAAGGGAAAATATGCCCACGATGAGATTAGTCTTAAAAATTATAGAATGGGACACTCTATTTTAGAGAATTTTTTTGAAAAAAATTAAAAAGTCAATCATCTTGAAAAAAAATAGTTTTCACTTTAGAAGCAAAATGAACGTTGACATTGATAATTGATGTATTTTTTAACCAGAGCATGCTTCTATATGAAAGCAAATGACATAGTGACATTTGTCGATATCTCAATTAGTTCAGGAGTTATCGGCGTTTAAACGTTTCCAAAACTACCGAAATCGACATTTTTTAGAAAATTATAACTACTAAAAGAGAAGAGATAAATATATCAAAATTAGTGCGGATATTCCTTTCATGGGGTACAATTTTACGAAAAAAATCAGGAAAACCAAAAATGGTCGGGGTTACGCGCTAGGCCAAATGGCGTGAAATGCCCCATATATATACGGTGTCCTGTTATGAATGAATAATCCCGCAACTGTTATAGGTCAGATCATGTCCTACTATATGCTGGAATTTCAGCATAGTAAAAGTCCCACGGTTATCGAGATAAAAATCATCTGCTTTTGGTTTTTCGTCTGCCATTTCTACAAATGGTAACTTTTTTTGACCAGGTTAAAAAAAAATACCCTCGGATATATGTTTTATCTAGAAAAGTCTTCTTTTGAACCTTAAATGTTAAGGAAACTTTATGAAAAAACATCTCGTGCAGAATTTTCACACAAACCTATTCGAACATCTGACTTTGATAGCGGTGTAAAAAAATGTACTACACATATCGTGCCAATTACTCAAAAAAGTTGTTTAGTTATTGTCGATTCACATCATTTGTAGAAATGGCACGCGAAAAACCAAAAGCAGATTATTTATTTTTCCAAAAGATAAAATAAGGCCCAAAATCTCGAAAACCGTGAGATTTTACTAAAACAAAATTCCAGCATATAGCAGGACATGATCTGACCTATCGACAGTTGCAAGACTATCCATTAATTACAAGACACCCTGTATATGAAATATCTACAATACTAAACACGTCCACCGCATATCATCGACTCATCGTTTCGCTGCCGGTCATTTCACTACACAGGCGTCTTTTTTGTGGATACGAGTACCTGTAGTGAACCATCCACATAGTCATATATATGGCTATGCGAATGCGTGCTAGCTACCACGTGGGCGGATCAAGAACTCAACGCGTATTCTTGTTTGCCAGTCTATTTCAGATCTCCACGGCTCTCATTCATAACTCCGTATTTTTAAGAGCTTACAGAGTCGTCCCGTAGAGCTTAAGACAGAGAGTGTGTGTGTGAGAGAGAGAGAGAGAGAGAGAGAGAGAGAGAGCAACGCGCATTGACCACTCGTTTATTCGATCATCATGGTCAACTGGAATTCTTCTCGTTCGTGTCTGCTCTCAGGAAAGTTTCTTCGGCAAAAAACCGTGGAGCTTACCGTGACAAAAAATTGTCAATTGGAGGAATAGGCGCGGCTTATATCACTATTTGGTTCTTTTCATTCGGTTGCAAATTAATTTTGATTTTTTTAGGGGTGTGTAGCTGTTCGATAAGGAAGGTGAGACTGACCTTGCTCGGACGGAGGTGTACGTTTAATTTGGGAGAATTCTTTTTTAGGGAGTCATTAGGCAGATATTTTTCCATGGTTCGATCCAACCGTGTTTGATAAAACGTTTCTGCATGTCTGTCGTGATAATCTGAGATTATGCGTTTCGATGATTGGGAACGGAGAATAAGTTCGGGCGGGAGATATTGATGTACGATTGTTTTACGGATGAGCAGCGTATGTCAGCTCTCGAGAGCTGTCAACGACTAACGAGACTCGCGATGACAAGTCTAGGGGCTTGGATGCAGTCTCGGACGAGATTGGGAGATGTGTCACGAAACAAGATAATATCGATGAATAAAGTGGTGGGCTGGCTTTTTAATTGTCAATCTAGCTGTTTGTCATTTTCGTCAATTACGTTCGTGCGGAAGGACAGGTTGGGCATTTGCATCATTATAAATACGAAATAGTTCATTTCACCTGTCATCCTTCGTTAGGGAGAAATCTGGCAATTCGTACCCAGGTAGCAATTTTCAAAAAGTTGTCCAGAAGTCGGCTAAAAGGGTGCCAAATGTCCGCCCGGAAGTTATCTTAAAGTCAGCAAGCATCCAAATAGATAACTGTTGGACACATGATAACTTATAGGTAACTTCGGACATTTGGTACCTATTTGAACAACTAATAGACAACTATTTTGAAATTGCTACCTGGGTATGGAATGTAGTCCAGTAAAAGAGACCAAAACCCAGCGCTTTTTAACGTAGAATGTGAAATTTTGACTGAAGGCAGATGGTTGCCTGCTGAAAGTAACCCCAATAAAATGGTGCCCCTGAACTCGCTCCAACCCTACGAAATAGGGGTTGAAAACTTAAAAATCGCCATATCTCGATAATGAATAGCCCGATGAAAAAAGGTTTCAAACAAAAGTTGTTTGGAATCATAACATTCGTATAAAATTGTTCGCCGTCCAACCCCCTATCTTTGAAAATAGCGGCACAAAAACGGTTAGAAAATTCGGGGTTTTTGTGCCGCTATTTTCAAAGATAGGGGATTGGACGTCAGATAACTTTATACGCATTTCATTATTCCAAACAACTTTTGTTTCAAACATTTTTAAATCGGGATATTAATTATCCAGATACGGCGATTTTAAGTTTTCAACCCCTATTTCTTAGGGTTGGGGCGAGATAAGGGGCTACATTTCATTGGGGTTACTTTCAGTATGCAACCATCTAGCTTCGGTCAAAAATTCATATTCTACGCTACAAGGGCTGGGTTTATGCAAATGGAGAATATGCAAATTTAAAATTTGCAAAGAGCCATGTGAGAATTCGAGACACATGTGGGAGTGTCCACAAGTTAAGAGGAACACAATCAAGAGATCGCACGAAAAACTGGAACAACGGTTGGAATATTGCAGGAGGATAGAAATACACCATAAAATGGAGGGGCAACTGAAAAAGCAACCTGCAAAACAACTATGTGATTACATTAGAGAATTCAAGAAACTAGAATATTAAGGGAGGAAATAATTGCCGATTTTCATGATTTTTTTCTAAAGGAAAGATTTCTTCACCATTTTTTAGACTTAGGGTATGTTTTATTACAACTTTTGGCTGTTACAACGTATTTTTTAAATTAATATTTAACAATATGGACGTTTGGCACGGTCTTTTAAACGGGTTGCAGCGGATGCCGTCAAACGGCATGGAACATAGCCTCGGGGGGATTAATCTGAAAAAAAACCAATGAAGATTTTTCTTTCATTAACACTCATAGGCAAAATATGAACCAAAAAAATGCCAAATGTTGAAAATCGATGAAATTATACGCTTTAAAACAAAAACATTGAATTTTCCGAAAAAAATGACTACTTTTCGCAATAAAAAATACTTTTTTTTTAAATTATCAACAACATTTAGGGTCATGTTTTCGACAATAAGGTTAGAAAGATGTATACAAAATTTCACCAGAAACGGTCGATTAGTTTTTTGAGCTACATGTCACGGGAGTTTTGAAAATGCAGTTTGGAAGACCGTCCCACACCTCCACCATTTTTGAAGATTAATGAAAATAAAAAATACCACCCTACAGCCAAAAGTAGCAATAAAACAAACCCTAAGTCTTAAAAATGGTGAAGAAATCTTTCTTAAAAAAAAATCATGTATTCATATCTTCAAATATATATTGTAAAAAAAAGTTCCTCGCCTAAAATTATCTCCCCCCTTAAGATAGATGTAAGATTTTAAAAAATCGATGTGAATAATGAGAAAACCTATGTAAACCTGTGTGAAAAGGAGAAAGGAAGGGCATTAATGTAAACACCCTTAAAAGGATACACAAGGAATAAATACTACTACTCCTACGATTTGCTATCCTTTTTATTATTTACCATTATTGAACAGTTTGATAATAATTGAATATATCATATTCAAATTTAACAAATTTAATATTCATAAAAACAACTTAAATTTAATATTCATAAACAAGTTTGACTTTATTAAATGATAATGATGCATAATGTTACTATTTTTGTTTCATTACTCATTCACGTACTAATATATGATTAATGATTATAAACGTAAATAGTAAGAATAGGATTTTTTCTCGGTTTATCTTTACTACGTGTACACATATTCATTGTTGAATTTCTTTTTATCGAATACGTTTTACTGTAAATCCCAGATACTCGCGCCCATTCGTATCGACCGTAGGTATTTCAGGCCCGGATCTTAGAGGTCGATGTCGCAATTGCAAGGTTTTCTCATTCTTATTTCACTCTCGGTCCTACGAGGGCCTATCGATTCATCAAAGTTTGAACTACAGTGTGGCGAGCTTATTAACGCCTCTCAGATTTTTACCTGCCTCTTGTACGCACACTCGTCACACGGCCAATCACCGTCAAACATTTCCTCTCGCTCGTCTGAGTTAATCTGACGATCGATCGATCGATACGGACCTCGACGCGATCGGTCATCCGAAGACTCGAGAATAGCTTCGCGGCGATCGACTGCTTCGACGATCGATGTACCTCAATAACAATGTCTGTGTGCGTGGGTATATATATATATATATATATATATATATATATATATATATATATATAAATTTGTTCACCTGGATTACTTTGTATATGTGAAGTCTATAGTGAGGAAGAGAAAACTGTGGGAATCAATTTTCATCCCGAAGCAAACCACGAAAAAGGTTCGCGTTCTTATCTGTATCATATCGATCGTCACACCTGGATGAACATCAAAAAGGGCTAGCTTGGTTTTGCTTCCCACAGGGACCCATTGCGTTGACGACGGAATTGGATTGGATTTCCGAAACGATAATCGTGCGTTTTTATCTTCAGGAAATATTGTTTAAAAAATATCGTTTTTTGACATTTTTAAATGATACTTTTTACACCAGTTTTGAATTTTATTGAAATGGACTAAGTCGTATTTAAAATCAGATCAGGAAAAGACCTTTAGGAGAGAAAAAAATTGGCTGATTTTCATGTTTTTTTGTTAAAGGTAAGATTTCTTCTCGATTTTTAGACTTAGGGTATGTTTTATGACTACTTTTGGCTATTACGCGGGATTTTTCAAATTGTTAATCTTTAAAAAATGGCGGAGGTATGGCAAGGTCTTCTAAATGGCATTTTCCGAATTCTAAACTGGCGGGACGTCTAGCTAAAAAACTAATCGACCGATTCTGACGAAATTTGGTATAAATCTTTCTAACATTATTCTATAAAACATGATCCTGAATGTTATTGAAAATTTTCAAAATGTATTTTTTTATTGCAAAATGTAGCCATTTTTTTCGGAAATTTCAATCTTTTTGTTTCAAAGCGTATCATTTCATCGATTTGCAACATTACTCACTTTTTCTTGGTTCATATTCTGCGTATGAATGTTTGAAAGAAAAATCTTCGTCGCTTTTTTTTTCAGTTCAATCCCGCCGACGCTACGTGTCACGCCGTCCGACAACATCCGTTGCAACCCGTTTAGAAGACCGTGTCATACCTCCGCCATTTTTGAAGATTAATCGAAACCAAAAAATACCGTGTATCAGCCAAAAGTAGTAACAAAACATACCCTAAGTGTCAAAAATGTTAAAGAAATCTTTCCTAAAATGAAAAAGATCATGAAAATCAGCAATTTTTTCTTGTACAAAGATATCTCCTCCCTCAACGTGTCCTTGCACCACCTCGTGTAAGCTCCGGTGCATCGGAGCTTTTTCGTACTTTTTGGCCGCCTCGGGACTTTGTTCCTTCGGGATACAAATACCTCGGCAATCTGAGAGTTAGGTCGGATCTATCGTTGGCATAATGCAACGTTGCTCATTGTTGATGAAGCTTGGAGAGAAACGAGAGGGAGGGAAAGAGTTAAAGAGAGTTAACGGATACGAATCACGTAGCATCCCCTCCCCCGCTTTTCTCTTGCCCCTTGCTCGCTCCTCTCCCTCCGGCCCTTCTTCAATCGTTGTAGTGAAATAAAGCAATGTCCACTATATGAAATATACCCCCTTGTACAACTTGATAATCCGTGGTTACCATAAATTCTCGGTGATTATCCCTGCGTCTATTTATAGGCTTTCGTGTGGCATGGTGTCGAGGCTGCCACTGCTACAACAGCATCAAGAAAGTGAGCAAGAAATTCGTCGTCCGTCTCTCTCTCTCTCTCTCTCTCTCTCTCTCTCTCTCTCTCTCTCTCTCTCTTTCTTTCTCTCTTTTCCTTCGACTCCCTTATTCTGTACTCCTTACGCCTCCTGGTACATATCTATATGTATATTCATAAATGCAAGTACAAGAGTGTCTTATGCCCTGACTGCACGGTCCACTGTCACGTCCGGTCCATGGGTTACCTTCGTACTCCTTTTTCTCTCTCTCTCTCGCACTCCCTTACTGCGAACTTCCCTTCGTTTTTCTCATGCTCATATTTTACTATCTTAGCACAGTGTTTTGCTCCGGGAGGGAGACAGCCCGGCTTACGAGTGAGGCAAAACGTTTTTGTACCCACTATGAGATATGTGCCCATAGTCGGAGCTTTTACTCATGAGTCAACGCTATCAAGGGTCCCGGTGACACCTTCGAATACGCCGGAATTACGACGAACAGGCGGAATGCTAATGTCGCGTGCTCGTAAAGTATACGATGTTTTTGTTTCGAAAAAGGGACGAGAGGATCTTCGGTTGCTTTGAGGAAGCGTTCGCGATAGCGCACGAAAATCACTTTAGATACGAATGGTCGAATGACAAATGAGCTCATTTTTGTGTTAAAAAAAAACGATTAGTTGAGAGATGAAAAAAAAAGATGTCTTTGAGGAACCGGAAATAGAGAAGTAATGGGAGGTACATGTAAAAGCGCTGGGGGGTCGTGTGAGATTTGCAACCGTTTACCAGAAAAAAAATCGACCACTTTTTGGGCCTCTAGGTAGATATAGCCCCTCAAGGGATCATCACATTGCAACGGGTCGAAAAATGGCCGACTTCCGCGATTTTTTTTTCAATGGTCAAAATCCGCTAATTGGTCTGATTTTTTTATGTAAAATCAAAGCACTCTTGAAGAACAGAAAATGAATTTTTTAACAATTATTATTTTTTTTACATTTCTTTTAATGTTTGACGATGTCTTTGGAAAAAAGGAGTCTTCACGGTGTACCCGGTTGTGGCCGTAAATATTATCTGCAACGAAATTTGTAAGAAGATTATCAATCAGTATGAAAACCGCTATCTTACTGTGGATAAAAAAAAATAAGAATTGACAAAATGGTGGTCGTTTGAAAAAAAAAGTATCGAATTTAGCATATTTTTCCGACAGTTTTTCGTTAAGGCGTTACCCCCACTTGTAGCGCAAAAAAAGGCCTTTTTCATGAATTTTTTTAAAGAAAACTACAAAACTTTTTTAATCGATCAATACACCATCTTAAAGAACACATCTTGAAGAACTTTCAGTAATTTTTTTATTGAAAAATATTACATTGTTTAGTGGCAAATGGCCGCCAATGAAATAATGTTTTTATAAACACGGTTTGCGGTGACCAACATTGCGGCGAAGTGGATCATCTGAAAAAAAATGCGTATGGATTTCGTCAAATATAAGTATAAACTAGTCTTTGATCGAAGGATTTTTAAAAATATTCATTTTTCACAAAATGGCGGACAGTCAAAGTTAATGGTTCGATTTTAACGAAAAAAACGGCCGTTTTTTGGCTACAAAACGGCCTTTTTTTCGAAAAAAAAAATCGAACGATTAAAGACTACATTTTTATGTATTAAATAAGCCTGCAAAATTTCAAGAAGATCGGTTCATTAGTGTTCGAGTAATCTTGGTCACCGACTTCAGAAATGCCATTTTGAGAAAAACGCGTTTAAAGTTTCTCTTTCAACGCTCTTGCAACGCGGATTCTTCTCTTTCAACGCTTATATCTCAGTCAATTTTGTTCGGATCGACTTGAAATTTTCCGGACATATTCTCAGATACTTATACTTCAAAAAAATGCAATAAAAAAAATCGATTTTTTTAAAATCGCAAGTGGGGGTAACCCCTTAAAAAAATGACGATTTCAAACAAAGCTTCCATATCAAGATAAAGAATGGCGTGAAGGACGTTGTGTCAAAATTTGAGACAGATAGCTTGAAAACTCTCACTTTGAGAGTGTGCACTATTTTGAAAAACGACATTTCGAGAAAAACGCGTTTAAAGGTTCGAGTGCGGAATATTCGTATAAATTGTCTACTTACGATTAATCGGCGATGCTTGGTCCATATTTATAACCGTCCATACTATAGGGTAATGCGAAAAAAAGGATTTTTTGAAAATTTTACACTGTGATGATCCCTCAACACATCCAACCCACTGAGAATGGCGTGACTCGATCTCTCAATAATTACGACTCAACCACGTGAATTCCGCATATACAGCCTTTTCATTTTATCCTTCTTCCTTTTCCCACTTAGAATATCGACACCGCCGACGCGGTGAAAAGAGCCCGATCGTTGCTCGCTTCATTCAGAAAGACATTGCGTGTGTTTGCACGCCGCGCGCAAGTGTATGCGCATATTGAAAAAGCCAATGAAATAAAGACGTCGACGCTGGCAGGGCGAAATGATATCGGGACCGACTCGTACACCAACGTCGAAGGCATTAATTAATACGAGACACACTTGATTAATATGCGCGTCGTAGGGATGAGGCAGATGATAAACGGCGTTATTTGTGAGAAATATAATAGTGCCGTAAAATCTCATGGGGCCTTCTCAC
>OY723396.1:24792132-24989632 GCA_963210295.1 Ophion ellenae | reverse complement strand
GGGTACTCGTACTTTTCAACAATCTCTTTACAGTTGCTGATCCATATAAATGTGCAAAAACAAAGCTTACACCACTCATTGGACCTGCAATCGTCGGCGCACCATTTCCGGACAAAACCCGATAATTTTTTTCTTCGAATACTCAATGAAGTCTTTGAGCCGGCATTTAGAAAGGATTTATCAAATTGAATGAAAAAGCTACCAGGTATTTAAAAAAAATGCGAAACTCGATGGTCCGACTTTCAAATTGTGCCAAAATTCGAAAAATGTTGGCAGCTCGACGAATCGAGCTACAGTTTTAAGACCAAACGATTGTAAGGAGAATGCGCGTGGAGCGAAGTTTCAAATCAAAATGGAAAAGAAATAAGAAGCGATTGAGTGAAGATACTTTCTTTGGTCCAAAGGCGAAAAATAAATTATTATTAATATTTTTTTTTATAAGTCCCTGTCGGTGTATTTATTCCCTCTTGAATGCGATTTCACCATGCATTTCCCTCCTCAATTCATATCAAAATTAGCCAAATGTGTATGGAAAAATGTTTTTCGCTTTTGGCCGGCGTCATTTTGAGCATTCGACGAAAACTCCATATTTTCAATCGACGGAAAATTTCTCATCGGATAGACTCCCGAAATAATGTAAAAGTCGGACAATAGGAATTGCCACCCTTTAGGCCACTTTTTCAAAATCGCCAAATCCCAACGAACTGGTTCGGACTTTGAAATTCTCACAAGAATCGGAGAATGATCGTAGCTTGATGAATAAAGCCATGGATTTTAGCGCAAACTATTGCGAAGAGAATGGGCGCAGGGCGGAGTTTCAAATCGAAACGGAAAATAAATGAGCGTCGATTGAGTAAAAAGAACGATTTTTGACAAAAATGAGAAATAAATTGGAATTTCAATATGTTTTTTTACAAGGACCTATGGATGTATTTTTGATCGCTGAATACGAATTCACCATATCTGCCAAAATCCGCAATTTGTATAAAAAAAAATCCTCAATGAAAATAAAAATCAAAATTCAAACCGTTCAATTAAGATTTTACAAATATTTAAAAAATCCGTGTTATTTTTAATGTGCGTAAAACTTTCCATCGGATGAACCCATGAAACCCATAGTGACATAGTGGCCCAAGAAATCCATGGAAGACCATACTGCCGTCATATGGAAGAAGGTTGCATCTACAAAAAAAAATCAAAAATGCGTTTTTGGTACCGTTCTAAATCAGTAGAAAATTTCTCATTGTTCTTTATAGTAAAAGGTATTTTTGATTTTTTTGTAGATGCCGCCTTCGTCTATATGACGGCAGCAAGGTGTAATAAAAAAATGTCTGACCCTTTTGGCCACTTTCTCAAATTGCAAAAGTCCTGAAGTCTCAAAAAGCCGTAATCCTGTCCTGTTTGAGTCCCAGAGACTTAATAGGGTTTTCCGGAAAATATTTTGGTAGGCTTATTATACAGGATGTCCTGATATGACTGGATAGTAAAATCCTGCTTGCAAGGAACATCCCTCAGGTGACACCCACTTTGATTTTGTTGAAATTTGGATATGTTATAAAGCACCGAAAAGTAAGCGATACGTATTTTTTTTTATCGGCGGAAAAACGGTTTTAAGGGGTGAAACCATCCCTTGAAAAAAGGCATCTCTAGGGGTAATATAGCAGTTTCACACACAAGAAGTCCACCGATTTTAATGAAACAAAAACGAAAATTCTTCTATTGCAAAGCATTGAAAAATCCACTATAGTGACATTGCAAAAAAGAATTACGGGGTGAACCACCCCATATTTGCTATTTTGAGGGATGGTTTCACCCCTTAAAACTGGTTTTCCGCCGATAAAAAAAAATACGTATCATTTCCTTTTCGGTGCTTTATAACATATCCAAATTCCAACAAAATCGAAGGGTGTCACCTGAGGGATGTTCCTTGTTAGTAAAAGTCCCACGGTTTTCAAGATTTTGGGCTTTATATTATTGAAGAAAAAAATCATCTGCTTTTGGTTTTTCGCATGCCATTTCTACAAATGATATAAATCGACAATAACTAAGCAACTTTTTTTAAGTACTTGGCACGATATACGTAGTAAATTTTTTTTTGCACCGCAGGCTATGAAAGTCAGATGTTCGAATTGTCGAATGAAAATTCTGCATAAGATCTTTTTTTTCGTAAAGCTACCTTAACGTTCAAGGTAAAAAATAAGACGTTTCTAGATAAAAAAAAATAACCAAGAGTATTTTTTTTAAACCCGGCGAAAAAAATTATCATTTGCAGAAATGGCATACGAAAAACCAAAAGCAGATGATTTTTATCTCGAAAACCATGGGACTAAACTGAAATTCCAGCATATAGTAGGGCATGATCTGACCTATCGACAGTTGCAGCATTATTCATTCATAACAGGACAGCCTCCACATATTACCTCGTCGAAAAAAACTCATTGCCATTGGCGCGCAAGCATAGAGCAGCTAAGCGGTCACCCATCCAAGTACAGTCCTCAAGCAACGCCGCTCGACGTGATCCCCGTAGGCGGCCTTTTCGAAGTCCAACCGCAGTCATCTCTTCTTCTCAACATCCCACGAAGTCCTGGCCCGGTGACTTCGCCAGGAAGTCCGCCACTATTCCGTTGTCTCCGCGCCCGCGTTCATTCTCTACGCATCCACGGAGGATCGCGGGAGTACCGCGAGACTACTCCGTTACAATGTGTATACAAATCTGGTCAATTGTGCGCGAATAGCGGTGTATACATATAGATATAGGGAAAGAGTGCTCGGACATGCCGCGTATGCATGTACGACAAGCTCTTCTCTGACTCTTGCAGTGGTTCGGTGTTTCGCGAACAAATGGGTGAGCATTGAGAGCGGCACCCAGAAGAGAAAGAAATAAAGCGAGAGCGATCAAGAGAGTTCCGAAGCAAGGGGAGGGAGAGAGGGAGAGAGAGAGAGAGAGAGAGAGAGAGAGAGAGAGAGAGAGAGAGAGAGAGAGAGAGAGAGAGAGCAAGTTCGATTCTCTCTTTACCCCTAAGGATAGTTGAAACCACTGCAGAGGGGCAAGCATGGGGAACCCCGCGACGGCAGCATTGTTCTGTCTCCCTCCCCCCTGCTCGTTTCTCTCAACGCACACACCTACATATGTGAGCTTACTCCATATAACACAGGTGTATACCTACATCCACATACACTCATGCGTGCGTGCTGATCCGCCAGGAGCAGAATCAGCTCCTGCCAAGAGTACCTGTCTTTCCTTTTGTCTTCTTCGTTTTCTTCCTTTCCACATTTCATATCCCTTTACTCCCAGGATAGCTATTACGATGTAATAGCTATCCTGCACGCACACCCACACACGTATATATATATATTTGAGAAAAGGTGATTTTTACTCAATTCGACCACTAGGATCGTCCTTCTTATGATCCACTGTGCCCCTACTTAACATTAGACGAGACCCCGTGGCTTCAAAACCACCTTTTGCCGAATGTGAACGCATTTATGTTGGAAGTTCATTCTGAGGACTGTCCGGGCCTGGAAATCAACTAAATGTTTTTAAAGAAATATTGAGGAACCGGCAGATGGGGTGAAAACGTACGTTGGATAGACATAGTGGGTTTGAAATGCTTTTTGTCCATTCGTACATATTGTATGTAATTGTAGAAGAACGTGCGTAGGACACGAGACCAAACGTGTGTGGCTAAGTATCCGGCCTGGAGTTCCTCGGAGCTGGGTACTTCGCCAGATCTCAGGCTGTAGCCCGTCATTACAGGGTGGCTCGAAAAGTGACGTTCTAAAGAAAAATATAGATGTCTCGTGTCGGTACATAGCTGACCCCATGTATGTTCTATGATCTTTTTTAGTTTTTCGGGAAAAAAGCATTAACATTTTTTTTGGAGTGTTTCTGTGGCATAGGATTTTATTTTTTTCTCTTTTGTGTACGTACTTTTCTCTCAGAAGACAATAAAAGCGATTGGGAGGAGCCAAGACTTGTTTAAATATTGTTTTGTACCATCTGAACTTTAGTGACTGACCCTCTCAAAAGTTTTTTTTCCAACTTTTAATCGAAATTCGAGGCACCCACGTTAGTGTTCAGTTGCCAATTTATTCATTGCTTACAGTGCACTTGGCAGCGATAAAACAAGTATACACAATCGCAAGGGAAGTACGTACAGAAGAGAGAAAAATAAAAAATAAAAATCTACAGATATTACACAAAGTGCAGCCATTTCATGGCATTGAAAATATAATCACACTTTACAGGTAATAAGAAAACAGGTTCATCTAAATAATATGAGTTGGTTTTAGTTATTAAAAAAAATATATTGGTACATTGAGGTATATAATTGGGTATCTCTGGGTTTGTTTGGGTTTGTTTGTATAATAATTTGCTATGTACTTGTAATATAAGCCGTGACATAATTTTGAAATTAAGAACACGATCCGAATTGGACGGGGAGAGCGCATTTATCAACTGATCACAGGCATTCAGCATGTCGCAGCTCGCACTCTACTACAACACAGTGGTAGTGGAGTGGAGGTAGCGTTAGCTTCGTGTGACATCCAGCACTCAAAACCCTATACATAGCCTACCCCAACAAACGTATACAGTTTTAAGGGGCTATACCAGTGTGAACACCGAAAATTTGGGTGCTTTTCGGGAATTGTTTGGAAGAAAAGTACTCAATAAAATGTTTCGGAAAATTAAGAATATATTTGCCTATATTTGACCTATATTACATAATTTTTTCATAGAAAAATATTGAGATCCAAGCGACTTATCCGCTGCCTTCGGAGGCGCCAAAAAAAAAAGTTCCTCCACTGCTGACATGATTCCGGCCGATTGAGTAGCTGAAACCGAAAGAGGAAAAAATGTCGTTAAATTGAAAGGTATTTCCTGTACAATGACATAGGATTTTCGAAAAATATCAAAATCTAACAAAATGGCATAGTTATGAAAAAAAGTATGTTTTCTTGCCTACAAAATGATCGTTTTTTTCAACGCCAAATCGTCCATTTTCACCCAATAAAAAATATCCTACTTCATTGTAGAGTAAATATATTCAAGAGTACTCAGTTCAAATTTCAAGTCAATCGGATAATTGCTCTTTGAGTTACAATGTCAGCAAATTTGAAAAATCTCATTTCGAGAAAAACGCGTTTAAAGATTGAACTATCGATTTTTGCAAGATAAAATGATGGGAGATACGGCGTTGAAATTTTTACAGGATATTCTTGAAAGTATAAACTGTCGAAAAAGGCCAAAAAATCGGTTTTCTTAAAGTGTCACACTGGTATAGCCCCTTAAAAGCATTTTCAATGCAAAGAACACTTTTTCGAAAATTGCAAACGATTGTGGAATGTACATGGGGGTCATTCGGATAGGTATCGACAAGAGGAAACTGGATTTTTATTTCAGACGTCACCTTTCGGGCCAGCAAGTATAAAATGGAGCGGAGCAGCGTAAAGTCTCAAAAGCACCGACCGATGGGGTTCAGGTGTGTACCATTGTTAAACACCCTTCCACGTCGGTACTATTCCGAAAGTGTTTTTGCCCTCTTTATTACGCACGAATCTTTCGCTCGCTCGCGCTACGCCGAGTCGTTATATATATATATATATATATATATATATATATATATATATATATATATATATATATATATATATATCGGCTGCTGCAGCTCATTCCCAACGGAAGGATGCATCTTTCATTCCTCCACTCGCCGTAGGTATCATTGCACGCGGCGGCGTATACGTATACACGCTCACCCGTCATACATACGTTTATATAATGGGAATGTGTATCACACACGTGCATAAGATTATTATACGTGCACGATTATTTACGAGATTTTTGCCCCTGCGACACACAACGTACCGTATAACTGTTGGATCTTTTTTTCCCCTCTTATTCTTCTATTCCTTTCTTAATTTTTTCCTCTCGCGCAATATTCCCGGCCGGTCCGGCGCAATAGAGGTAGTAGTTATTCACGATTCGCGTAAATATTCGTATAACACACGAGAGGACACGGGCAATATATTTGAGCCACGGGCATACTTTATATTACCAGGATATATTCTTGCCCGAGAGCAAGCGCAACTTGGCGATATACTTAAGAGCCTAACCCTTAAGGTGCAAGCTCAGAGAATCTTGGTGGAACGCAGATATATATATATATATATATATATATATATATATATATATATATATATATATATATATATATATATATATATATTTGCACATATGTGTACAATGATAGTTAGCTTAGTTATATATACAGGGTGTCCTGTTATGAACAGATCCTGCAACTGTCGATAGGTCAGACCATGTGCTACTATATGCTGGATTTTAAGTTTAGTAAAAGTCCCACGGTTTTCGCTTTTACAATTTTACAATTTTTCATTTATTCTTTTAATTACGTTTGTTCAATTACAATCAGTCATTGATGTGCCTGACAATAAGTAATTGGGGTGTATTTACAAGGGTCGTGTGTATATGATCTCCACTGACGCATCTACATGGTGTGGTTTTATATATGTTTTTTTTTTTCTACAGACAATAACTTTTTCGACCCGATTTTTTCAAAGATACTCTTGGTTATTTGTTTTATCTAGAAAAGTCTTCTTTTTAACCTTAAATGTTAAGGAAACTGTATGAAAAAAAGATTACTGTGCAGAATTTTCATACAAACCAATTGAAACATCTGACTTTGATAGCCTGTGGTGTAAAAAACATTACTACGCATATCGTGCCAATTACTTAAAAAAGTTGCTTACAAGAAACATGACTTTGGTGTCCTGCGATTTGGTTGAAACTTTTTTATGTGGAAGAGTATCAAAAACTAAGAGACACGTATTTTTTTTTATCAGTGGAAAAACGGTTTCAAGCGGTGAAACGCACCCTCAAAAAATGGGGATGTTTTTCGTTTTTCGTCGATAACGTTTTAACGGTACGAGATATAAAAAAAATTCAAATTGCAACGATGTTAATTTTTTTGTGTACTATACATTTGAGATGAGAACGATAACGTTATCGACGAAAAACAAAAAACACCCCTATTTTCGAGGGTGCGTTTCACCCCTTAAAACCGTTTTTCCGACGATAAAAAAATACGTGTCTTAGTTGTTGATACGCTTCCACATAAAAAACTTTCAACAAAATCGGAGGAGAACACCAAAGTGATGTTCCTTGTTAGTTATTGTCGATTCATTTCATTTGTAGGAATGGCATGCGAAAAACCAAAAGCAGATGATTTTTTTTTAAATAACGTAAAGCCCAAAATCTCGAAAACCGTGGTACTTTTACTAAATCGAAATTCCAGCATATAGTAGGACATGATCTGACCTATCGGCAGTTTCAGGATTATCCATTCATAACACGACACCCTGTATATATGTATGTATTTATATGGAATGCACATTGATCGTTCTGAGGGTGAACTCAAGGCCATGGAATTAACGAAATATAAAAAATTGACACCAGTGTGCGGTACTTAAATTATTTCTCCTTCGCGAGCTTATTTTCTCGGCCTTTGCTCCGGCCCTCGTGTCGCTGTCATTATACATATACGGAATGTACGTACTGTACACGCACACGTATTCATAGATCCATTCATATACGTGGGTACGTGCATTGGAAATGGGGATTTTGAGGAGTTTGCATGAGCTTGAAATTTGAAAAATGCGATTTTTTCTGATGTATGGCTTTTCAGCTTAGGATGTCAACTTCACTATGAAAGAAATGTTTTGTAAAAATTCAAAAAATTGAGCAAGTTGTGACCATCTTCGTAAAGGATCCTTTTTCGTTTTCTCGAAACTATGTTCTATGAAAGAGTGTAAGTTGTATGTCAGGATCTATTCGTCTGATGAACTTCAAATTCCGACGGAGCATAATTTATAACATTTCGTATCGCGTGGCCAGATTATTTTTTGATACGTTCATTCGTTTCTCGATAACAAATCATTCAAGTTATTTATCTGGTCAAAAATGGCACTTTTTTTACGACTTACCACTCTCGTAATTTTCAAAATTGCATATAGTAATATCCGGTCATACGAAAGTTTTATAACTATGCTGAAAGTACATTTTTTCACTTTTCATTTCAGATCACCCCAGTTGCCAGAACCACCTACACAGGTTGGCCATGCAGCAACGGCGGCACTTCGTTTAAACAATCACTTCATTATTCATCTATATTTTTCAATGAAAAAAAGATTTACACTTGACAAGAATATCTATTAAATGTGTATGAAATATGGATCTCGGCATCCCAATATTCGCAACAGAAAAAAAAATTGAAAGTTGACCTGTTTTTGGGCCTCGAGCTTTATGTCTGTCAGGTAACGAGTTATGTCTAGTTGTAACAGTCGAAAACAGCTCATTTTTTGGAATTTTTAAATAGACAATCGTAATGATACATTTTTACGAATATTGGGTATTTGAAAAAGTATCATCTGAAAAACACTCTGCAATTTTTTTGTGTAAAAATATCCAATTATAATCATTTTATCCCATGATTAATCGAAGAAATTTGCGAAATATCAAATTAAAAAAATTACGCTTGTTCAAAGTTAGTCTTGATTTTTGCAAAAAATTGGCATTTTTCGTTTATCAAATCGAAAGTATACATCGAAAAAAAATTCTTCGACCAAATGCTATATTTTTACATCTAGAAACAGCCCTCAAAATCTCAGGAAGATCGATGCAGTAGTTTTTGAGATATTTTGCTCACCGACTTCAAAACTGTACTTCCAAGAAAAAAGAATTTAAAGTTTCGAACGACTCTCCGAGCGTTCCACGGGGGGTCAACCCAACGGCCTATAAATCTGTCAATTTTGATCCAAACACCTTAAAATCTTCAAGGAACATTTATAAGACGATATACTGACAAAATATACGAGTTTGGAAAAAAGTTATTTTTCGACTTTTAAAACTAGGCATAACCCCTTAAATCCTATGTAATATAAGCCGTCCTCTCATCCGGCTGTTTTGAGAACGATCCTCGAAGTCGAACGTCTTCAAAATCCCCATACCTTCGTATACCTATAGAAACATGCACGTATAATACGTTTGTGTATATCGGTTATTACATTACCATATTACTATATATCCGCCATATATGACTAGAGTGCCGCGCTTGTTCGTCGAAGATTTATTTCGACTATCGTGATCTATAGCCCAGGTAACGAATATTGTAATAGGGCTTTGAATCCACACACGTGGTCCTCACTCTGTACATGCAGGTCTGCATTCGTATATGCACTTACACCTTACACATATGTAAATATATATATATATATATTCATATAGATATTTGTGTGCGTATGTACTTGCACGAATGTATGTGAGGTACGTATACACGGGCGGTGCAGACATGCACGTATCATTGGCGAAGGTTGCGAGCCCCGCGATTGAAACACTACCCGGGCTATATCTCAACAGGTTCGCCAGGCGTTATGAGTACCTGCTCTACACGGCATTATGTTCCAGCGCGGCGGGCGCTCTCTCTCTCTCTCTCTCTTGCCCTCTCTTTTGCTCTATCCCTTGGTCTCTCCCTCGCGAGGTCCTTTTGCAACGCGAGGGGAGCGCCTGCAGCCCACGGTGTAAAAAGCGTATATCGGGCTTGAGGTTTGTTCACGTGTATGTGTGTGTGTGTGTGTGTGTGTGTGTGTGTGTGTGTGTACAGATTTTTGCGTGTCTGCGTATGCAAGAAGCGCAGCAAAGAGGAGAGAGAGAGAGAGAGAGAGAGAGAGAGAGAGAGCGAGAAAGGGAGAAAGGGAAAGAGAGGGACGATACTGACCGCAGAGAGTCGCCGGATCAGAATCGCATATTATCGCCGTGCGCGCCCTCGTGGGCCTCCGCGGGGCAGGTGTGTAGTATTGCCGGGGCCTTATCTTCATGTGTATCTTGCACGCAAAGCGGTCTCACCGTGAACGAGAATAAAGAAAGAAAAAAAAAACGTCGTATTGTTGGTGTGTGTTTGTGGGTGTGCGTTAGCGGGTGTGTGTTTGTGTGTGTATGTTTGTAGGTGTGTGTGTTTGTGAGTGTATGCTTGTAGGTGTGTGTGTTTGCGGGTGTATGTTTGTAGGTGTGCGTGTTTGTGGGTGTATGTTTGTAGGTGTGTGTTTGTGAGTGCATATTTGTAGGTGTGTGTTAGTGGGTGTGTGTGTTTGTGGGTGTATGTTTGTAGGTGTGTATGTTTGTGGGTGTATCTTTGTAGGTGTGTGTGTGTTTGTGGGTGTATCTTTGTAGGTGTGTGTGTTTGCGAGTGTATGCTTGTAGGTGTGTGTGTGTTTGTGAGTGTATGCTTGTAGGTGTGTGTGTGTGTTTGTGGGTGTATGTTTGTAGGTGTGTGTGTTTGTAGGTGTGAGTGTTTGTGGGTGTATGTTTGTAGGCGTGTGCGTTTGTAGGTGTGTGTATTTGTGGGTGTGTGTGTATACATTGATTGCCCGATTGCCATACACATAAGTGATTCCTCCGACACACTTGCCGATCTCACAGTCACCGATATTCTTCCGACTTCGCAAAAGGTATTCCGGTGCCCAATCGTAAAACAATCGGGATATTCCACGACAGATTTTCTACGCCCGCGGACTTTGATGCGAAATTGGATCGTGAATCGACGGTAAATCGAAAAAATGGCCCCAAGAAAGGCACGATGGTCGCCAAACACCGCTGCTGTACGAGTATAGGCACACGTGTAACGCGAAGACCTGTCAGTGCATTTGGAAAATGTGCCCCATTGGCGAAATTTACTTTATGTTTTTTTTCCTTCTTTGTATTTGTTTATGAAAAACGTGCTGAATGAAATATGTATATGTTTATGCAAATAATTATTTTTTCGTAAGTGTGTTTACAAAAATATGTAATTTATAATCGCTTATCAATTATTTTCTATCCTAATACTAGAATACTAATAACAAATATTTGTATTGGCATGTGCTTATATATATATATATATATATATATATATATATATATATATATATATATATATATATATATATATATATATATATACAAATAAATAAATGAGTACACAAATAATCCTCACACTATCATACCCCATTAATATTATGTAATAATGATGTATTGATAATTGATAAATTAAATAATGATGATTGACAATATTTGTATATGCCCATATATACGTGTGCAATCGAAGCTCGATGCAAGGAAATCCTCGACATAGCGAAGATTTATTAATTCCCATCCGATAGTCACCAGAAACATTGATACAACGACATAATAATATACATTATGCCCTGATTGCTAATTGCTGGTAAAAAATTGCTTCAGTCAAAACCTTTCTTTTTTTTAACATCCCTAGATTCATAGTACTAATATATTATTTTTCAAGAATATTTTGAGGAACATAAGCTCGATATACCGAACTCTCAATATAACGAACTTCCCTAGAGATTCGTTATATCGCGGTTCGACTATATAAAATTGCAATATGTTTATATATATTTATACATATGAAATTATTATAAACGGCTATAATGTTATTAAAAAATCACGTTCTTTCATGCGTACATGTCCATACGCAAATATGTATACTGCGTATGAATAATATTCTGTAATAGTAAAAAATATTTGTATAATAGTATATAATACTATTAGTAGTATTCTTCGTATTCTTAGAATAGTATAATATTCTATAATAGTCCAAAATATTTGTGTTTATATAAAATGTATATATACGTATACACATTTATACACAATTTTTCATTAATGTTATCGAATATTGGGGATGTGAAGTGGAATACGGTGGGGAATGTAATAAGGGGAAGTACCCTGTACAAATGGAAGCTGCAATAAAAAAAAAACAATTAAATTATCGAATATTAATGATACGCAGTATACATATTTGCATGTGGACGTATGTGCATAAAAAAACGTGTTTTTTTCTACAACATTATGGCGATTTTTATAAACAATTTTTATAAAACATGGGTTTATCAATAATGCTCTGTAATAATAAGAAATAATTTGCGTGTGCGTGGGAGTACATATATACACACACACACACACACACACACACACACACACACACACACACACACACACACACACACACACACACACACACACACACACACATATATATATATATATATATATACACATTCATACACATAACGGCAGGGGATCTCGATTGCCATATGTGTATATGGGGAATCGTGATCCCCTGCCGTTATTTCGAATAATTTCAAGCGCACATTGTCGCAAATGGTGACGCTCATTTGTTGAATTTTCTTCTGAATTGCAACGGGGAATTGTTCCCGCGTTACCGCAGCGTGTCATCAGCAAACACGCCATCTGTACACACGTAATCTGTACCCGTAGCCCCGAGTAATTTATACTGATTCGTTCTCTTCCCGCGGCATATAATACCAGTTTAATGTCACTCGTTTGGATTTTGACTCGAAAGGTATGTTTATCGCGCACTGTTCGGGCGCGCTCGACTTCATAGGACAGCATTCCTCGAAAGGTTCAAATGGATGAGACTTCGCGCGATCTGACCGCGCGCTTCCCGAAGCCTGGACCTCGCACACTTGCACGCGGACGAAACACGCGTGTTCTCATTTTTGCATTGCGAATTTGCGAATGCGCGAAAATAAGGGGACACCGTTTTATGGACGAATATTTGGGTTTACTGGACGCAGATGTATTTCCGATAAAAATTAAACTTCCAAGCTCCTCATCACCCCTTTTGCGTTTTTTTTGTATACTGTGCTTTATCGAATGATGTAAGGCGTAGCTCAATGTCTGTTATTCTGATTTACTTTGATGGGGAGAAACGTTTAGGCGAGGAAAAAAGTTGGTGATTTTATGGAATTTTTTTTAAAGGATGTATGTCTTCATTTTTTTTTAGATTTAGGATAGCTTTTTCTACTCCTTTTGGTTGTGACAATGTATTTTTTTGTTTTATCAATCTTAAGGCGTTACCCCCACTTGTAGCGCAAAAAAGGCCTTTTTCATAAATTTTTTTTAAGAATTCTACAAAACTTTTTTAATCGATCAATATACCATCTTAAAGAACACATCTTGAAGAACTTTCAGTAATTTTTTTATTGAAAAATATTACATTGTTTAGTGGCAAATGGCCGTCAATGAAATAATGTTTTTATATACACGGTTTGCGGTGACCAACATTGCGGCGAAGTGGATCTGAAAAAAAAATGCGGATGGATTGAGTCAAATATAAGTATAAACTAGTCTTTAATCGAAGGATTTTAAAAAATATTCATTTTTTACAAAATGGCGGACAGTCACAGTTAATGGTTCGATTTTAACGAAAAAAACGGCCGTTTTTTGGCGATAAAACGGCCATTTTTTTCGAAAAAAAAATCGAACGATTAAAGACTACATTTTTATGTATTACATAAGCCTGCAAAATTTCAAGAAGATCGGTTCATTAGTGTTCGAGTAATCTTGGTCGCCGACTTCAGAAATGCCATTTTGAGAAAAACGCGTTTAAAGTTTCAATTTCAGTTTACACGAAGAAAATATTTTTTTTTTTTGTAAACTTACATAGAGTCATCTATTCCGGGCCCGTTTTTATAAATTCCAGTCTATTATATGAACGTTGTGAATGCCAGGTATACGACCCTTTTCATCGAACAATGCATTGAAGGTCGGAGGGAGGGTCGAGCGCGCCAGACGGCAGACTAGCCGGTCGTTTACACAACGGATTCTTCTCTTTCAACGCTCATATCTCAGTCAATTTTGTTCGGATCGACTTGAAATTTTCAGGACATATTCTCAGATGCTTATACTTCAAAAAAATGCAATAAAAAAAATTGATTTTTTCAAAATCGCAAGTGGGATAACCCCTTAAAAAATGGTGGAGGTATGGCACGGCCTCCTGAAATGCATTTTCGAAATTGGCGTGACGTATAGCTAAAAAACGAATCTACCGATTCTGATGAAAATTGGTATAAATCTTTCTAATCTTATTGTCTAACACAAGACCAAAATGTCTTTGAAAACTAAAAAGAAGTATTTTTTAAATTGCAAAATGTAGCCAGTTTTTGAGGAAAAAACAATGTATTGCAAAATGTAGCAATTTTTTTAAGTATTATTTTTATTGCAAAATGTAGTTATTTTTGGAACATTGAATTTTTTGTTTGAAATCGTACTATTTCATCGATTCTCAACATTTCTCACTTTTTCTTGGTTCATATTCTGCGTATGAGTGTTGATAAAAGAAAAATCGTGGGTATGTTAATTTCATTATGTAGGCACCATTTGAGAAGGATTTTTTCGAAATTCGACCCTCAAGGGGAGAAAAGGGGTGGAAAAATTGTTTCGAAATAAAAAAACCTGGTAGGATTTACTTGAAATTTGTTATTCGTGTTTTTTGATACATTTTATGAAACACGTATTGTAGCGTTTTTAGAAATCCAGCCCCTGAGGGGAGGAAGGGGGTGGCAAAGTTTGTATGGAAAATTAAAAAAAATTCTGGTCAGATTGACTTGAAACTTAGTATTATTGCTCTTCAACACAATTAATAAAATACGTATTTCAACGTTTTTTCGAAATTCAACCCCTAAACGAAAGGGGGTGGCAAAGTTTGTATGGAATACAAAAAATCTGGTCAGATTTACTTGAAACTTAGTTAGTATTAATGCTCTTCAACACAATTATTAAAATACGTATTTTAACGTTTTTCGAAATTGAACCCCTAAACGAAAGCGGGTGGCAAAGGTTGCATGGAAAATAAAAACAATCTGGTCCGATTTACTTGAAACTTAGTATTAATGCTCTTCACCGCAATTCTACGTGTTCTTAATGAAACATTTCAATGAAATACCATGTAACAGCCCAAAGTATTAATAAAACACCCTATGTCTAAAAAATGAAGAGGAAGTCATTCTTAAAAAAAAAATCATGAAGATCAGCAATTTTTTCCTTGCCTAAAGGTATCTCGTCCCTCAAATTTTGACGGAGAATAGTTCAGAAAAATTTGCTATGGTATGAGCCAATGTTTTTTTTGATATATCATCCATTTGTTAATAACAAATGATTATGATTGGTCGGAAACAACACAAATTCTTCCTCCAACTCGCCACTTTCGTAATTTAAAAGTATCAAAAACGTAGTCATCCATACGAAAGTCTTATTATTATACTAAAAGTACATTTTTTTAATTTCTGTTTAAATAATTCTTTGTTTAAATAATAATACCGTAACTATTTATCAATATTTCTCGATTACTAAAAAGCTCAAACCTTGCAAGACTATATATCAATGACTTATAGAATCTCGACCCTATCATCCCGAAACTCTCATCGTAAAAAAATATTGAAAATCGACCGATACTTTGGGCATCTTATGCAGACTTATTCCTCGATGAGATGCTCGTTCTCGAAAATTTATGTTCGTCAACAACTTCGTCGTTTATCTGTAATTTCGATGCAAAAAAAAACGCACATGCACAATCATGCCGGACTTCGCTCATCGGTAATACATCTGAATAATTTTTGGAATATAGCTCGAGTCGCGTCGCATGCATAATCGCATAATTGTTTGTCCACATATTTTTTCCAATCGAGACCGATGACGTGGACTCGATGGCGCTGCTATTCCTACCTGAGTATGTCCTCACGGTTTCCATGTCGAACGTTCATCGTTGAAAAAGCGTCGCGCATTCGTCGATCCGCTTACATGGCAAAAGTGCACCACCACATGCAATCGCTCATCGGCGGATGACATTTTTTTTCTCTCCGCGATCGATATCGATCACTCAAACGTATTACATGTGTTATTTTATATTACGATATACGTAGAGTATGTTCTCCATTGAGATATAGAGTGCAAAAGAAAAAGAGCGACTGAGTACCATTGCCTCGGGCGTCTGTGGTAATTAGTAATTCAGATCGGCATCGAGTAAGACATTACGAGCGCCGAGCAATTAGATATAGTCTGTATGTATATCTATATACGTGTATAAGGCTCGACAACGTCTTGACGCCACGTAATTTTATATATAGGTACAAACATGTACAATTTATATAAAAAGGCTGGTATATAAAGCATACAAATATACATATGTATACCATATAGAGATATATCATGCGTTCGGATTGGATCCAGATATATCTCTTTATATTGCAAAATATATACATATGTTCGCATATACATATATATGTTCGGGCATACACACACGCACGCACACACACACACACACAATCACGCAAATCTGCAGATCGGCGATGGCGGCACGGCTCTTTGACGTTCTCAGGAGCCTCTTCGAGCTCTCTCGCGACAATTTTTCCTTACTACCGTTCAATTCTCTTGCATTCGCTGTAGCAAAACGGCAATTAAAGGGACAGGCCACCTATTTACACACACATACACACACACACATACAGACATATATATATATATATATATATATATATATATATATATATATGTATGTATGTATGTATGTATGTATGTATGTATGTGTGTGTGTATATATATATATATATATATATATATATATATATATATATATATATATATATATATATATATATATATATATAGATGAAGAAAGATTTTGAAGACTTTCGGCTTTCTTTATTACATTATAAATAAAAAGACGTTAATTTTTATAAAGTTACTTTTTATTGTTTATCCACAGTACGAAATAGTTATTTTTAAAAAATTCATAACTTTGAATTTTTATTTAAAATAAAAAAATGCATTCTTTTCGATAAAATTACAAATAAAACGGAAAGAAATGCTTATGTGTTTTACCACTTTCATAAAAAGTAACCACTAAAAAGTAAGTCTATAAAAGTTGGGGTCTTTTATATTTATATTTTCGGTTAAAATAACAATTAATTTCACGGGAATAGCAACGTCTAACTAAAAAAAATTTTTTTAAAGCCGGTTAAGTATCAAATTATTGAACTTTTGAATTATTTAATGACACGATTTTATGGAGCATGAAATCACTGCCAAAAAAGGACCCATGACATTGTGTGATAAGTCTGATAGTTTCAACAATTTTGAAATTTACTGTAAATTCAACTTTGATATTGAATAACTTTTGATAGAGTAGATTTATCATAAAACGATAAGAGACCTTTTTTACCCGTTGGTGAGTTATAACATTCGAAAGTACCAAGCAAAGTTTTCTCCATGTTATTAGCATGGGAAATAGAAATTTCGCTATCAGGACCCTCTAATTCATATTAAGGGCTCATCCTTTGAGAGGCGAGTTATTTCACCTTACTGCAACTACTGCATAGGGGAATTTGAAGAAAAAAAAAGTCAATTTTTTTTAATTACTCTAATATATTATGAAGATACTATATAATATACTAATATATTATGAAGAACTCTAATATTCTAATATATTATGAAGAATATATTAATTACTCTAATATATTATGAAGCCTTAAGGGGGTGATAGGTCATCTCGCTAGGAATATATCTAACCTAGGTTACCTTAATCCAAAGTCTAAGGATTTCAAGTTATCATGGCAAGTATGATTTTTGGAAAATTTCCCAAAATTCGGTACGAACTCGTTTTTTTTTCTTTAATAGCATTAACACAAGAGGTATTTTTATTTTTGTTACAAGTTTTTAATCATTCAACACGTTTGAACATTATGAACGAGTTAGTACCTAATTTTGGGAAATTCTCCAAAAATCATACTTACCATGATAACTCGAAATCCTTAGACTTTGGACTAAGGTACTTAACCTAGGATAGATATGTTCCCAACGTGGTGACCTATTCCCCCTTAAGGCTTTGCATCGACCTTCCGAATACCTTATATATATATATATATATATATATATATATATATATATATATATTTATTTTATTTTACTATCGTTATTTTAATCGTATTTGATGATAATTTCATATGAATTTGTATTTTATTGTACTATTTTATTATCAATTAGCCGTTCCCATCCTCAATATTATACATGTCGGACTGTCTTCAAAATCGTCTCCGGATAAGCATATTTGTATAAAGAATATTTCAAGGGCCGTTCAGTCTGCGAAATCGCCAATTGGCTGAAAAAAAATATGAAGGACCTTTCCGAAAACAGGCGCATGTGATGAAAGTCGACTTTATATATATACATCGAGTTGAAAGTATCTTTTTCCTATCTGCGTTCGTCCCTGCGTATACGCACATCTCCCGGTATCTCCTTGTCCCTTAGTTGAATCTTCGCAACGCCGCATCCCGAGTTGCACTCACGAGCTCGTTCCCGATGCACCGCCGAGCTTTAGCGCGCAAGGGACTTAGCATGACATTGAGTTAATTAGCCGGATGGAATCTAAGGCATGCTGATCGCCGTTCGTAAAACGGCGGAAGGGAGGATGGGGACGTTTGCAAGGAACGAGACCATAGGAGGATCCTCATGACGCGGCTACGTTTGTGTGCGCGCACTCAGCCATATGCCCGATCGGCGTCTCGCGGTTGGCTGACACGCGCGTGTGTGAGACCGCGCGAGCGTCCGAGCAGTCACCGGAGGAATCTACTTGGCGCCAGGCCGAGCGCGGGTTCAGTTACTTCTATAATCCTTGCACAGCGCGTGTATACGCACCGCCATGCCATTGGACGCAAAATTCCGGAAGGGACACCGAGCGTTGGCCGAGGGGGGCGGGGGGGTTATTTTGCTCTCGTTGTTGCGCCGCGAGCGACTTAAGAGGGAATGACACCTCATCACGGTCGGTATGGTAGAACAATTATAGATTCCCAAAAATCTCTGAAACGGCTCTTCAGATCCCGTCGAAACTTTGCCAAACGACGTCAAATAGATAGACGAACAGCTGTCTTCTCCTCAAATTTTCTGAATTTGAGAAAAAAAAATGTAGATTGGCTTATGATAAGCCAATCTAGTTTTTTTTCTCAAATTCAGAAAATTTGAGGAGAAGACAGCTGTTCGTCTATCTATTTGACGTCGTTTGGCAAAGTTTCGACGGGATCTGAAGAGCCGTTTCAGAGATTTTTGGGAATCTATAATTGTTCTGCCATACCGACCGCGATGAGGTGTCATTCCCTCTTAAGGCGTTACCCCCACTTGTAGCGCAAAAAAGGCCTTTTTCATGAATTTTTTAAAAGAAAACTACAAAACTTTTTTAATCGATCAATATACCATCTTAAAGAACACATCTTGAAGAACTTTCAGTAATTTTTTTATTGAAAAATATTACATTGCTTAGTGGCAAATGGCCGTCAATGAAATAATGTTTTTATATACACGGTTTGCGGTGACCAACATGGCGGCAAAGTGGATCATCTAAAAAAAAAATGCCGATGGATTTAGTCAAATATAAGTATAAACTAGTCTTTAATCGAAGGATTTTAAAAAATATTCATTTTTCACAAAATGGCGGGCAGTCAAAGTTAATGGTTCGATTTTAACGAAAAAAAAACGGCGGTTTTTTTATATAAAACGGCCTTTTTTTCGAAAAAAAAATTGAACGATTAAAAACTACACTTTTATGTATTAAATAAGCCTGCAAAATTTCAAGAAGATCGGTTCATTAGTGTTCGAGTAATCTTGGTCACCGACTTCAGGAATGCCATTTTGACAAAAACGCGTTTAAAGTTTCTCTTTCAACGCGGATTCTTCTCTTTCAACGCTCATATCTCAGTCAATTTTGTTCCGATCGACTTGAAATTTTCAGGACATATTCTCAGATACTTATACTTCAAAAAAATGCAATAAAAAAAAATCGATTTTTCCAAAATCGCAAGTAGGGGTAACCCCTTAAGGGGAGATATACACCTAGGAGCCGGAAAAAGGTCATTTTTGTGAATTTTTTCATGGAACACTATTTGAACTTTCGGATTGGGGTTTTAATTATCTAAAAGTATATACATTCGAAAATATGTTTAATTTTCTTTATTTAAAAATATCAAAAATATACAAGGATATTGTATGATGATTGGAGTGTCGTAAAAAAATGTGCGTATACGGTACCCACTGGCGTTTCTTCAAAAATCATCTGAAAAAAAAAACAAAAAGATTTTTTAAATTAGATACTATAATCTAGTACTTGTCATAGCCGATTTTGAAAATAACGATTTATGACAAAATGACGGACGTTTGAACATAAGTAGTGATTTTTGGACCAAACAGTAGTTATTATTTTGCCTCTAAAACAAAAATTAAGTAACGGAAAAAAATCCTATGACAAGTACTAGATAATGGCGTATAGAATAACCACAAAAAACCTTAAGGCAATCGGTTCATTGGTTTTCGAGAAATTTTGGGTACCGATTTGAGAAACGTGGTTTTGAGAAAAACGCGTTTGAAAATTTGCGAATGAATAAATCATGAAATTCGTCAACTTACATGGAATCATCGATACAGGCCCATAGTGTAGGTCTTCTACGGTCGACGGAATGTTCATAGCTTTTAAATCCTCGACCTCGATCATCTAGGTGTATATCTCCCGTTAAGGGACTATACCATTGTGAACGCTGAAAATTTGGGTGATTTTCGGGATTTTTTTTTAAAGAAAAGTACTCAATTAAACGTCACGGAAAATTACGAATATATTTGGCTATATTTGATCTATATTACATAATTTTTTCATAGAAAAATATTGAGATCTAAACGACTTGTGCACTGCCTTCGGAGGCGCAAAAAAAAAGTTCCTCCACTGCTGACATGATTCCGGCCGACTGAGTAGCTGAAACCGAAAAAGGAAAAAAAATCGTTAAACTGGAAGGTATTTCCTGTACAATGACGTAGGATTTTCGAAAAATATCAACATCTAACAAAATGGCGTAGTTATGAAAAAAAGTCCGTTTTCTTGCCTATAAAATTGTCGTTTTTTCAATGCCGAATCGTTAATTTTCATCCAATCGAAAATATCCTACGTCATTGTAGAGTAAATATATTCAAGAGTACTCAGTTCAAATTTCAAGTCAATCGGATAATTACTCTTTGAGTTAAAATGCCCGGAAATTTGAAAAGTTTCATTTCGAGAAAAACGCGTTTAAAGATGTAACTATCGATTTTTGCAAGATAAAATTATATTTACCATAAAAACTGCTAAGTATAAACGTAAAGTATGAAGTATAACCTGTCGATAAAGGCAACGAAAAAAATCGATTTGTCGAAAGTGTCACACTGGTGCCCCTTAAAGGAGGGTTCCCAAGGGTGACCCAAAATTACCTGACATTTTAATTTATTAATAAAACGTATTATTTATTTGAAAATTAATACGTTTTATTAATAAATTGAAATGTCAGGTCATGGACACGGATGTTTATGATTATGAATACATTAAAATGTCAGATCATAGATACGGATTATCGATCTCAATCTCGGCGATGGATCATCCGAAACAAAAAAATCAAACGGTTTTAGATTTGGTATGTTAATGGCTATAGCGCATATCATACGATTTTTTATATATGCAAAAATAACAAAATGGCGGACATTTTTCGAAAAAAAACCAAAAAAGAACGTGTTTTTCCACCGTTTTTGGCAGAACAGTAAATAACAAAATTTAAAAAAACCCTTGATATGCGCTATAGCTATAATTGTAAAGAATATGTGGTTAAAATTTCATAATGATCGGTTCAGTTTCGAAGATTTTATCAACAAGCCGTCGAAAATAGTTTTTTCGAGAAAAACACCTTTCAAGTTTGTTGAGGTTACATACATAAAAGATTTTTTTAAATATATTCCGAAAGTGTATTTCTTAAGTGTAACAACTTTTACATCGCTATCTATAATATAAACCTATCAAAAAAATTCATGAAAATAGCCTTTTTTAGCGTCTACAATGAGAAGACCCCTTAAAATATAAGCTGGAAGCTACATTTTGAAAAAAGAATCATTCGTCTGCGATCTTTTTTCGCGACGGTGTCTGTCGAAATTATTCCATTTTCGAAAAAAAATTACCTGTGCCATAATTTGAGTGAGCTGAGTTTATATTTTTTATTTACAAATTTTCATTCTCCATCACGAGGTGCTTCTACTTTGTGGTCATTATACAACTCTGAGTATGTTGAAGGAACAAATACTTGTATTTATTTATTTCCACGTAGATGCATAAAAAAAATATCTTTATTCATTTGACATGCTGCTGCTTGTTGTGATCGTGGCACGGAACACACACACGACGAGCGTCTAATCAACGTCTTCGTATTTCTCTTTATTAACCCCAAGGAGCGGGATATCCTTGAGGTCTAGCACTGAAACTTGATAATGTACAAGTGCATTTACGTATTACTATACGTATTAATGCATTTACGGTGCATGCGAACGATCGAGCATGTGTACCGTATATTAGAAATAGCGTGAGAATTTGTCTCGCACGAGCTCGTGATCGAGATCCTGTGACTGACCTCTGATCAACTGGCGCAGCATGCTCCGCTTGATTCTCCGCTCGAGATAAATGAATTACCTCACGTGCGAGAATCGCCGGTGAGATTTTCCAATATTTTTCATTCCCGATCGTCAGCCGGGCATCTAGAAATGACACTTTGAACCATTCGACTGCACACTTCCGCCACGAACCTCTGACTGCATATGGGGTCGAATTGACCCCCGACGTTTTTCAGATCGGTGTATATCGGTAAATATGCATTTTTTTTTCTAAAGACGTTTTTTGCCGTCAGTGATCCTTATTTTATGGCCAAAAATGTATTTTTTAAGAAAAACCATAACTAAGTGCCTAAACATTCGTTCATAATGGGTGACGCGTCGAAAAATACGTACTCGGACGAAAAAGATCATGATTTTTTTTTTCAACATATAAAGAAAAATCCTACGAGGTTTTTGAAGAGGAAGGTTTGTAGACATGAAAAAAAGACAGCGTCGACCGTCTTTCCAAAAAGTATATTTATTCGGAGGTTTGAATTTGAGCATTTTCGGGATAGTGGAAAATTGAAAAAATCGACTCCTCCGGCAGATTAATTGTTGAATCCACAAATGCTTGTTTGTGGATATTTTCGCGTACAAATTTCACGGAATGTTCTTGAAATGACACTCAACAATGTACTAAAGGTTTCAATAAATTTGCTCTATCCATATAGATAAAAAAATTCGCAATAAAGTGTTTTTTTTCACGCTGAAACCCGCTACCCTCCCCTTAAGCAGACTAGGCAGCGAAAATAGGCCGAAAATGGCATAAAATTCAAATGGCATTTATGAAGAACCGAGATAACATGCATACATTTTCTTTTTTGCAACGTTTTTATTGGAGTTTTGGAAATGAAATTGAGTGGTTGAGGTTTCAAAAATATAAATATTTAAAGGAGATGTGGGCGGATAAAGAATACCACGCGTCTCGTGCACTGCTCCCTCATTGCCACGATTCCCAGTGGCACGTTAATGTTTTCGGCAATTCCCAAACGCCATTCTCTTTAGGGAATGTTCCTCCACGGACTTAACCTACATTAAAAAAAAACATAACCATTGTTTAAAAAATGGCGCCTAAAATTTAAAATATATCGAAAAATAGCTGACATTTGTTGTAATAACAATAATAATAAATTGATTTTTTTAATAGACGTCGGTTCATTTTGTAGAGAAAGTTGATGTCTTTATTTAAAGAAAACATCAAGGCAATATCTTCAATTGTTCTTGAATTATCGCGGCAAAACTAGTACAAAATCCTGTTTCGAGAAAAAGTTTAAGTTCGCGAGCAGTATTACGGCAGAAAAATTGGTTGAAGGACTTCTCGAGTTTAGCTTTTTCTCTGGCAGCAATCGCGGACCGTCGGTTTTTTCCACCCTGGCTTCTCTTGTCGATGCTTGCGATCTCTTGCCTTAAGGGCTTAGGCCACAGTAACGGATATAAAATCATGTGTGAATTTAACAATGTTTTTTCGTATGAAAAAGTGATTTACTCATAAAATTAATTACACATGGATTTAGTATGAATATCAAGCTGTTAGAAAAAATATATATTTTTTTTATGTACAAAATGGCCGACTACTTGAAAATTTCGCGAAACAGCTTTTTTCTAATTGGCGTGACAAATAACTTCAACAATTTTCACTCGATTTACTTCAAATTTAAAAGTTATGTTCCTAATTGCATTTGGCAGAGAAGTACGTACGGAATTTCCGATTAATCGAACACTTTTCATTTTATGAGCAGTTTATGAGCAGATATTACGAAATTTTTCACAAAAAATTCATTTCTTAAGTTCCAATACCTACAACTTTTGAATAAAACAATATTTCTTAAATTCCGTACGTACTTCTCTAGGTATTCTAATGTAGAGTGACGAGAATTTTTGTTTTTTTGTTCTGGGTAAAAAATTGTGGATGTTAAATGTCACGCCGCGGAGCACCTAAAAATGAGATAACAAAATAAAATATTACTGGTCGGCCATTTTGTATATCGAAAAAAAAAATATATATATATTTTCTAACCGCTTGATATTCATGCTAAATAAACGTGTAATTAATTGTGTGAATCACTTTTTCAGACAAAAAAAAATTGTTAAATCCGCACATGATTTTATACCCGTTACTGTGGCCTAAGGCCTTAACCAGCCGTAAACCGTTACCGGAGTATTGGAGTTTCCTGAGCTCAATTTTGCGAATTTTTCAGATTTTTTTGCGCCACAATGTTTGGAACTAATTACAGTAACAGAATTTAAAAAAAAAAAAAAATTTCGGGGTTTTTTAATGCCTAGTCCCCTTAAGGTACTTCTTTCGCGGACAGCCGTATTCTGTGGGGGCATAAGCAGAGCCCTTCTGAATCATTGGTAAATTACAGTTGCGGTTGATAAAAATAAGTCACAATCAATTATTATATCCTATGATATACTGGAATAAAAAATTTCGCGCAAATTTAGTAGATTTAAACATTTTTACATTTTCTCTCAAAAGTCACGGCTACGAAATATGATTAATATTTTCTTTAAACATTCGGTGACCCAGTGTTTTTATTGTCGTTACGGAGTCTTTAGATTTTTTTACACGCGTTGAGCAGTGTATATCAGGCATCTAGACTTATTTAGTAGATAAATTATTCGATAGAAATGTGGCCATCTGTCATCTCCATAAAGTGCCGTACAAATGAGACGATTTTTAGAGACGTAACTTTTCGTTAAAAGTTCGGTAACTTGGCTTGAAATTTTACCAGCATACTGGGATGTATTTTAACTTGATTATAGCCGAAATTGACTTACTTTTTAAACATCCGGGTTCGTGAAAAAAATACCGTGAGGAGGGCCGAACCGTTAACGAATACATTTCTGGCAAATATGTCCAATAAAAGTTTCACTTCAACGGCACGAAGAAAAAAAAAATTATAAACAATGTGGTCAATTTAGCAGTCTCTTGTGAAGAATTACGAATTATTGGGAATGTTGTAAACTGGGAGTGAATTTTAGTCATTTGGTGTCAGGGATGATAAATAAAGGTCATTCAAAAAATACATTTTATATATTAAAAAACGGGGTTTTCTGTATAGTTTGATACAAACTCATTATCACACCACCAAAATCAATATAAAAAATTGGATCAGCTAATAATTTAAATTTATGAAATTTTAACATTGAGTATTTACTGAAGAGTTTCTTTCGCAAATGCTAATGGGTATCGCGCGCTACCGTCTTTTCAACGAGTCTGCACTTTTTCGAAGACATTTTCTACTTTATTTTCTATTTTATTTTTTTAGACTAAACCTAAAATTTTTGGAAAAAAATACAAGTAAAAAAAACGTTTCATGATTTATTTTCATTTTTCACGGGTGCTTTGATTTAACATTAAAAAATCAGATTGACTAGCGTATTTTAAACATTGAAAAAAAATGCCAAAGTCAGTTATTTTTCGACCCATTACACGGTGGCTACCCCTTAATCTCTATCGTGAAAAACAACAATCATAGCCCTATTTCCAATTGCGTTTTATTATTTCGAAGCTTTGATCAGTCTGGCGCCGCAAGCACTTCGTTCGAGTCACGGGTGTCGAAAAATTGAATAATGCGCAAAGCGCATTGGCTTCGATGCACGATGAGAAAGTGGAAAAGCGTTATAGCCATCGTGCGCGAATTCGCCATCGCGTTTTATTTATATACAGTGCGGGCTCTCTCTCTCTCTCTCTCTCTCTCTCTCTCTCTCTCTCTCTCGCGATATGCGCAAGATTATGCACGCGAGTCACCCCGGGGACAGGTAGCGATCTCGGCAGTTACCGCGCGGGTGCACATTGCTGCGCACTCGAGCTTATGATAGGCAATATACGCCCGCAAAGATACCCGAGCGCTCCGCGCGGCAGCAAGATACGGCAGAGACGAACGGACAGCCTCTTCGAAATATAATAACATCCCAATGTTTATTGGGTTTCCTATTTATCTATGAGTTGCTCTATTTTATCTCCTTTAGAATGGCCCTGGTGCACTCCCACGCAGAAGGTACCGGGAGCCCGTCGATGGACCAACATCGGTACCATATTATGATGGGGTTGAAATTTGCATCGTTGGAATGCGAGGAAATTTTATCCATTATCATCCAAAGTCGTACTTCGCAGACTTAGATTATGGATCGCTGAATGAGAATCCTAAAGAATTTTTGCTTAATTTTCGTAACTCGAATTTGTCAATGGAAATTCAGGAAAAAAAAAGATAATTTTTGGTGGGTCCGAACGATGTTAACTTCAAAGACATATTTTATATAATAGTAATAATAATAGCATCAATTATTAGATGAAATAATAATAAAAAATAAAAATTAATACATCAATTGTCAAAGAAACCTAAAGAATTTTTGCTTAATTTTCGTAGCTCAATGATGTCAAAGGAAATACAGAAAATAAAAAAAGATCGTTTTCGTTGCCTCCCAATGATGGAAACTTCAACGTCATTTTTTATAAAGAAGTCATCATTTGACTATAATAGTCGTAACAATAACATGATAATAAAAAGTATAGCATTAATTATTACGTGTACGAATAAGTTCTCGGTATGAGAATAGAATCAGCTGTATTGAATATTTGAGCGAAAAAATTCTCCCGCCAGGTCTGGTGTCACATAATGCTAGTCGACTATTTTTCCGGACCAACAGATCAACATAAGGAGTTACCCAACTAGACATTTTTAGTCGTCTAAAAAAACTCGGTAAGATTCAAAACGGCCTTACACAGGAAATGGACCTAGGTCGATCATATTGCTGCACTACAATGCCAGACCACACACAGCAAAAAGAACCAGTAACGCTTTAGATTCGTTGGGCTGGGAAATTTTGCCACAACTGGCATATTCCCCAGACTTGGCTCCATGAGATTTTCACTAATTCCGATCGCTCCAACATCATTTGCTTACTCATATATTGATAATGATATTGAATATTGAATTATTAGCATAATTATGCTAATAGTTATTATTATAATTATTATGATTATTTTAAATATATTATTACTATTGGTGTAGTATTTATTATTTTTCTTCTAACAACAACAATAATAGCAACGACAAGTTGCTTATATTGGAATCAACAGATAAATACAATATATATATATGTGTATGTATAAGTGAATATCAGACATACCAAATTTATTTGTACCAATAGCTATATAGTAATAATATGGTTTGTCAGCCATAATCAATTCGTTGTATAATATTAATAATAATAAGTTATAACCCCTCAACGATTATTATAATCACGGTAATACAATAATAATAATTATTTTTCGTCTTTTTGTTACCAATTCGCCTTCCCATGGATATTTCAGTAGTTACAATGTAACCAGCTTATAATACATTTTTTTCGTAACAAAGTCTTATCCTCCTGCACGCTAATACACCAGGGTAAAAAACCATTTCTACGTCGTCGGAAAATCCACAAGAAAATTTCCCAAAGATCCCTTTATCCAGGGCGAACACAGACACATTTATTTTCATGTTTTAAATGCCTCAAATTATCACATACACCTTATCAATCGATTGATCTAAAAATAGTGACTAGGAATTTTACAAATCAATTATATTCCCTTACTATAAGACCAAGGAAATGGCATTTAGAGGTTTCATTGCTGAATGACCAATGACTGTGTGTACTGATTTCAATCGCAATCCTCCTGTCACAGCTATTTGCGTATATATATATATATATATATATATATATATATATATATATATATATATATTCTCTCGTCTAGCGTTCTACTCACAGTAATATGGGAACCGCTTCGAATAAGATGATCGTGGCTCCGCTGAGATAAATGCAGAAAATTCTATAAGTTCTTCCGCGTGTTCTTGTATATATATACAGGGTGTCCTGTTATGAATGGATAATCCTGCAACTGTCGATCGGTCAGATCATGTCCTACTATATCCTGGAGTTTCAGTTCAGTAAAAGTCCCACGGTTTTTCCGATAAAAATCATCTGTTTTTCGCATGCCATTTGTGCCAATAATAACTTTTTTTCACCCGGTTAAAAAAAAAACTCGGTTATTTGATTACGTAGAAAAGTCTTCTTTTTAACCGTAAATGTCAAGAAAACTTTATGGAAAAAGATCTTATGCAGAATTTTCATACAAACCATCGAACATCTGACTTTGATAGTCTGCGGTGTAAAAAAATGTACTACGTATATCGTGCCAATTACTTTAAAAAGTTGCTTAGTTATTGTTGATTCGTATCATTTCTAGAAATGGCATGCGAAAAACCAAAAGCAGATTATTTAAAAAAAAACTACCGTCACGCCCAAAATTCGAAAACCGTGAGACTTTTACTAAACTAAAATTCCAGCATATAGTAGAACATGATCTGACCTATCGACAGTTGCAGGATTATCCATTTATAACACATTGTATATATACACATATATACACAGGGTTCCCAGAACTGATGGTAGTCCCTGAAATGGAAGGTCGGGGGTGAAATTCTGAGTCGATTGATATAAGCATGTATGGGTCTCAGATCAACCCCTGAATTATTATTCATTTTTAAAGTCAGACCAATCAGGTGCGCCCGATAAACCAGCGTCCGTAGGTGAGTGACACGCGGGCTTATCGGGCGCACCTGATTGGTCTGACTTTAAAAATGAATAATAATTCAGGGGTTGATCTGAGACCCATACATGCTTATATCAATCGACTCAGAATTTCACCCGCAACCTTCCATTTCAAGGACTACCGTCAGTTTTGGGACACCCTGTATACCATCACAATATCTTGGAGAAAAGATATTGTGAACCCGTTAGCTCCATGTTATGTCGGCTATCAGCACATCTGGCTGTTTTCAGGACGGTCAGGCTTTTCTTTCAACTGATAGGCGATTTCGGGGCCATGACGGTCTTTGAATTTTCCTCCATAGAAAGTGAGCTTAAAGGTTTAGTATGGGGACGTATGGCTTTGAAATAAAATGTCTTCAAAATCACATTTTACCATACGAATGGCAAAATACGCAACATTGCATAGAGAAGTTTCAACAGTGCAGACGTCTTATCGCTCACGAACCTATCTCCTCGTCGTAGGTTCATAGTCTTCCCGGAGCGAATTCCCGTGGTTGGTCAATTCAGCCTTTTTCCGCGCATAGTAGATACGGATGCCCATGCGCCGGGGTATGTAACAAGTGTGGATAAGACCTTGTCTCTCTCCCTCTCTCTCTCTCTCTCTCTCTCTCTCTCTCTCTCTCTCTCTCTCTCTCTCTCTTTCTATTTCTCTTTCTTTCTCTCTCTCTGTTCACCACACACGTAACACTTAACCGCGTAGCTATATCTTGCTGCGGCAATGCCAGGACGAGATAAAAGCGAGGCTAGGGATCACCGTGGATAAAATGTCAACGATTTTTTCTTCCTTTTTCCTATAGTTCGTTTTTTTTTTCGTCAAGTTAAATGTCCTATCAGTTTTCTTCGTTGTCGAATCAGCGTATTTTCGCGCGCACGATTATTCGTGTCCGCGCATCCGCTGACAAACGATGATGGCGTCGATCGAACGATGTTGGCGCCGTTTTTGCGTTTGTCCATGCTCAAGATTCGAGAAACAAATACCATGTGGGTGAAACGTTAAAAATGGAAGAAAAATTGGACGTTCCTTCCTCCTCAAACCCTCTTCCTTATCTCGGCGATAGGTTCCTCATCAGATGTCATCCAAACGAGTTTCAGTTTGATGAAATGAAATTACGAAAATCGACGTTAACGGAACTTCTTTCGCGAATTGACAAAAATGGTTCGAATATCCTACGGCTGGAAATTCTCGTCATTCATGGGCACATGTTCTCTTTGGACTCTCCCGCAACCGCGGAAGGTGCGAAGATGAAAATCTTCTCGCATAAAGTATGAAAACGAAGAACCCCCGTGAAGTTTTGCTTCCTGGTCTCTTTCTCCACATTGCGTACACAGTACACACGTATATGTATATATATATACACATAGAGAAATTTGCGTAAATGTGTGGGTGATCGCACGAACGACGAGTTTTACGGCTGACTGCGTTCTAGCCACGTCAATTGTGGATTATAACGGGCAACCTACGCACGTACAAAATGCAACGTCGTCATACAAATATTACCCAACTACATGTATATATAGTTATAGTTATTATTACAAATCATGTATCATTATTATTTAATATATATGTATATGTAATGTACAAATATTATTATAAAGTATATATCAATATATCTATATTTGTATCTACATGTATTTGTGATTACTATTATACATACATGCTTGGCTAAGAGTATTGGGCGCTCAATTTTGTTGTCTATTAAACAATAATAGTTCCGGTGATTCTTGAAAAGGTCTGAGCTACGAAATATTAACACATTTTTTAGTTTATTTTCTCAGGTCTCCTTTCTGTTTAATATATAAATATTATATATATATATATATATATATATATATATATATATATATATATATATATATATATATATATATAATGTAATATTTGAATCTTTTATTGGATACATTTTAATTTAATATGATAAATCATGGATACATATATATATATATATATATATATATATATTTACTTTAACTTGATGTATGTATTATTATTAGCATACATACATCCTTAGCTAAAAGTGTTAGGCATTTATTTTTAGCATTTATTTCTAGCTCCGGTGTTTCTCGAAAAGGGATGACCTACGAAATATTAGTAAATTTCAAGTTTATTTCCTCAGGTCCCAATACGCCTTTTTGTTTAATATTAACATATGTGTTATTATTTAATATATATATATATATATATATATATATATATATATTCATATGGCTTACTATATTATATTAAAATTAATTCAATATAACATTTAAGTATTACATAATTTATAATGTACAAGTATTATTGTAAAATATACATGAATCTTTATCTGAATGTATTTATGATTACTATCATACATTCAGCCTTGGCTAAAAGTATTAGGCACTTAATTTTTTTCTCTTTTAAACAATAATAGCACCGCTGATTCTCGAAAAGGGATGAGCCAAGAAATATCAATAAATTTCAAGTTTATTTTCGCAGGTCCCAATACTCCTTTTTGTACTATGGCAATAGGTTGAGATAATGGAATTGCGCTGTTGATGCCTTTATACGTATACATATGTACATAGAATGGACGAGGTAAGAGCACCGATTGCATCTGTGTACGCATCTCTCGCGAGATGAAGCACATAAATACTCCGATCCCGTTTTATCAAAATCGTTGGAATAATTTTATAAATTAGTCGTCGGTTAATTGCATTGGCCTCGGATTCTAAAGTTCCATGGATCCCTCGATCGCATGATCCAAGAGTATATATAGCGGATCTTACGTGGCAATGCGCCGTTTACTAACCGCAGTATAGCTACGAAAGAAGATAAAGGAAATGGAAGGAATTCTTTTCTATATTAGCGCATTAGGGAGGTGAATTTATGGCACCAGTTTTAATATGCCCGGCTGCTTATTGGATACGGCGTTGAGGATACGCAAATTGCTGATCTACCGTAACGTGTGTTCGATGATGTTTTATCCAAGTGCAATTCACCACTATTTCCATTACCTAGGATTCCCGAGCAAGAGAGGAGAGAGAGAGAGAGAGAGAGAGAGAGAGAGAGAGAGAGAGAGAGAGAGAGAGAGAGAGAGAGAGAGAGAGAGAGAGCTGACTAGGACGTTTCACAAATTTATTCATAATTACGACAAGCTTGTGGCGAGTTTCGTTACATTTTTCGGAATGATGAAACGGTACAAACGGATTAATACAACTGCGCAAACTGTAGTTGTTAATTGCGAGCAAATATACGACTCGACGAGCATTCGAAGCTTCCGGAAGCCGTTGTTCAAAAAATAAATAAAAACCAAATTATTTTAACAATTTTTTCAGAATTATTTAAAATATGATTTTAACAATTTGCTCGTCTAGAACTCGGGGAATCATCCTCGGTTGAGTGTTGTGTCTCAAGACCTATCGAATTTAAGACCAAATATTAAAAAGAAAAAACTTTAAAGCTTTAACCTTGTTTTTTAACGCAAAAAAATAGTCAATCACGTCTTTTCCTTATGTATACGAGTTTTTCGTTGAATATTTGGTCTAAAATCCAATAGGTTTTGAGACACAACTCATCCGAGGATGATTCTCCGAGTTTTAGTCGAAAAAAATGTTAAAATAATATTTTTAAAAAATCTGAAAATAATTTTTTCGATAAATTCTCAAAAATGTGTGGAAATATTTTTGTTAAAAATTCTGCAAAAATTGCAGAGAATTGAAAATGAAAAAATAAACAAATTTTCTTTCTTGATAGATTGTCATAGGCCCCATGATTCTCGAATGAAGCCCCTCCGCTCATCAGAGTCCCGACCAAAAATTGAAAAAAAATGTTCTATTTTTAATTCTGAAAATATTCTGACTACTCCAGTGTAAACCTATGCAACTTTTCACCCGCTTGACATTTTCTCTGAAACCCCATAGTTATTGGAATACGCCTATTTTTCTAAAATATGTCTTTTTTAGCTAAAATTGCGATATTGGGGCGAAAAAAAATCGTACGGACGTGTCTAAGAAACGAAAATATGGGTTTTGATACCCTCTTTAAGGTTGTCATGAAAAAAACGAGCGGAGAAATTCGCCAGCAGTTATGTGGGCAGTTTTAGACGTGCAAAAAAGCTGAAAAATGGCCATTTTCAAAAAGACGTACCGGGCCCAAAAAAAATGTAGAAAGTCTTTTTTTGAATGCAAAATGAAGGTAAATTTGTCCTCTTTGAAACGCCGCTTGGGAAATTTAATAATCTTTATTGTTAAGTCCGCTGTCTAACTTTTAGTGCAGCATGAAATTTCGACTGGTGTACTCAAACTTTTGGCCAGCAGTGTATACACACACACACACACACACACACACGCATATATATATATATAAATAATCAGAGACTAATTTTTTTTTAAATTAAAAGATTACTAATTGTTGATTAGTTTAAAAGAATAATTAAAGTTGACTGATCAATATGTATTGTTTTATTTGTACATACCTCAGCGTTCTCATCTTGCCCCAAGCTCCCCTACTAGCAATAGTAAAAACAAAGTATATTGACCACACTATTCATCGTACGATCAAAGTTCGCAATTTTCGACTGGAAACAGCAGCTAAAAATCGACCATTTTAATAAACACGAAGATCCGGTCGCTGAGTTCTTGAAAAGCTGCTGATATAACTGAGACAAATGAACATCTCAGAGATTTCCGCAACCTCGTCGTTTTTTTTTTCTTCTTCTTTTCAAATCTGATTACTTTCTGTCTTCGGGCGGGTGATCGCGACGCAAGACGAATCGTTGCTGCGAGCGGGCACCAATGGCGAGCGTGTGCCGGAGCATGCCAAAAGCGATGAATCGACTTCATAAATCAATGAAGTGAGCGAGCGAGCGAGAGAGATGCGCGAACTTTTTGAGGGACGAACTGTACAATGCCACCACACACACACACCCAAACACATGATTGTGTACAGTCCACCAGTATCGAGGTAAGGGAAGAACGAAAAGGTACGAGAAAGGCAAGGGAGCCTGGTAGAAAAAGAAATGAAAAAAGGAGAAAACAAATGAAAAATAAATCGCGAACGTGTTGGCGAGAATGAGCTAGAGAGAGAGAGAGAGAGAGAAAGAGAGAGGGAGCGAGAGAGAGGGTGGAAGGGAGCAGGCAGTTTCTGCTCTTCTCGGTCAGCTAGAGAGCAGTACCGAGGCGAATGTTGAAGCGATTCGGATCGGAAGTCAAGTGCGTTCAATCGTTAATCACGTAGACGTCGCTGCAAAGAAACACTCCCATTTGAAAGCGAGCTCACGCGCCAATGTTACACGCGCATACATCAACACAACGATCATATACGTGTATACAGCGTACGACGTTGGGTGTGCACATATACATATATATATATATATATATATATATACATATATGTATTCATAGAGCCACACGAAAGTACTGCATCGCTCGCTTTTCCTACTCGTTTCATAATCGTATTGTATCTGAACCATTGTCGATACGGTGCAGTAATAAATTTTGACGTGGAAAAACCGATAAATCTTTGAACTTGTTCGCAACGTTTTATTTTACTTTTTCGACAAACGCATTATTGACGAGTGTCAATTTACACTTCGAAATGTAATACAGTATATAATTTCGGTAAATATTTACAAGTGGGGCTCCAGCTAAAAAAGGGGTTTAGAAATATTGTACAGAGTCGAAGGGCACTTTGTTTATGATATCTAAGTCGGGGGAAGACAATTTCAACCCTTATTTCAACCCCCAAACAAACTCAAACGACCGTAACAATCCAAACAATTAAAAAAAAACAATCATACCCAAACAAAACCAAACAAACGTATTTCAAAAATCGAATATTTACCGGAAATATTTTTTTTTCTCAATAAAATACCCCTCCCCCATCATAAAAAACATATTTTCATACTGCAGGATAGCCCCGAACAAGTGAAAAAAAATTTGGAGCCGATTAAGGGCTGGAGCCCCACTTGTAAATATTGACCATCATTTCAATAAATACGTAAAACACTTTATATATGTAGGTACATTTGGTGGGTTCCAGTGTGAATCCGAGCGGCTTTTTTTCCACCCACCAATGCCGGCTTATGCAGGGGGTCAGGAAGGTCGATGCAAAGCCTTAAGGGGGTCATAGATCACCCAGGAACATATCTAATCTAGGTTACCTTAGTCCAAAGTCTAAGGATTTTGAGTTATCGTCGTAACTATGATTTTTCGAAAATTTCCCAAAATTAGGTACTAACTCGTTTACCTCTTATGTTAATGCTATATTTTTTCAATAGCATTAACATTTGTATTTTCTTGACAAGTTTTGAATTATTCAACACGTCCTATTCAGTTAGTTGTGTGGATACAGATGATTGTATTGGTGTTTGTCGACTGAACACACATTAAGCTCGCAAATAAGTTTTTAGTTACCAATTATTGATCTCATTTTTTAAAAACATGGCTGCCATCTTAACGTTACCGTTTTAAATTTTGGACCGAAAAAATTCTTCTTTCAACGTTCCCCTTTGAACTCTAAACGTTTCATTATACATAATAATTGATCGATGCAGTATTTTCCGAGATCAATCAGGCGTAAGATTAAAATGGTACACCCGGTATATGTACATATACGTTATTGCTCCAAGGGAGAATTCATTCAAGAAGGTCAAATTTATTTGCGGAAATTCCTCTGACCTGCGCTTTGAAAAAAAATATGCTTTGAAAACGGGTTTACGTGGAATTTTTTTTCTGTCAACTTCTTCATTGAGCGTAGAGTATAGAGATCTTGAACCGATATTTCGAGGGAGCAGTTGGAAGGACACAGCAGAAAGAGGATGAATCTGCGAAGATAGTACGCAGTATATATAAATATATACACACACACATATCTATATATATATATATATATATATATATGCTTATCGGAGGTATCATTGCCATTGCGGACTCGTGGCCTCTCCCCGGACCGCTTGTTCGTCCAACTCCGTGGAAAGGACACGCACACACACCCACACACATTGCAAAGACGCAAAACGAGGAGAAAGCAAAAGGCACCTTACCGCGGCTAGTAGCTTTTAGTATAGCAGCAATGAGACCCCCCGCCCTTGCCGTCATCGGTGCACCGAACAGCAGGCCGGTGGGTCGATTGGCCCATTAGTTAAGTACGTCCAATTATTGACATGCCAGGGTCTCCCTCTCTCTCTCTCGCTCTCTCGCCGAGGTGTACGGTGGTTCGCGACGTTCCCCGGTCGCCAGCCGGACAACGACCGTGAGCATGTTCAAAGACCGATCAGCCCCGTCGGGTGGTTGGCGAAGGCGACGATGGTTGCAAAGGGGTGGCTCGCAGAGGAGGCATAGAGAGCGGCAAAGGAAGCGCTCCCATAGCGACGTGGACACAGCCGCTATTAGTCCAGTAAAAGCGGCGAAAACCCAGCACTTTTTAGCGTAGAGTATGCATTTTTATCTGAAAGTAGATGGTTGCATACTGAAAGTAACCCCAATAAAATTGTGCCACTCAACTCGCCACACCCCTAAGAAATAGGGGTTGAAAACCAAAAAATCGCCGTATCTCGATAATTAATGGCCCGATGAGAAAAGGTTTCAAACAAAAGTTGTTTGGAATAATAACATTCGTATAAAGTTATCCGACGTCGAACCCCCTATCTTTGAAAATAGCGGCACAAAGACGATTCGAAAATTCGAGATTGATGCGTGTGCGAGCGGAGTATTTTTGTGCCGCTATTTTCAAAGATAGGGGCTTGGACGTCGGATAACTTTATACGTATATTATTATTTCAAACAACTTTCGTTTGAAACATTTTTTGATCGGGCTATTAATTATCGAGATACGTCGATTTTTGAGTTTTCAACCCCTATTTCTTAGGGTTGGGGCGAGTTGAGGGGCAACATTTTATTGGGGCTACTTTCAGTATGCAACCATCTATCTTCAGTAAAAAATTCACATTCTAGGGTAAAAAGTGCTGGGTTTTCGTATATTTTACTGGACTATATGGAAGACGCGAGTATAAGAGGAAGTTGGCATACCGGGGTGTATGTACGCAAGGTAGAGGAAAAAGGTTCGAGGATGGGCGCGCAAGGCGATCATATATATGTGTATAGTCAGATAGACGACCGGGCAAAACTGAGGGACAGAGGGAGAGAGAGAGAGAGAGAGAGAGAGAGAGAGAGAGAGAGAGAGAGAGAGAGAGAGAGAGAGAGAGAGAGAGAGAGGACAGAGATGACCGAACGAGATGCTCTTTGAGACACTGAGAGCTTCAATAAAGCCGGACCAATTACTGACCGGCGTCCTTTCCCCATTCCCTATTGATTTGCATTCAAATAGATGTTATACTCTAAGTAGACGGATCCTAATGGATTATCAGTCCGAGTCATCGCCGTCGAGGCACGAGGCGGTCCAAGCACGAGCTTCAAAGCTCCATACTCTTCTCTCTCACTCTTTCTCTCCCTTCATCGAGCTCACTCTTCAGCAGCCCACCCCCGCTCTTCGTTTACCTCGTACAGTGGGCAACCGTCTCCTGACCGTTCTTATTCTCCGACTCGCAATCATTTTCGAGCCTCGTATATAACCACTGTTTTCATCCATTTCCTAATGAAAGACCTTCCCAACTCATCCCCTGGTCGCCACCTCGCCCCCCCCCCCCTGGATTCACCCCGATTGGGCGATTCACCCCCTTTTTCCGAACTCTCAGAAAGGAGCGCAAGCGAGACCCTGGATGTTTCATTATACGTGAGAAATGTACGAGAGTCGCGAGAGAGAGAGAGAGATGAAGAGAAAAGGAGGATACGTCGAACGAGAGGTCTCTTGGCTAATGCAGGGATGCAGTGCAGCGAGATGGGAGACGGGAAGGCGCGGAGGGGGGCAATGCGGAAACTTATTGCACCGTGTGGAATCGCGGAGCCGCAGTTTCGCGATGAGAAATTGCTTCCGTCCACTCGACGACTCTGTCCGTACCTATATAAGTTGCTTCGTTATATATATATATATATATATATATATATATATATATATATATATATATATATATATATATATATATATATATATATAAGGGTGTGTGTGTGTATATATGTATTCTGTAGGTATAATAAGTTATGCTCTCTTGCTTCTAACCGTTGCATTTTACGGACTGTACGTCTCCTCTTGCCACAATAAAACGCTTTGAGACCCTTGCAGTTAATTTTACGCGTTCCACTGACAAATTTAAGCAAACTCCCTGTACATGGGATTGTACGTGAGGCTGTATGTGCGCCCGAACGTATAAGGTACCTGTGGGTAATAAGGCTTAGCTAAGGGACATTTGAAATTGAATGAAAAATATCCAATTTAATCAGCATATTTTCGTTATAGTAATAATTTAAGTTCAGTTTTTATAAAATATAACCGAAAAATGGTAACTTGTACCATAAACAAAAACAGAATTAAACATGTTTACAAAACCTTGATAGTAGGCCTTATTTTACTATGGCAGGATAATAAGGTCTACAGCTTAAATATACTTAAGGGGCTATACCAGTGTGAACGCTGAACATTTGGGTGATTTTCGGGAATTTTTTGGAAGAAAAGTACTCAATTGAATGTTTCGGAAAATTAAGAATATATTTGGCTATATTTGACTTATATTACCAAATTTTTTCAAAGAGGAATATTGAGATCCAAGCGACTTTTGCGCTGCATTAGGAGGCGCAAAAAAAAAGTTCCTCCATTGCTGACATGATTCCGGCCGATTGAGTAGCTGAAACCGAAAAAGGAAAAAATGTCGTTAAACTGGAAGGTATTTTCTGTACAATGACGTAAGATTTTCGAAAAATATCAAAATCTAACAAAATGGCGTCGTCATGAAAAAAATAACGCAGGTACGTTATACGTATTGGGTAAGGACATTTGAAGACGCTGCTTAGCAACGTTGGCTATCAGCTCTTCTGGTCATTACGAGGACGGTCCTTAACCTTTTATACAGGTGTTCTAATGACCTTTGTATAAAAAGGCTACCCACATGGAGGTGATTTTGATAACATCAGGTTTTAGATAACGTTGGATATGGGGAGAATGTCAGTGGAGCATGGGTACCGGTTTTCGATAACATCGGAAAAAGGAAATATCAGACCAAAAATCCGACATTGGATCCGAATAATAACGATACTTCAGTATCGGAGTTGAAAAAGTTAAAATATTATCATTGTCATCATTTCCATTTGAGTTACTTTTACGTGTTTTTTTTAAATTACATTTAACAGTCGTCAAATGTCATTATCTATTAGGCGACAACTTAGTTCGGTCCGTTTTCAAAAGATGGGCCTAGGTGCTATAAATGGTTGACGGCAACAGCTGATTTTTGCTGTATCGTGAAGCATCAACATCTCTTAACCAAATATCGTTTACAGACCTTTGAGTTTTGCGCATCAAGTCTAATTTTTACTGCGGTGAAAATGTCGAATTTCGTCGCAAATAAGCACCATTTGCGGGAAGTGTTGATTTTCTGTTTCAATTGGAAGAAAAGTGCAGCTGAAGCCCGTCGAATGCTTGTGGGACCATCACGGGAGACTTCTGCAGGCGACAATTGATCCGTTTGAAGCGAGCTATAGCCGAAAAACGTCCGGAATATGCGACCAGACACGAGTCCATAATCTTTCACCATGACAACGCTCGGCCTCACGTTGCTATTGTGGTTAAAAACTATTTGGAAAATAGCGGGTGGGAAATTCTGGCTCACCCGCCTTATAGCCCAGACCTTGCCCCTTCCGACTACCATTCGTTTCGATCGATGCAGAATGCTTTGACTGGAATACGCTTCACGTCACAACAGGGTATCGAAAATTGGCTCGATTCATTCTTGGCTTCAGAAGATGAACGCTTCTTCCGCGACGGAATTCATAAATTACCAGAAAGATGGGGAAAAGTAGTGGCTAGCGATGAACAATATTTTGATTAATGTATTAATTCATTTTATCATTCGAATAAGTGCGTATTTTAAGCAAAAAAAACGGACCGAACTAAGTTGTACACCCAATACATTAGATTTGTCGGAAGTGTGAACTTATTTATCCACGAGTGTGGTATCAGAAAGGGCCTTTTCTTTCGTGGCTTACACCTGCTATAAGGTAAGGTCGTCTCTGAAAGAGGAAACTTTAGATACCCTCTGTTTTTCGCGGTCAGTGTTTCAACAATCTCAATCTCGTTAAGGCGTTACCCCCACTTGTAGCGCAAAAAAGGCCTTTTTCATTATTTTTTTTAAAGAAAACTACAAAGCTTTTTTAATCGATCAACATACCATCTTAAAGAACACATCTTGAAGAACTTTCAGTAATTTTTTTATTGAAAAATATTACATTGTATAGTGGCAAATGGCCGTCAATGAAATAATGTTTTTATATACACGGTTTGCGGTGACCAACATTGCGGCGAAGTGGATCATCTGAAAAAAAATGCGGATGGATTTAGTCAAATATAAGTATAAACTAGTATTTAATCGAAGGATTTTAAAAAATATTCATTTTTCACAAAATGGCGGACAGTCAAAGTTAATGGTTCGATTTTAAATAAAACGGCAATTTTTTTCGGAAAAAAAAAAAAATCGAACGATTAAAGACTACATTTTTATGTATTAAATAAGCCTGAAAAATTTCAAGAAGATCGGTTCATTAGTGTTCGAGTAATCTTGGTCACCGACTTCAGAAATGCCATTTTGAGAAAAACGCAATTTAAGTTTCTCTTTCAACGCTCTTTCAACGCGGATTCTTCTCTTTCAACGCTCATATCTCAGTCAATTTTGTTCGGATCGACTTGAAATTTTCAGGACATATTCTCAGATACTTATACTTCAAAAAAAATGCAATAAAAAAATCGATTTTTCCAAAATCGCAAGTGGGGGTAACCCCTTAAGTGAAGTGACCATACTGTTGCCTGCCCTGCCACAAACTATGCCATTTGTTTGCATTCTGATAGCTACTACTACGCTGACTTGCATAAAACTTCATGATTTCAATTTTACTCGTTTGCTACTTATTTCATTTGCATAAAAATTCCTTTTTTCGTGTATTTATTTTATTTTTTGTTTATATAATTATAAATATATATAGAACACAGCAGAGCATGCTTAGAAATGTATAATAAATGAAGATCTTTATAAGATACTGGATTTTAAATAAATACCGTGGTTTTACTTGACCACTTGACTATCATTTCTACAACTTTCATCTTCACTTTTAAACTTAGAACCCCCTTGGTCAAGATTTTACATAAATATCGAAGTATCGGTATTCCGATACTACAACTTGTTGATGTCGAAATAATACCGGTAATAAACAAAGCTCCAAAAGTCCAGACTCTACGTGAAGAGACTTTTTTAGATAAAATAAATAGCCAAGAGTATTAAAAAAAAAACGGTTGAGATGTATCATTTGTAGAAATGACATGCAAAAAACCAAAAGCACATAGTTTCTATCTAAAAAAACCGTGGGACTTTCACAAACCGAAATTCCAGCATATAGGAGGACAAGATCTGACCTATCAATAGTTGCAGGATTGCCCATTCATAAAAGGACAGCCTGTACACACACACACACACACACACATGCATATTGGGGAGGACACAGTGCAAGCTGGAATGCATCATGCGGACGATGAAAAAATGAAAGCTCGCATGGGAGTACCGAAGCGGCGCGGACTCTTTTCCAGCGTCGTCTTCGTGCCTCAGTCATCGTTGTTATTGTCGCGGATTTGGCATCACCAGCCGACGGCCTCTATGCGCCCATATAACGCTCGTAGGAACGAAAAGAAAAATGAATGAAGAAAAATAAGGGCTCTGTACAGGGATGTGGAGGAGCATGCTCCTTGCAGCAATTTCGTAATGGCACTGACTTTTCGGCTTTCGCACTAAAAATGCGCAAATCCAGCACGACAATATTTTCACACTAAGTGGAAGTTTATTAGTTTTCAGCTGCAAAGTCTACACCTTCGAGCTTGAAAAGAAAGCTTCGATGCATGATCGTTGGTTCTAGAATGGTGCAACTAAACAGAGAGAGAGAGAGAGGGAGAGAGAGAGAGAGGGAGGAGAGGGAGGAGGGAGGGGAGAGAGAGAGAGAGAGAGAGAGAGAGAGAGAGAGAGAGAGAGAGGTCGCACGAATGGTGTAGGCGTAAAACGGAGGGTGATTGGTTTACGACGACATTATTTGCGCTAACTCACAACACCGTGCATAATAAAGTGCACAGGGTCAACGATAGGCGAATCCTTTCTCTCGTGCAAGCGCTCGAATCCTCGCGGATGACTCTCATCTCACGGGGCTATATAGTTGGAGGTTTTAGTTTTTGTTTGCTTGGCCATTATTCGGTCAGAGGTACTTCGAGAAGACTGGTTCTTCGCCGTCCTGTTGTTGAAACAAGATCGCGTCTACGTTCACACATGCGCACGTAATGTGCGCACGAAAAACGGAAAAATAAAAACATTCTCTAGTTTTTGATGATTATATACAAGACTTTGTTGGCTTTTTTTTAGTAACCAAATCTGGTACTTCACCGATACACGTCTACTTTTCATGCCAACATGTATATTTCCACTTTAAGGGGTAAGGCCACAGCAGAAATTTCAAAATATCGATTTTTTCCGCTAAAACGATGATTTATCATCATAAGACTAAGTTACTATTCGATTTAAAGCAAGACTTTTTTTTCACCGAATTGAGCGTATAACGAAAGCCCACCTCTGGCATGGCCATAGAGTACCTGAAACTTTAAACGCGTTCTTCTTGGAACAGCTTTTTTCCAACTGGCGTGACAAATAACTTCAATAATTTTCACTCGATTTACTTAAAATCTGAAAGTTATGTTCCTAATTGCATTTCGCAGAGAAGTACGTACGGAATTTCTGATTAATCGAAAACTTTTCATTTTATGAGCTGTTTTATACGAAATTTTTCACTGGAAATTCATTCAAACACCTACAACTTTTGAATAGAACAATTTTTTTTTAATTTCGTACGTACTTCTCTAGGTATTCTAATGTAGATTGACGAGAATTTTTGTTTTTTGTTCTTGGTAAAAAATTGTGGATGCTAAATGTCACGCCGCGGAGCGCCTAAAAAAAAATCATAAAGTAATTAATTTTATGAGTGAATCACTTTTTCATACGAAAACAGTTGTTAAATTCACTCATGATTTTATATCTGTTACTGTGGCCTAACCCCTTAACAGCCTACTTGGCAGTTTTACAAAATTGAAGTCTCTATCATCTTAAAATCCACCAGTGTTCCAATACGTTCCATTTTTTAAGCACTTTTCCATTGAGGGGAGAAGATACCTTTAGGTAAAGAAAACATTGCTGATCTTCATGATTATTTTTTTTTACGGAACAATTTCTTCACCATTTTTGAGGCGTAGGATATGTTTTATTACTATTTTTGGCTGCTGAATGGTAGTTTCATTTATTTATTAATCTTTAAAAATCGTGGAGCTTCGGCGCGTTTATCTAAACGGGTTTATTCTGAAAAAAAACCAACGAAGACTTTTCTTTCATTAATACTTACAGGCAGAATATGAACCATAAAAATGGGAGAAACAAAAAGATCGAATTTTCCAAAAAAATTGCTGCATTTTGCAATTTAAAAAAATACGTTTTTTAATCATTTTCAAATACATCTGGGATCATGTTTCAGACAATAAGGTTGGAAAGATTTATACCAAATTTAATCGGAATCGGTCCATTTGTTTTTTAGCTATACGTCACGCCATTATTGAAAATGCACAAGACCGTGCCATATCTCCACCATCTTCAAAGATTGATAAAAAATACCATGTGACATCCAAAAATAGTAATAAAACATACCCTAAGTCTAAAAAATGGTGAAGAAACTTTTCCTTTAGCCCTTCGATTGCACACCTCCGCCGCTAACCTATAAGTGCATCTTGGGTCAATCTGACCGAAGGCGTTTTTCCAATCGTTGTATTCCGGTAAATATGCATTTTTTGTTTTTTTTTTTTGTAAAGACGTTTTTTGTAGTAAATTATCCATATTTTATGGCGCTAAATTTATTTTTTTGTCTAAAACGAAAATTAAATGTCAAAACATTCGTTCAGAGTGAGGCATACATTGAAAAATACTAAATACGTACGGTCAAAACGACCCAGTGTGCACTCGGAGGATTGAGGGATAATATGTGTTTGACATTAAACAAAAATATTGGCTTAAACGACGTAAAAACATCTCAAGAATAACATTTGTTAACATTACGAGATGAAAACTCTTTTTGAACACTCGTAGAAGCTGAATTTCGAAACACCTCCGAGAGCTCCGAAATGATAAATTCGGCTTTTCATTGCGAGCACGTGCCACTGTTTGTGCATTCGCTATTTATAAACAGTATGTAACTCGTAGAAGAAGCAATTTTCAATCGAGTTTTTCTCGAAATCTTGTTTTTGAAATTGGCACGCCGTAGAGCTCAAAGAAATTTGATCAGGTTGACTTGAAATTTTACCTCCTACTTCTCACTCAGATAGATTGTCCACCGAAGTACACACGGGTTTTAAGGTTAATTAACAATTACGGTTTTTATAAACAAATTACGATCGATTTTTTCGTCGAAAATTCATTTTTTTTCAAACTAATGCCAAATTGGCAAAAATCAATATTTTTTTCTTAACCCTAGAATGGAAACCTTAATTTTTTGACCTATCATGGTAACGTGGGGTGATAAACCACCCCAATTTTGAAATATTCATATCTCCGGTAAATTTTCACGAAAAGAGTTCAACTTGGGCTCATTATTTTCATTTTTTAAAGCAGAGTCACGTAGGCCTACGACTCTGGCGACTCTCCGAGCATGAAATTGAATTATGGTTGGGGTCACGAGTCGTAAACGTGAGGACGGGAGAAAGGGCGCGAGATTTAAACTCGCCTGGGGTGGTTTTTCGCCCCAGGTTACCGTTCTAGGATTAATATTACTGTGTACTTCCGTAACGAAACTCATGTCGAGAATGAAAAAAAGACATTCATTTTCTTCCAGATGCCGATGTTCATCACTTGCACTGCGTATCGATTCGGACCTTGAAAAAAATGGTCTTGGTCCGAAGTGCTGTACACCACCAGATTGTTTTTAAATTTAAAAAATAACAATAATTTGTTAACCTACAGAGGTGAACAAAAATAGATTTTGATGTAATTAACTATATTAAATTAACTGTATTAGACATTATTGATAATAATTAAACATTATTGTTTAATGTATTAAACATTATTGAAATGTATTAAACATTATTGAAAATAATATTTGATAATAATTTGATATAAATATATTGATATAATGAACGAACGGCTAAAGGAATTTTTTAATTGGCTTGATAATTTTATCAAAAAAGATCCAGAAAATTCCCTTTTTTTAATGTTTCAACAAATAATACACCTTTAAAAAAGTCATTAAAATCAGCATTTTTTTCTTACCTCAGTGTCTCCCCCTTTAAGTTTCTTCGGCCGGATCTATTTACACGGGAAGAATCACGATCCAGAGGCGAGATCCTCATGTTTCGTTGGCTTTTGTAACTTGTATAGCAATGCGTATAGTTCCGCCTCAGCGTCAGAGCACCCCCTTCGTAAATGGACACGAAATATGTTCAGAGTCGCGGAATTTTTTTCGCAAATAATTCAGTCGACCGACCTCACTGTACGTAAAAATGGCTATATGAAGAAATATCTTTCATCCTTCTTGCCACCGCCACCACCCCCCAAGAAAGCTCGTTGGTATTGGACGAAAGGGAAGCATCGAACTAGGAATTCTAGTCGATGGAGGATGGGACCTGGTCTTGGTGGAAGCTTTAGGGTGGTGGTACCACCTCGTCCCTCAGTTGGGTGGCCGTTGGGTTCATCCAAACCCACATATGTATGGAGAATCCCATATAGGGAGAAAAGTGATTTTGGAGACATTCGATTGGGTGGACCATCCCCGAAACAACCACATGTGCTGATAACTAACCCGACGTAGACATACGGGGTTCAAAATATCCTTTTTCTGTATGTATATAAGGGTCCACTTTCCTTGAAAGCTACTCGAGCTGGACGTTAGGGGTGGGTGACTGAGGGAGGTTTTCCTGCTTTTAGACCGAAGGAGATGAGGACGCGAGGTGGTTGGTCGTTCGATAGTGGCACACTGCAAGAGAGAGAGGTGGTTGAGTAGTGAAATGTGATCGTTTCTTTTTTATATATGTGTGTGTGTGTGTGTGTGTGTGTGTGTGTGTGTGTGTGTGTGTGTGTGTGTGTGTGTGTGTGTGTGTGTGTGTATATATATATATATATGGAGCATTCTGGGTGAACTCACGTGGTCATCGGCCTGACCCCCTCGGATTCAGTTACGAATTTTTTTCAGGCATATTTTGGCCCAAAAGGGGTTATTTTTTCAGATTTTTATCACTTGTTTTCCCCTATAAAATAACTTTTTTTTTCCATAACTTTCGAGTAAAAATGAATTTCGACTAGGTTTAAAATTCTGAATTTTTTTTCATACAATCTAGAACTAAAAAGAAACATTTTCATCGTAGTTTAAGAGTGGGCCGAGAATAATTTATATATATATTTTTTAATTAAATGAAACATTTTCTTCCTATATTTTGAGAATAAAGCGCTGAAAATTCGCCTAATAATTAAAATAACATTGAAAGAAGCTAATTGTGTTGACACAAACCATACATTTATTATGCAAAGTCATTAAACAGAATTGAAACAGTTCAAACATAAAGAGAACTTTTTTTTCTACTGTTATCTCAAAAAAAAAACTTTTCAGTTCATGGGAGCATCCGAAATTTTTTATGGGATGTCGAATTTTTCTTTACCAGGATATGATTTATTTTTCTTTTTTTCTTTTCTACAGGGACCCATCATTGAAATATTTAATTTTCAAAATTTGGATTTTTTTTTTGATTGAAAAAAAAAACAAAATTATTCTCGGCCCGCTCTCAAACTATGATTAAAATACTGGTTTTTAGTAATCGATTTTATGAAGAAGAAAAAATCAGAATTTTAAGCTTGGTCGAAATTCATTTTTACTCAAAAGTTATGAAGAAAGTTCTTTTATGGGGTAAAACTAGTGATGAAAATCTGAAAAATAACCTCTTTGTGGACCAAAATATGCTAGAAAAAAAATCGTCAACTGTGAATGACCACGTGAGTTGACCTGGAATGCCCCATATATATATACACACAGTCGAACCCCGATATAACGAATCTCTAGGGAAGTTCGTTATATCGAGGTTCCGTAGTATCGAGATCATGTTCTTTAAAAAGAAATTTAGTACTATAAATATAGGAATATTTTTTAAAGGGAAAAAGGTTTAAATTAGAGTAATTTTTTAACTTAATTAGCAATTAGAGCACAGTGTATATTATGATGCTGTTGTATCAAGGATTGGGGTGTCTATCGGAAGGGAATGGACAAATCGTTATATCGAGGTTCAACTGCGTGTATATATATATATATATATATATATATACATATAAATGCAAGGAAGGGAGTAAAGGCGAGTAAGATAAGGAGATAAAGCAGAGAAAGGGTAGACAGCCAACGAGCGCGAAGGACGGAGAAAAGGAGACTTTGAGAAAGAGAGAGAGACAGAGAGAGAGAGAGAGAGAGAGAGAGAGAGCACAGGAGGGTGGACTTTGGTTGGTTGGTTGGCCGGTTGGGTGGTTTATACCATCTTTCATGTAATTACTGACATAAAAGGCCATGAAGATTTTTCTTTCTTTCCCTCTCTCTCTAACTCCCCCGATTTCCTGATTCGCCTCTCTCTCTCTCTCTCTCTCTCTCTCTCTCTCTCTCTTGAGCGCGCGTCCTCTCGCTCTCTCCCATCTTTTGCGTGTGTCTTTTTTTTTCTCCTCCGGGGAGTAGAAAATTTTCAATTCCATTCATGTAAATTATTGTAGCGCACTGGCTCTCGACATGTGCAACTTGTATTAATGACGCAGTAAAGGAGCAGACGGGCGGAGAGCTGCCCATTAGCGGATGAAAGCGGAGGGCTCTCAACGCATAGCCCGATAATAGCCCGACTTATACCCCGCCGTATGGTTGTGTATAGTTTAGCCCGCGTTACCGGGATTCGCCCTGTGCCCTCCTCCCCTTTGCCCGCCCCCCTCGCCTCTAAACTCGAAAGCCACACCGGGACCATACCAGTTCTTACTGCTCTCACCTTTCCTGAAGCTGCGATACTGCAGCGCACACGCGGTATATCCTGGCCGTTTGCCCGTCTGTCCGTTCTCATATGCGTTCCACTCGCGTGCTCTCTCTCTCTCTCTTTCTCTCGCCCCTCCTCTCTTCTGGCCTCGCTTCCGTGCCTCAAAAAGTTATTCCTCTCCTTCTTTTTTCTTTCTTTTTCTCCTTCCTCTCCCTTTTTTCGCTTTATTTCGTTTTTTTTTCGCGTCCTCGCATATTCGCATGCCGTAACTATATATCTCTTTCTGTTTCTACTTGCGCAAGACATCTTTTTAACCGTGGCGGCTTTGGGCCGATGGTAAGGGACGCTGCACCCCCCCCCCCCCGTCCACCACCGCGGCCCATTTTCTCTTATTTGCCCATCTCGCATTTCTCATTCGACCGACCTGCTGCTGCGGCTGCTCTTCACGTCGTCGAAGCGCTAACGAGCTTTCCCAACTAAATCACCTCATCAGAACCTGCGTGCGGTACGCCGAATTATTGTGACACTTCCGGGTTCGCAACTATTCGTTTTCTCTCTTTTCTTGACAAAAAAATTCGAAAATTGTCCGAGGCTTGAAGATATCTACAAACCTCGGTCAATTTTCGAAATATAAGTAATATAAGTAATAAGCGAAATATAAGAAATAAGCTCACAAAATATTTTAGTGAGCTTATTACCTTTTTTTCTTTTGCAGTTGTCCCGGGAGTATATTTTATGAAAGGGTGTAGGTCAAATCACAACATCGATTCGGTTGATTTATTTGAAATTTCGACAGAGCATCAAAACACTTTCGATGGGTTCTATAATACTTTCTAGAGATTGAAACACTTTCATAATATGAGGGGATGAATTCTTATATGTTTATCCATTTGTTAATAACAACTGATTGAAGTTATTCTTTCGTCTTTGAAAATGATATGAGGGGATGAATTCTTATATGTTTATCCATTTGTTAATAACAACTGATTGAAGTTATTCTTTCGTCTTTGAAAATTGAACACTTTTATACAATTCGCCATTTTTTTTATTATTATAATTATATTATTACATAAATTATATTATATTATACGAGTTATAATTATGGTATTATGAGTTATTTAATATAAAAATAATAAATAAATAACTAATATAAGGGTGTCTTGTTATGAATGGATATCATTTGTAGAAATGGCATGCGAAAAACCAAAAGCAGATGATTTTAAAAAATAACAAAAAGCCCAAAATCTCGATAACCGTGGAACTGTTACTAAACTGAAATTGTAGCATATAGTAGGACATGATCTGACCTATTCCCAGTAGCAGGATTATCCATTCATAACAGGACAGCCTGTATATAAATACATTATTATTATATGAATTATATGATTATTTTATAATTTTATAATTATTATAGAATATGTATTATATTATAATATTATCCCACCCCCTATATTCGCCAGGAGATACTTTTTCATTTATCATTGTCTATGTGTCACATTATAATTATATTATTATAATTGTTATTATTATAAAAGTTGTATTATTATTCTAAAACTGCATTTTTCTATTTCATGATTGCAGATTACCCCAGTTGCCTAAACCAGCCACACCAATTGTCCACGGCGGCACTTCGATTAAATAATAATAACTCCATTGTATATCAATATTCTTCAATAAAACAAAAACAGAAACTTGGCAAGATTGTGTATCAATTTCGTGTAAGATCCCGACCTCGTCATTCCAATACTCTTCTCAGAAAAAAATATCAAAAATATCCACATATCCACTGGTTGCATATACAGGCTGTCCAATAACTGAATGCGTTCCCTGCAATGGTTGATTGGGGATGAAATTCTGAGTCGATTGATATAAGCATGTATGGGTCTCAGATCAACCCCTGAATTATTATGAATTTTTAAAGGCGGGCCAATCGGGTGCGGCCGATGAACCGGCGTATCGCTCACCGACGTCCGCCGGCTCATCAGCCGCATCTGATTGGCCCGCCTTTAAAAATTAATAATAATTCAGGGCTTGATCTGAGACCCATGCATGCTTATATCAATCGACTCAGAATTTCACCCCCAATCCACCATTTCAGCGAACGCATTCAGTTCTGGGACACCCGCTATATATTCATACTCGATTTGTCACATTAGTAATGACGAAACGAAAAAGTAGCCTCAGGGTCTCTACTCAATTTCGCACATCGATAACTGCGGAACATCCGCCTCGGCGTCATTCGTCGTCCACTCAAGTTCCGATAAAGCACACGTAAGAAGCCCACAGATATTTCGTAACCTCGCCAACAGGTCTGTCCGGCCGAGACCCGTCCAAGTGCGCGCGTATCGAAAAACGAGAATTCACTCGGATGCGCGGTCCCATATTGGTACCGCGTGCCGAATCGCGATGATAAAAACGTAGCGGCGTCTGTATTATATTGTGCTTCTGGCAATTCAACCGGTCAGAGATCCTCGTCGCTTTCGAGCTACCCCGCATCGAGAGGTCTTTGCGCGGCTGCATGCGAGGGACGCGCCTCGCAGTGCGATTTGCCCTGTTGAGGCGAAGGCAGGGTCCCGCGTACGGTAAAGGTAACAGGTACGTTGCGATCAGGCCGGGCTCTTGGCGAGGATCGAGCCGCGTAAAGAAGAAGAGTCGATGGCGTCATCCGCGGAAAATATCGAGGGGACCAGTTATCCCGGAGTGTGTAGGCATGTATGTGCGTTGTACGAGCACTGAGGCGACTCCTACAAAAGTCACGTGCACGCGAAGAACGCGCATACGTATGATAATACCCTTGGATGAAGAGTCGACGTAAACGCGACTACTGCCCTCACGATACGAGGCCGGGGAAGCGTTCTTTCGCGTTATCCAGTCGACGGGTCTCATCATCCGATGCTCTCAATAATATTCCTCGGATATGTGATATTCGCGGACGATAGTCGCGGAGCTACGGATAACAAGGTGCTCGTGCAGAAATTTGCTGATGGGTTCCTATCATGTCCCTACACTGAGAAAAAAAAGCATTGATCCAATATCATTGGTCTTATTGAATGAAATTTCGTTGATTCAATTGTAAAATTGTTGGTGTAAATAATCGGATTTATTAGTCCAAGCAAAACGCTACTGACTTTGATAACATGATAAAATTGAAAGTTTTGTTTCATTCAAAAGATATATTGTTAGCCGAGAACAATATATTATTGAAACTATGTAAAAAATTATAGCGAACAAATTATATAGTTTTGAATGCATTTTCTGCAACGAACAAAAAAAGGGTGCCAATTCATAACATGAATATTGTTGATTCGACTACACAAGAAAAATTGAATTTCGCTCGTTTGTTTTTTTCACCTTATCCGATATTAATTTCCAAGTGCATTATTCGTTAAAAGATTAATATTTTATTTTTATTGAAAAATATTAAGCAAATGTCTGAATTGGTTAAAAAATTATGCGAAAATAAAATTTGTTTCTTGCGCATTTGGTTGAAAAAAATCAACGAAATCGTGGCCAAGCACCACTAAAATTATAGTTGTCAGGAAACCTGTAGTTCTCGGAGTAACCGCTAGAAGCCGCACGCGCGCTCGTTTCTCGTAAGCGTAGCGCGAACCGAAAATCTACTTAAACGCCGGAGAAACTCTAAACGGTATCGCTTCTTGGCCTGTGGCTAAGATCAAAGTGTAGTATCTGTTCATATCAGTTGAATATCTGATATTCTCTCCATGAATATTCCATTGGATATCTGACATTCTCCTCACTATTATCGTGGATGATCATTCTAATGCTCACTTTTCATTTAAGATTTAAAAGAAATTGAAAAACTTTCGTCCCATGGCATACTCGTTTCGATGTAGTAAAGAAATAATGAATTCTATTGGTTACATTTTTTTACGAAATGAAAAATGTTGTAGCAACCGCTTTATTATTTCATCCAATACATCTACGGACCGTATATAGAATGATTTCAATAGAATATAATATTATTTGAAGGATAATGTAGATATTCAGAGAACAAAAGAGCTTTTCAAATAAAATAATGTTATTTAAATCAATCACATTTTCCAATATTTTATACTATTGTAACAATCTCATTTATGAGTTGGACCAACTAATATATTTTTTTGATTCAATTGGTTTTTTTTTTCTCAGTGTACAGGGATGCCACATAGGGGCACTGCAAAAAGAAATGTATCGTTTTTACACACTTTAGGTGTGTAAATTACTGTAGACACTTTTAACACGTTTTAACGTGTGTGAAAAATAACGGTGTAAAAATAACACTGATGCGTTCAAACAACACACTTACGTGTGTTATTTTCTTACACACGTTAAGGAGTGTAAAAAGTGTCAACAGCCGTTGACACACTCAAAGTGTGTGAAAACAACACATTTATTTTTGCAGTACTGTATATACTACTGTACTTTTCAGATAAATAATACGTTTTATTAATAAATTAAAATATCATGTCATTTGGTACACCCTATAGTACCTCGGACATCTGTTTCCGCCTTTAGTAGCCAAAGTCTGGGCCTTTTTTTGCTCATCGAAGATTCGTAAAGTGTACTTTACGAATTTTCGAAGAAAGTGTCAAACGATATCCAATCCCGGACGTTTAATCCGCCCGAGACATAGCGTTCCATACAGTTTCGCGCACACGTACATATGTAATGTAAGGCGAGAACTTGGCGATGAGTTTCCTAACAACGAGCCGAGCTGGCGAGAGTGCATGCGACGATTGGAGTAGCGTTGAAGCTAAAGGCTTCATACTTTGTACGCGGATATGAATCTCGTGCACTTCCCGCGGGCGATATCTCGTTGTCTCTTTTCACGCCGGGGAATTGCAAAATACTGTCTGATGAGGAGCGATTCGCGAGTATTGCGGAGAAACCGTTGTCGTTGTCGGAGAACAGCAAAAGCACTATTTGCGATCCCTTTGGCATGCTTGAGTCTCGTGGCGACCTCCCGGTACATAAAGAAGACAAACCGATTGCCATGAACTCCTACACATTCCAACAAACGAGCGTTCTTTACGAGGTCGGGCTCTATCTATACTCATATATTCATGTACATAGACACACACATACAGGGTGTCCTGTTATCAATGGACAATCCTGAAACTGTCGGTAGGTCATGTCGGTACGATCATGTCGTACTACTGGGTGTAGAAGTATGAAACCGGAATTTCCCTATAGATGGTGCTGGCCATCAGTTTAGGGACCGTAAGACCGCTTCTGCAGCGCCATCATCTCCCCCTAACAGCTGACGAAGATTTTCAGCACACAACAACCCAAGTTCCCTATACCGGTATATTTTTCTATAACCTCAAATATGTCGAGTTTTGTGCCTACGAACTACGATTTGTGGACATTGGTCTTCTGTTTCCATTTGAAGAAAACTGCTGCAGAATCGTATCGAATGCTTGTCGAAGCTTACGGTGAACATGCTCTTGGTGGAACACAGTGTTTCGAGTGGTTCAAAAAATTCAAAAGTGGTGATTTTTACGTGAGAAACGAAGAGCGTGGAAAACCACCGAAAAAATTCGCAGACAACGAATTGCAAGCCTTATTGGATGAAGATGATACTCAAAGTCAACAAGAACTCGCGGATCAATCGAATGTGACGCAGAAAGCCGTCTCCATTCGTTTGAAAGACCGGAATATGGAAAAAGGCAACACAAAGTCATTTTGCTCCATGATAATGCTCCATCACACACAGCAAAACGGGTCAGGGAAACGATCGAGGTGTCCAGTTGGGACATACTAGAACATGCGGCTCATTCTCTAGACTTGGCTCCGTCCGATTATCATCTATTCGCATCAATGGGACACGCTCTCGCTAAACAACGCTTTAATTCGTATGAAAATGTACGAAAATGGCTCGACAACTGGTTCGCTTCAAAAGAAGAACTGTTTTTTGGCGTGGCATTCATAAACTGCGGGAGAGGTGGGGAAAATGTATAAAAATGTAGCAATGGAGATTATTTTGAATAAAAAATTTGGAATCATTTTCAAACAACAGACGTGTAATTTTTACAAAAAAATTCCGGTTTCGTACTTCTACACCTGGTATATGCTGGAATTCCAGTTTAGTTAAAGTCCCACGGTTTTAACGCTCATGTTCTACCACACTCGCCGTATTCTCCAGATATTGCTCCTTCCGATTGCCACCGATTTCTATCAATGACTCATGGCTTGTCTGAGCAGCGCTTTCATTCTCACGAGAATATCAAAAAAGATGGGAAAAAGTAGTAGCTCGTGATGGACAATGTTTTGAATAATCAATTTGTAACCATTTTTTCACAATAATACCGTTTTTTTACCCAAAAAAAACCCTCAAAATGAATGCACCCTCCTAATAAGTCAAACACAAAATATGAAGAGTTCAACAAGGTCTTCACCGCGGTCACCTCATTTTTTCAAAGCACCGGCGTAAATTCTACTTTTTGAAATAAAAACTTCGATTCGTAATCTCCCTCACCCCTCAATTAAAAAAAAACCAATTACCCATCGTCACCTTGGTCCGTAATTAAGAGAACAGGAATTAATTGGCCCAATGAACACGAGAGTTGAGATAAACGATTTTTTTAATCTTGTGCCGCTGTTTTCAAAGATAGGGGGTTGGACATCAGATAACTTTATACGAATTTTATTTTTCCAAACAACTTTTGTTTGAAACTTTTTTTGATCGGACTATTAATTATCGAGAAACGGCGATTTTTAAGTTTTCAACCCCTATTTCTTAGGGTTGGGGCGAGTTGAGGGGCAACATTTTATTAGGGTTACTTTCAGTATGCAACCATCTACCTTCAGTCGGAAAATTCATATTCTACGCTAAAAAGTGCTGGGTTTTCGTCTCTTTTATTGGACTATCGTTCTCGCTCTTCATCTCCTCCTCATACGTAATGTACGTACGTCGGGAGAGGTCTCGTGAGAATTGCCGATACGCAAAATAGGAAAGGAGAGATTTGCGATTATTATCAGCCTTTCTAAAGCCATTGGCCAGGCGAGAGAGACAAGAAGAAGACGAGTGGTCCTGTTTGGTGCGCCGGGATGTCTTCTCCGAGGCTTGTGGAGGCCGCAGCGTTGTATATACGTATGCTCGGCAGACTAAAGAAGGAAGGCCACTTCCTCTGCGTGGCTCCAGTCTGCAATGTCAGGACGCTCTGGCATGTAAATGGACGCGGGGAGATAAGAATTTAATCGAATGGCCTTTGCTCCTTCGAGGGATCGATCTACATGTGAAGTATTTCGCGTGCCCGATCGTATTTTAAGGAGGTTGGAGCGTTCACAATCAAAGATTGAATTTAAAAAAATATATGTTGTTGTCTCGAATATACTGAGTCTTTACGAATTTTTTAAAAAATTTTCACGACAATACACCAGAGATAAAAAATAGTTTAATGTATGTTAAATTAATTTTACGTGCTGTTAGATGGGTAAGACGTTCACGCTACGGGTGATGTAATTTTTTCGGATATTTAGCACCAAGGTAAACCATTTTGAACAACGGATTAATGCAAACTAAACCTTTGTAAACATTGAGAAAAAATCCACCTTGCCCAAATTCTCTGTCAAATCCAAACGATATCACTTCATTTTTTAATGAATCAGAAAACTATGGTTCGTTGGTTGGTCAAATTGCTTTTCCGTTCATTCATTTTTTCGGAAATGTGTTCAATGTCAAGTCTTGCCCGAAGATGAAACGTCAAAAATCGAACCATGAAGGTAGCTGTAAAGCTACCTTCATATCTTGATTTTGTATGTTTCGTCATCTGTCAAGAGACCTCACGCAGAGAGGTAGAGTATGCCATGGAATAACAGCTGTGAATGTATCCTTGTAGCGACTATTTCATGTTCTAAAATGAACATTTTCGAAACTAAACATTTAACTACCAAAATGTGTGCCAAATTTCATCATCATATTCGATTTGACTCGAATATTATAATTAGGAAAATTTGATATATTAGAACGAAAAGTGTCCTATGTGTTAATCGAGGTCATAAGCTATTTACATGTTAAATGTAATTTAAATCTGTCAAGCCGTTTTGGCGTGATGGAGTAACGAACAGACGTACATACAGATTTTCAGGTGTATAATGTTAGTAAGGATATTGAACCATCAAGGTTTGATGAAAGATTACAAATCTCGGCTGACGAATGAAGAGCAGTGCTGCCAACATCAATGTCCGCGAAGTTGCCATATTTCGGTAACATTTAATATTAATTAATGGCAATAATAAATAATCTCGTGACATAAATATAAATATGCACAATTATAAATGACTCAAAATTTCATTATTTTCATATTAATCATCGATAATGTTATACTTCTTCAAGTTGGTAGTAACACAAAAGTTGTTCTTGATTACGTAATAAAAATATGAAAATGCATAATTTGGCCCTTTAAATTATGTATTTTCTGAAAAATTAGCATCCACAAAAAAATCTATACGTCACATGAACCTTTTCAGGTTCATTGAAAAAAATCCTAAACCGTCATCTGACTCAACTGGACCACTCCAACCAGCTAATCTTGCACATCAAGGAATGGGGCTGTTTATTTACTAGATTCCAAAAAGCGATTATCGTGGATTTTTAGCGAATTTTTCTTGTGATTTTCACCAATTCCATTACCATAGCTGATCTGTCGATTTCTCGTAGTGTCATCGGGTTTCGCATTTGCACGAGGGCACAGGGAAACTGCGGAAAACCTCTGTCGATTTCGATTGCCATATAGTTACCAAGTTTCAATTGCGTTCATTATCGAAAGCAGTGCGACCGCCTCCCGCCAGTTAGCTGAGTCAAGCGGTCACCCATCCGTCTACTGGCCCAAGCGAACGCCAGTGAATGGAAATCGCCGAAGCCGCACATAGCGGACGCTATCGTCGTTGGAGGTACTTGATATACGTTTCCTCGGCGACCGACGCAACATCGATGATGATCAAATTGCCGATCGCACTGGAGGATCGCGGACTCGCGTTGCCACAGCACGTGACTTTATCTCTTTCATTTGAGTGTGTATATATGTGTATATACGAGGCGTTATAATTTAGCGAGAACGGGGCCCGCTCCGGTGACGAGGAAGGAAGTGTATAAAGGAGGGATCACGGCCCGTGCGGAGGATTTTATCGCGAGGAAAAAGAAGTGGTTACTGAAAAGAGATGAGGTGCACACGATTGGAACGGGAGCGAAGCCGCGAGATGAGAGTCGAGATTGCCTCGGAGCTTCTCATCCTCATCGCGCGCTTTCTCCCTTGCTCCATTGCCGCGCTCTTACGTCAGTGCAAACTCTCCTTGCGCGTAGTACCATCGATAGTATAAACGCTGCCATCCAAACCGCTCTTGCTCTTCTATCCCTTTTTTTCTCACGTGCAATCCTCCACTTCATATACCCGACGGCCATAACCCGCTTATGCATAGCGTGTAATACCGTCATATACACGAGTGTATGTGTGAGCCTGCATGCACTCAAGCAAACCTCCATCATAGAGCTACAACTATATGGATTTTTGATTCGAATGCAGAAGTCGCGTCATCGCGATGTTTTTTCTCCTCGTTGTCTCGATTTCCACAAACGTCGAGTGCCGGATTGTACATTTACCGCGAGGTCATCGAGCCCAGCAGTTGTCGATGAGGATGAGCTGACGTGAAAAGAGGCATAGGAAATACAGCGCGCGGACACTATGATTTTCTTGATTTTCGAACACATCCGCGTAGCTGAAGTTGAGGAAGTGAAACTTGCGGGTCTTCTATCCGACGCTTTCTACCGATTTGATGTATGTTTGTGATGACCACAAGCGGAGAGCAAAACTCTATTCTCACCTGAGACATCAGCCATTCACCTCCCTTGTCGCGCTGATGCTCGGCCAACGAGTCCTCTTGTTCTCATCACCCGGAATGCCCACGGCGATACAAAGAGATTGTTATACGATCCGTCGTTATGCACCGATCGTTAGGGATCATGCGATACTTGTGTATACGTGCATAGTAAGTGGGTCTCGTGGGTAGTAAAAGCTGGCAACGATGCGAGAACAAAGCCCGAGCCATTCGCATTCACGAGGGATTTGATTGGCTCAAGCGGTGAATCTGACTCCTGACCCAAGTATTGATGTTACGTAATCTTAGGCCGCTAAACCCAAACAAACTGCTGATACAAGTATTATATGACGTGACTTCATATCGGAAAAGCGATCGCGTTTCATTGGGTAAGTTTTATTGGGCAACCCCAAGTGTTCCCAATGTGGATAGCTTGTGGTCATTTCATCTCCGTAACATCTTTATCCTGCAAAAATTGATTCTGACATAGTGATTGTTGGATGTACATGGCGAGTGACTCTTGTGGGTATTAGAGGATGGCGATGATGCGAGAGCAGAGGCCGAACCATCAGGAATTATTTGATTGGCAAAGCAGTGGATCTGATTCCTAACCCAAGTATTGATGCTACATAATCTTAGATCGCTAAACCCAAACAAACTGCTGATACAAGTATTATGTGATGTGACTTCATATCGGAAAAGCGACTGCGTTTCAGTGGTTAAGTTTGATTGGGCAACTCCAAGTGTTCCCAATGTGGGTAGCTTGTGGTCATTTGATCTCCATGACATCTCCTTCCTTGAAAAATTGATTCTCACATAGTGAGTGATGGATGTACATAGTGGGTAGTACATAGTGGGTAGTACATAGTGGGTAGTACATAGTGGGTAGTACATAGTGGGTAGCTCTCGTGGGTAGTAGAGTCTGGCGATGCTACGAGAACAGTGGCCGAGCCATCAGGAATTACTTGATTGGCATTATTGGTACATCTGACTCCTAATCCAAGTATTCGTATGACGTGGCCTCATACCGCAAAAGCAACTGCACATTTTCGATCGAACAAGTTTTATCGGGCAATGATAAGTATTCCTGATATGAGCGACTGGTGGAAATTTGCTCGTGCCCCAACTTGGACGAACAATGACACATTCCGTAATATCTCCATTGTATGACAACCCAACAACCTCCATTCCGTAAGAGGCCATACAAACTCTATTCCATAACAGCCGGCGCAACCTTGTTTCTACGGTAACCCAAACAAACTCAAACACACGCGACCCCCACTTATTTTCCAAATCACTTAAATACAAAGCAACCAACAAGCCCTGACCGAAGTACTGTGGGGCTTTTAGGAAAATAATGGATACCTGCAGTCTCGACAACATCAAATATCGATGCTTCCCGAACAAAATTGCAACGATCAAACCCCACGTGGCTCAGATACGTCAGTCTATACCGTAACAGTTGAAACGAGATTCTCGTTCGGTCGAAAAGCCTTGGGCGTCTTGATGGATAGAGAGTCCACAAATGCTCAAGACTCTCGCCCCCGATAACATAATACATCACGCGCTCACGAGCAGACAATAGACCCTGAGATTACCCCACAATGGCCGATGATTCACTTCTTCTTCTCATTACCCTGCTTTGTCGTTGAGCACCCGGGGTCTCGTGCCCGCGTCTCGCTATCATTAGAAAAGTAATGGAGGGCCCCCGTCTCGTTGATTTTCCGCAGCCTCCTCTACTCTTATATTATCCTCAAGAAATCGAGGCATCGGATTCGCGCAAGCCAGCTTATACATCTGTATTTACTTATCAAGACTACGTATATATGTATGTATATATTCAATACATATCTGTATATGTATATAAGCAAAAAAGGAGGGTAGGAACATCGGGCGTCGCGGGCGAGCAATACGAGGACAAATTAGAAGGAATCCTTGGATCAGGACTGAAGAAAAGTCTGTTATATTTCCGACCCTGCATCTCGCTGTGCTCTCTCTGTCTCTCACCCTCTCTCTATCTCTCTCCCTCAGCGTTTCTGCCTTTCTTTCGATATTCTTGCTCATATTTCTTCACTATACTCATCTCGTCCAGTTTGTTCCTTTATACTTTTATCCTCGCCCACTTTGCGCAAACGCCTCTTCGATTTTGACATATAACTACTTTTGCGAAAACACATATATACCTGTAGGCGTGTGCACATGCGAGAATATTATTCCCAAGTCCCAGCAAACGCAAACAAACACCGATACGAATATTGCACTTACAAACGAATCAAAGACATCTGTCCGAATTCCTTCCGAACTCTACGCTATTCACTTTTCATATCCAAGTCCGATGAAATATAATTCTCATTTTGGAGGCAGGTAATATGCGATGCATAATTAATTTGTGCAGTCGACTGATTTACGCGAGGACTGACGGGATCTTTGTTTCGATTCGGACAAGCTAACAATCTGTGTTCGATCAGCCGTGGAAAAGAGCGTTTGATTCATATATTTTATACATATTAGGTGTAGTAAAAAGAAATCCATAATTTTTGCAATAGATGGCTTTAGTAATCTGTATCTCGCGTTGTATAAGTGGGATCGGATTACGGGAGATGGCATTAGAAAGATATGATTTCGTACTAAAATAAAAATCTCAGACAGTTTTATGATTGCTTGACTCAATATTGTTTGAGCGCGCGTCGAAGATGGCCACCAGCAAAGTGAAAATACGCCATATTTTACAGCTTTTCTTCGATAAAGGCAAAAACGCAAGCCAGGCGGCTGAAAATGTGAATGGTGTTTGTGGTCCTGATACTGTAACAGCCAATCACGCGCAAGTTTGGTTTCGTCGATTCCGTTCCGGTAATTTTGATTTCAAAGATGCACCACGCTCTGGAAGACCAATTGTCGAAAATGTCGATAAAATAACGGAAATCGTCGAGTCCGACCGTCATGTAAGCACTATTTCGATTATCCAGGAGCTAAACATTGCACAAAAACCGTTTGGAACCACTTGAATAAGGCTGGATACAAAAAGAAGCTCGATGTATGGCTGCCACACGAGTTAACGCAAAAAAACATCATGTACCGAATTTCCATCTGCGAATCGTTGCTGAATCGCAGTAAAATCGACCCATTTTTTAAGCGGATGGTGACTGGTGACGAAAAGTGAGTCACTTACGACAACGTCAAGCGAAAACGGTCGTGGTCGAATCGCGCTGAGTCGGCGCAAACGGTAGCCAAGCCAGGATTGACGGTCAGGAAGATTTTGCTGTGTGTTTGGTGTAATTGGCAGGGAATCACCTACTATGAGCTGCTCCCCTACGGCCAAACTCTTAATTCGGACCTGCACTGTCAACAATTGGACCGTCTGAAGGAAGCAATCGCCCAGAAGCGGCCAGCTTCGGCCAATAGGAGAGAAATTGTGTTCCATCAGGACAACGTTAGGCCACACACACCGATAGTGACTCGCCAGAAGGTTCGGGAGCTTGGTTAGGAGCATCTTATGCATCTTATATAGTCCGGATCTGGCACCAAGTGATTACCACCTGTTCCTGTCTATGGCGAATGATTTTGCTGGTGAAACATTCGCCTCAAGAGAAGCTTGCGAAAATCGACTGTCCCAGTTTTTTGCCAATAGGGAGGAGGGTTTCTATGAGAAAGGCATAAGACTACTTTCAAAATGGCAACAAGTTATCGATCAAAACGGTGCATATTATACCTAAATCGGATCAATCTAACTATGCTAAATAAAGCCTTCAATTTCATGTAAAAATAATGGATTTCTTTTTACTGCACCATATGTATATATAGAAATATAAATATATAGATAATCAGATGGATCAGTTAACATTGTATTGTTCCTGCAAAAAGAACCCGAAGCAACCGAATCGCTGCAGGATGTTGACCCGATTGGTGAGCGAGAGGATAGAGACAGAGATAAAGAAAGGAAGAAAGGCTGCGGTGCGGTCAGCAGCGTACATAGCAGCAATTCTCCATGATGACCCCAACGGCCAATGCACGTGGTGACCTCGCGGTTGAGCCTCTCGCGATAGGAACACGTTGAACAAGTTATAGTGCAACGTTTCGATACAGACAGACACGCACATACACACACAGTCATCCACATACAATGCACACTCACCTCCATATGTCTATGGAACTGTGGTGCACATGTATACATACGTGCGGGAGAAATGGCCGTAGCGATGCAGCAGCCGGTCAGGTACATCACAAGCATAAAGCATGATGCGTCTATAGCGTACGAGCTGCGATGTACTGTATACAAGGTCCTGTTCCGCGTTAACGCACATACCTGCCAAGTCTCTCGGATCTCGACCGACTAAGATTACGAGAGGGCTCATTCGCGATAACAACACGGTGCAAGGGTACTGTATGTATATATATATATATATATATATATATATATATATTAACTCTTCCGCTTGTGCCGACTGGAGCACGTGAAACGTGATCCGTCAAATCGTTAGCGGGCCGTTTCGATCGAGCGTGGCGAGGCTACTTGCAGGAAATTGATTTCACTCAGCTCCGCACGCTAATCAGTCGCTGCTGATCTCTCGTAAATCGTTTACGGCACTTGACGCGCCTCGAGAGCGAATCCATAGACCGCGCTGTTCATTCAGAGTTTCAGAGAATGTTGAAATGACACGGGTATATATCTTGGAGAGGACATCATCGGTAATCGTCTTGAGGTGGTGGGTCTATGGATGGCAAAGTCCACGGGTCGTCAACTTCACAATAATTGGTGGAGGCACCTGTGAGGGATAGTAAATATCAGCTAGCAATCAAAGAAAAATATCACTTGTCAACGGAAAAGTCACTTGCCTTCGCATGTTCTATCCTGTCCGATCCGTAACGTGAGTACATGTCGAGTTGTACATCGATCAATGGCGAGGCATATCCATATTACGGTCAAGATTCATGAATATTGATTTCGAATCTGGAAATCTTATTTGCTAATGTATATAAACACGCGTACCGACTGAGGCACCGATCTCACGGGGGAAGTGTCACTGGCGATGGATTTCGTTCGAGTCTAACGAATCGGTAGGCACCGAACGAACCCAGGATAATCGGGGTGCAATGTTTTCGGACTGACTGCGAAAAAAACGGCCCCCGAACATCGTCAAGTTTGGGCTGTCTGATTCTTTAGCGTCAAGAGGATTATGTCGTGCAGCGATACAGAAAGAAGTGGCGATTGATAACCCCGTTTCATTTTCTGGCCATTCTGCCCAGTGATGTTGATTTAGTTGACGTTTGGTTGACTTATGCAACCAAATTAGCGACTGGCTGCAGTGTGTTATGACTGCACCAAATTGCAGTCATGGCACACAAAGCATATAGACTAAATTACAAATTGCAGTCATAGCATACACAGCATCTCAATGTTTACAAATTACAGTCATAGCATACGAAGCAACTCAATGCTTAAAAGTTCGCGTTTATTTGGGTTTGTTCGGCAAAGAGACTCTGTGCTGACGAGTTTTATTCCCGTTGACATCGCCGAGATTAAAGCAGCGTCAAACGTTGTTCAGCCAGGAATCGTGGTTGTATTTGACAAAAGGAAAATGGACTTTGGTGTTTACTTTTTTGGCGCTGGCACCGTGGACCCTCGCATCTGAATTAACCACACGGTTGTATTTAGTGATCGGTCCAATAGGAGCGCTTGCAATAACGTAAATACGATATTCATGCCCGCATCGCATTCATTGGACACCAGGCCTGTTAATTACATCCTCATCACGTTCATCATTATGATACCTATACATCCACATATCTAGTCGTTGTTTGTTTTGGGAACACATATTGCGGATCATCTCGCATATTATTAATTTCGATCATTCGCCCTCGGAAACTAATCATTGCCGTATGGTAAAATTTCAAGGTAAAATTGTCTTCAATGTTGGATCACATGAACGAGTTATTTTGTCCCTTTGAAACACGTGTTCCGAGTATTATATGGCTGCGCTCCAGCTATGTTAGTGAGGTTTCTAGGTATCAACACCTTGCAATGAAATCTAGCTTGAGCAGGGCTTAAAACTGTATATTAATTTACCGAAGTAAAGAGAGATTTCTGGAAACGTTCCAACGCTTGAATTTCCCTACCAGTTGTCAACTCCTTTGCCATACCTCTCTCCATCTCCCTTCATTCGCGTTCCACGTAATTAGCTGTTTATCCAATAGACGAAGCTGGCAACTCGATATCGAAGGGTTCAAAACGTGCTCCTGATCTCCTCTTCCTCCACTAGGTCAATGGTCTTGGTATTCCGCAAGCTGACAACCTGCCGTCGGTTACGAAACGTCTAGCGGATCCTTCGCAAAAGCCATCTGACATCGCCATCATGTCACTTATCAGCTCGCGGGAACACTTTGCCGTTCGTTGGATGGATCACCAAGCGTGGCAGAGAATCGGCTGAAAATGGTGGCGACCTTTCAGGGTGTCCAAGGTCCACGCTTCACCACGAGTTCAATAACCACGCAGTATTCTTTCGTGTCTCGGTCTCTCTGTTTCTGAGGCTCGGGTGGATGATCGTCGGTGAGACGTAATCGAGGACGACTCCCGCCGATTCGTAGATCTCGTGTATACGCTTTGTGCCTTTCTCCCTTTTGCGGGCGTATTTGCAATAAATCCCGAAGAAGATGGTAGTGTGTAGCTCCTCGGGATCGGACACGCGCGTGTTCGTACAGACACGCAAGTGTACATGTGCACGGTCATGTTATAGGAATACTTACACAAGTGGATTATTTATGGAAGTTCATCGAGCGCGTGCGCGCCCGCGCGCCGACGATGAAAATTTCCCTGTGTTTAAGTTAAATCTAATTTACGGTCTCTTGGCATATGTATATATGGCGTAGGTAAGTTACACCGCTATATAGCATCCTCGCGAGAGGTTTATTCTCGAGATCTTCCTCCCCTGCCTCACCTCCCCAAGTACATCCCGTGTATGAGAAACATAAATCATAATCGCCTCAACGCATAGTATGCCGTGAGTCCACGTGCAGGTGAGTGTGTGTGTGTGTGTGTCTGCCAGGTCTTGCGCACATGCGCGTCCATGGTGGGCAACGCTATACGCGATGTCCAGCGGGGAGATAATGGTTTTGCTTTCGCACGCACGCGCAACTTTTAAGCAACGCTTCGGATTGCCCGGAAGGGTCAACGGACGCGATCTCGACGTGATGGTGGGCCGGTGTGTGTGTGTGCTCGGATAACCACCCTGTGATGCTGGAGGTGTCCAGCGTGGTGGCCGGATCGAGCAGCAGCTCGTTTCTCACTCCGGACCAAGTTTTACATGACTTTTGACTCATTCCACATTCCGCAGTGTCGCTCTTTGCTAACCTTTTTGACGGCACAGCTGCCTCTTTCGCAAAGGATGGAGAGGGACCATCCAGAAGAACGGCCGCAACTGTGACATCCCCGCACAGGCTTTCAGACACCCTCACCTAGCACCCTTGCGGATCAGACCTACGCTACTGTCTTTGCTGCGCAACTCTTCTTCGCTATCCTTGTATGATGCAAACAGTTGCACGGGTCGCTGTCGTGGCAACACTCGTCCCTCATCCACATGTAGACCTCCTTGTCTAAGCCAGCATCCTTTGGATTCAAATGCAACGCAACTGTGCACCCCTGGCCGTGTCTCTTCTCAACCGACCATGCTCTTTCTCTCGTGATACTCCTTCCCACGTAGTACCTACCCTGCTACGTCCATGAATATTTCATCGCGCAACCCTGGCCACCCGCTGCATAACCTCTATTCCTCTTGGCCTGTGCTATATCCACTCGTGTTCCCATTTTCCCGGCAACGTCTATCACGCCTTCTCTCCTTTTTCGTCTTTGTCCGTCTCGCCGTATGTGACTATGCGGTTCGCACGGATCTCCAGCTTCTCTCCCTTCGCTGGCCTGGCGTCTCTCTCGTGCGCACATCTTTGTCGATTCTTCTATCCGGCTAGTTCAGGCTTGCCACTTTCCGGAACATGCTCCGGAGAGTATGCGATGCCACCTGAAAAACACGTCACCCACGCTGACGGAACTAGACGCATGCACTCGGCTCGCCTCTTAGCTGTATTGAGGTGCACCGCCAGCTCGGATCGATACTTGCTCTTCAGGCGGGGACTGTGATGCGACACGGAGAGATATGAAAGGCGCTGCTGTGCATTTTTGAGATACTCACTGATGACAATGATGAGCTTCTTGAGGGTGTCACGTGGGCTCACTGGTTTTAGCAATACTTAGGAATTGATGGATGCATCTTATTTAGAGACTCACTGATGACAACGATGAACTGCTTGATGGCACTACTTTGGAGTTAATAGCTACACTTTGAGAGAGTCGCTGGTGAAGAGGATAAGGTGATGTCATATGCGTTTACCTGATTTGGCTCCGTTTTGGAATTGGTAGCTACATCCTGTTTGAAGACTTACCGATGACAACGATGAGCTGCTTGATGGTGTCACGTGGGCTCACCGTTGTTGGCCCTTTTTTGCTTGCTTGGAGACCCACTGATGATAACGATGAGCTTCTTGATGGTGTCGCGTGGAATCACCGGTTTTGGCACTACTTAGGAATTAATAGCTGCACCTGGTTCGGCGAAGCAATGATGAAAACGATGGGCTGCTTGATGGTGCTATGTGGGCTTACCGTTTTCGGCTCTATTTTGAAATTGATAGCTGCACCTCGTTTTGAGACTCACTGATGACAACGATGACCTGCTAGATCGCACTCCTTTGGAATTGATACCTCTACCTTATTTGGAAACTCGCTGATGAAGAGGATAAATTGGTGGCACGTACGCTTACCTGCTTTGACCCCATTTTGGTATTGATAGCTGCATCTTGTCTGGAGACTCAGTGATGACAACGATGCGCTGGTTGATAGTGTCACGTGGCTTGCCGTTTTCGGCGCTTTTCAGAATTGATAGCTACATCTTGTTTGGAGACTCACTGACGACAACGATGAGCTTCTCGCTAGTATCACGTGGGTTCGTCCAGTATCACGCTACGTCCGAATTGCCAACGAGAACAGGCTGCTGCCGGAGCGCAATAACGTTTCGCTTGCAACATGTTGAAGCACTCAAACAATTAAAATTAATGTGACCGATGTTGGCATGTACGTAGAGCGACTTTAAAATAAATATACGGTTGTCATATGGCGATTAGTGGGGTCGTCCCCGTACCGTTGCGGCGTACGCGACGGACGATGATCGATGGCAGTCATAAATAATGCAGCGACAACCCCTGCCCCCATCACTCCCCTACTCCCTGTCTTTTCGTATACCTCGGAAGGTTCGACCACCCTGATGCGAGCTACCCCAAACACGATGCTATAGCCTTTCTCACCCTCTTGTTCGTAGCTACTCTCGCTCTCTCCCACGTCGCAATCGTTTCTCTCGCTCTCTCTTCCTCCCTCTCTGCATCAACTTTGCCAACCCCAAAATACCATTTCCGATACACCACGCGCACCCCGCGGCATTCATAGCCGTCTCCGCGAGGCGCGCGCTGTACTTTTGTCCTGCCTCGGCTACGGCACTCGCGCACCCCTCTCCGTGACCCTTAAACCCATTTAATTCGGATCCGGGTTATTAATTATTAATTGGCATCAGGCTCTCATTATATCTCTATCACGCCCGACGCCTCGACATTCTGGTACGGGCATTCGGAAGACCGAGAAAGGGAACGAGAGAAAAGACTCGTAACCGCGTTACGCCATTAACTTGTCGAGCCTCGTTACAATTAGTGACCGTATATGGATAGAAGGGGAGAGACCCTTTACGGTTTCACTTCAAAGAGGAATTCTTGATGCGGGACGATCTTTAATTCTTCGCAAGCCCATCTAAATGCGTGCACCGGACGCAATCGAACTTGGATATATTTATTTATTTATAGTGTTCATTCATATACTCGTATTTGCACTGGTTCGCGTCTACACGAGGGCACAGGGAAACTGCGGAAAAACTGTGCCGATTCAGGCGGCTATATTTTCACTGCCTTTCAATTCTGTTCACCATCGGAAAACCAGTAAAACTGCCTCCCTCTCTATACTTGGTGCACAAGCCAGTACGAGGCCAAGCGGTCACCCATCCAAGTATTGACCCGAGCCAACGGCTGCTTGACCTGAGGCCTCAAAGTCATCGACTTTTCATTCTTGTCGTTATTGTTGGTCAACGCTTATCTTCGCCTTTGATTTTTCGCGAACGAGTAACGTGTGCCACGTTGTGGTCGCTGACAAGAGGCTCGAAACATCTGTGTTCGAGAAATGCAATTAAAAATGGTAAAATAAATCGGCGTTTATTGCCAAGAGTGCGGAACGCGTTTGTTGTTTGAGAAGGGGAGGTATATATATATATATATATATATATATATATATATATATATATATATATATATATATATATATACGAGATATATGCCGTGCTTACCGATAAATCGCTGGGAATATTTATGCACGTGCATAAATATCTCAGTATTGCGATGGTCGCGGATAACCCAACGTGACAAGTAGAGAGATAGTGTTAACGGCCTTAAAGCGTCGCGTGCTCCGCAGAACAATGTTGCCGCATGATAAATATCCCTCGTTCACAGATATATCTATTATATATAGCGCAAGTTTCATTGGTACAAAAGCAAAAAGAAACCCCGAGAGGAGAGAATAAGATTGCGACCTTATTTTTGTTGATACTATTTGTTACGCTCGGAGCATACGTGACAAAACTTATTTCACTTTTTTTTTAACAGTCAATTGTATCGTAAAGAACGACGTGACATTTCCAGTTTTACAATCGCTGGTAAATTCTCCAATGCGCAAATACAGCATGTGGAATTTACGGTATGCAATTGTGAAGTGTTCTTTGACGGTTCTGTGTAAACTTAGGGCTCAAAAAACTGTTTTTTTTTAAACATTTTTTTTGGTGGGAGCATCGGGACGATGAAGTCAGGATTTTACTTTACTACGTGCAAATTTATCTATTTACAAATATTACGCAGTCGTGCCAAGTTTGAGATTTTTTATTGAAAAATATTGCTAACAATGGAATTATTATTAATTAAAGACAGTGCCGAGGTTGCTGCATGGCCAATCAGTGTATGTGGCTCTGGCAAGTAGGTCGATGTGATATAAAAATTAAAAAATATACTTTTACAATATAATAGTGGAACTTTCGTATGACTGGATACTTTTTTGACATTTTGGTGAACACGAAAATGCCAAGCTGTAGAAAAAACGTTCGTTTTTTGAGAAAAAATCAACTTTAATAATTTGTTATCAAGAAATGGATGAACACAGCAAAAAAAAAATTCAGCCATACGATAAAATGTGTTATAAACTATGCTCTGTCCGAATTTTAACTGAATCGGACGAATACATTTTTAGGTTCCTAAAAACATCTCTCGTGCCATTTTAGACCGGAACAATGGTGTTGAGGTTTGCATCATTGGAAGCAAGGAAAATGTTTTTTTTACAAGTCCCATTTTTGGCAAACTTAGGCAACGAAACCGCTGGAACGTTTTTCAGAATCCTTATATTGGAAATGGATTACCTAAATCTGCAAAAAAAGATTTTAGACGATAATAAGGGAACGTAAATAAAAAAAACCAAGGCTAAATCTCGTTGGATCCCAACGACAGAAACTTCAACACCATATCTCCTCCGATCGAAAAAACCTGGGGTCTCCAAATTTTTACTATTTTATTAGCAGTCATGTCTATCTTCATTTTTATTGCCTTCGGTTGTGGACCTTCAGCGGGGCCGGATTGAAATTCCGAACTTTGAATTATCAGAACGCTCAAAACTCCGAAAGAATACTACCCCGAAAGATCAAAACTTGAAATTCCAAAACGTGGAATAAGCAGAACGCTCAAAACTCCGAAAATATCCTACCCCGAAAGATGAAAACTCCGAAAGAATGTTACACGAGAGACCAAAACTCCGAAAATCTGAAAACCGTCAAAATAATTCGGCTATGGAAGTTTTAGAAGTTTCCAAGTTTTCACTAAATCGACGAATTATTTCAAGATTTTTTTTTTTAATTAAGAAGTGATTTTACGTCAATTAAAAAATTTGTTTAGACAATATTATACGTTCTACATCATTTACAGTCAGCTGTTCAGACTTTCGCTGGCATAATCTTGACGAACCTTGTAATTTCGGAACATTGAAATTAGGAATTTTAAACCGTCGGCGCATTCAAAGTTCGGAATTTCAACCCGGACCTCATGTCAAGATCATGCCAGCGAAAGTCTACACAGTTGACTGTACATGATGTAGAACGTATAACATTGTCTAGACAAATTTGAACATTGACGCAAAATCACTTCTTAATAAAAAAAAATTCTTGAAATGATTCGTCGATTTATTGAAAATTTTGAAACTTTCAAAACTTCCATAGCCGAATTATTTTGACGGTGTTAAGGTTTTCGGAGTTTTGGTCTTTCGTGTAAAAGTCTTTCGGAGTACTATTCTTTCGGAGTTTTGGGCGTTCTGACCATTCAAAGTTCGGAATTTCAACCGGGCCCCATCTTGAATTTGGTTATTTAAAATTCGGAATTTTAAACCGTCGGAAAATTCAAAGTTCGGAAATTCAACTCGGACCCCCTTCAGCCCTTGTTTTTTAGTGTGACATCTTTTATATCATTTTTCCAGCGATAGTGGTTTTTGCCGGATGGACTACAAGTATTTTATCCCAAACAAACCAGTCGGCCCATGGTTGGTTTTTTTATACGACGAGGGAAGAAGCATTTGCATAGTAGGCTTGGGGTATGTATACGAGCATAATGGAACCGTGATACCGTTATCCCTGGTACACACTTTTTCGTCAGCAAAGGTCCGGCTAGTTCGAGGCTCCCTGGTGGATAGAACGGTAGCCGTACGTGAGTAAGTAAATTTTTTAGGCTTCTTTCAGTGTTCTCTCTCTCTCTCTCTCTCTCTCTCTCTCTCTCGTTCTTCACTTACGACAAGGGTGCAAGACGTTACGTATTGGGAGAGGGGGATCATTCATGGCTATTGTACGGGTGCGGAATGGCTCACCGTCAGGGGTGATCCTTCCGCTTGTTGCCATTGAGAAAGGAATTCGCAAAGCCCTTTTTGACAAATCGACGGTTGTCGTCGGGGAAATTCTCTCTGACTTTCTCTCTCTCTCTCTTTCTCTCTCCTCGGTCAAAAATACACGTATACGCACCGATCTCCGGGATTTATCGTTTCCTCTATTCACTCGAGTGCTCCGGACATAAATAACCGTCGCATTATCGAAAATCTATACATTGAATTCCTACCTACCTCCGATCGTGTGTATTCCCCCCAACTTTATGGCACACGCAAACACGCATTGCTCGTGACTGGCGGTTACTCCACTTATGGTCTCCTGTCAATTGTATCGACTCGAATAAAAACTGCTTCGAAAATGAAAAAAAAATCGTAAATCATTTGCGGATAATTCGGTGCAGTAATTGACACGAGAAAAAAAGGTACTTTTAAGGGCAAAAAAGAAACCCGAGGTTTCTTTTTCCGATTATTCGGATGTAAATTCCCGATCAGTGTGGTCGATAGAAAGTAGTGTAGGCGCGGTAGGTGTGCAGCTTCTGCGATCTCCCATGCTTAGCAGCGTTGGCCTTGGCCAGTACTTGGATGGGTGACCGCTCAACAGCGCATCGGCTTGCGGAACGACTACTGAATCAGGGGAACGCAGTTTTTCCGAGTTTTCGACGGTAACGTAATCTGAAGTTTCGGGACGAGTTTTCAGCAGTTGCCTTGTGCCCTCGTGTAAATTCTCTGATGTGAGAAGTGTGCGGTGAAAAAAGCCGCAAGGGCATGCGAAGGAACATAAAAGATGAATAAATAAATTAATAAATAAGTAAATTAATTAGTTAATTAATTAATAGATAAATAAATAAATAAATAAATAAATAAATAAATAAATAAATAAATAACTAAATAAATAAATAAATAAATAAATAAACAAATAAATAAATATATATGTCCATCGTGCAACAACGGAGTAAAAAAATGCTCACCTTTACGTTTGACCCACAGTTAACAGAAATTTAATTCTGCGATTCAACTTCAAGACAGCGGGCGCGAAGAGTTTTCTTTGAACGTTTCTACTTTGAAGTAAGTTGCACTCAATGAGTTTTTTGAAAAAATAATCTTTTTTATTTCACAAAATGTTCTACCCGTGTGTACCCGACTGTTGCGAAGTTTCTCCGTTTCTTTTTTACCTCAAGGCGCTTGTGTACGTAAGAACTATTTTCAGTGTTTTTGCTTTGAGGCACCGTATACGTAAGGAGGGTTTTCAGAGTATATTCACTTTGAAGCGCCGCCCCTTGCGCGAAGTATTCCCTTTGCGGGGCTGTTAATTTATCATCGAGTTTCAGCCCCGGAAAAATAAGAGTTTTCACCTATCAAATCATTTTGCTATTCCGTATTCGTGAGAACCATCATTTATTACACTATTTCCTTTATGCGTCGGTGGCTCGCGTGGGCGTTATTATCAGTCATCACAAAAACAAATCCAGACAATCGCGTTCAAAATTGCGACACAGAGATCGTTTCTGATGGAGCTGTGGCGCGTTTTTTAAGGGGGGAGATACTTTTACCTTTCCTTACCATTTTTGAGACTTAGTAGTTTTATTACTATTTGTAGCTGTTACATGGTATTTTTAAAAATAATCTTTAACAAGATTGGCGTGAGGTATGGCGAAAAAATGAATCGACCGATTCTGATGAAATTTGATATACATCTTTCTAACCTTATCGCCTAAAATATGACACGACATTTTTTTATAAATTCAAAACAAAGTATTTTTGGATGGCAAAATGAAGCCATTTGTTTCGGAAAATTCAATCTTTTTGTTTCAAAACGTACCATTTCATCGATTCTTAATATTGCTCACTTTTTCTTGGTTCATATTCTGCATATGAGTCTTAGTAGAAGAAAAATCTTCGTTAGTTTTTTTTCAGATCAACTCAAAAAACAACAAAAAAAAATACCATGTAACAGCCAAAAGTAGTAACAAAAGATACCCTAAGTCTCAGAAATGATGAAGGAACATTTCCTTAAACAAAAAAAATCATGAAAATCAGCCATTTTCTCTCGCCTAAAGGTACCGTAAAACGGGGGGTGGAATTGAAATTAAGGGTAACTTTGACATTTTTTGGGACTACTACAACAGAGGGCCAAAATACGGTTTCGATGTGTGCTTAAACTTTTTTTCTATCGTTGCTCAAATTTGTTGTTCAAGTTTAATATAATGTTGCTCAAGTTGATTTTGATCTCAATGATAATTGTAAGACAGATTACGTGCCTATAATAATACTTTAGGTACTCGATATTTTTATGTAAAAGGTTTCCTTAATAAAATGACAATTTGATTGTAAAAAATCGTTGTTGTTCATTTAATTCCATGTACAATGCATAAAATATTATATTTTAAATCAAAATGATGTCAACGTAACCCTTAAGCGGTTACGGGGGTTTCAAAGCTAAAGGAGAATATTTTCTCTATAAAAAAATATAATCCATACATTATTTTATTCATAATTAAGAGAAATGGAGCACATAAAAGAGCAACATTTCAACAATATTTAAAAAAAATCATCCAAAAAATTGGGAAATTCAGCCGGTGGGACCTGGATTCCGGAGACCCCTAAAAAAAGTGTCCTCGTGGTAGTCAGGATAACTCATGATAGCTTTACCTGAAATTAAAAACCCAATTTTTTTTCTGTTAGTAGATAAGTATAGCTCGTGACTGACCGCAGGAGTTGAAAAAATTTAAATTTGAATTTTTGGCAGAGTTGTATGCAAATTAGTTCAATTCCTGGTACAATTTACACTATGTGTAGCCTTGTAAAATTAGTTGTAATAAAAAAGAAAACCTTCGTTCAATCACTATTCAATGATACTTTGAAGAAGCGTGCAACATTTCAATAAGATCGATGCATTAGTTTTTGGAAAATCGTGTCCACCGACTTCAAAAATAGTGTTTTGGGAAAAATGCGATTACCTGGGTCGCTCCCGGCCAGTCTTTCCCAACGGGGGGAATTCCCAAAGGCTCTCTCTCCTAGACTTTTACTCCGATTGACTTAAAACTTTGGGAGAATATTCTAGACATATCTATTAGATTAGATTCCAAAAATCTATTAGAAAAAAATCTATTAGATTTTTTTCGATTAGAAAATCGATTAGAAAAAAAAATCTATTAGATTCCAAAATTTAAATTTTAAGTATAGTAACCAAAGTAACCTCGAGTGTGAGGATTTTTAAAAATTTTCAAACCCACGTTACCCTTTAATCTTTGACACAAGTTGCATTTCAATACCTTGTGAAAAAGTCCGCCACTCGAGGTTACCTCGACACTAAAAAAAATATATATTTAAAATTGTGGGTTTTTGGTGGGGCTTGACTTTCTTATACCAAAGATAGCCAAAGAACACATTGTTCTGTTGGACCAAAAATTGGAATTCAGGATGTTAAAAAAAGTTACGTATAAAAAACTTCCAAAACCTGCTCAAAGTAACCCCATTTTACAGTATCTCCTTCCGGAATGTCTCGAGACCGGAAAAACCTTTTTGAAACTTGACAGGAGATACGGCGCTTTTTGTTGGCAGTCCCGATTGAATAGAGGAGACCGGAAGTAAGACGAGGTTTCCATTTCCGGCTAGACCTTATTTACGTACCGGAGAACTTGCTGTACTTGGGGAACAGGGAGATAAAATGGATCGCACTTTCCTTCTCTCTCTCTCTCTCTCTCTCTCTCTCTCTCTCTCTCTCTCTCTCTCTCTCTCTCCCTCCCCCCACCTTATCCCGTCTCCGCACAAATGTTAAAGAATTGAAATAATGCGGCGAGCACGCGAGTGTCCCTAAGTTATTGCCTCGTGGCGACGCGATGAATACAAATCCCCCGGGGATCGCGAGGCATCGCGCCATTGGCTTCGCGGCTCCGGCTTATTGTTTTCCGGATCAGGAGCAAATATATGTACCCCCGCCTGCCTTTGCCGCCCCGACGTTGTCGCGAAGCACAGCTCAATGACAATCGCACGAAGAGGTCGCTTCCAAAACGGTCCCCTTATATATGCGCTTTATTCCGCGATAGGCGAAAACGGATAGAAAAGGGGAGCTTCTCCGAGGCGAAACGGACCTGTTCTCACTTTAAGCTTGACGGGACGAGACCGGAGACCGTGAGAGACCAGCAAATGAGGAAACAAGCTGGCCACGATAAGAATGTTCTCTCGGATTCCGATGGCTTGGGTCCGCTATCTTCTCGATTGTCCTCGCTCCAACATCAAGAAATAATGAACTCCCACAACCCTCCCTGTAAGCTCTTGGTCCGAAAAATACTATTTTTCGAACCAAAAGTCCAACGGTCGATAAATCTTTTGGCATTGAGAAAAGCGTTGAGTCAAAAATTTAATTAGAAGATCTAAATGTTTATATATATTTATACATGAATACAAACATACATACATACATATACATACATATATATATATATATATGTGTATATATATATATATATATATATATATATATATATATATATAATTAAATTTTTACCGCGAAAGTTAAATGTTGCGTGACATTTGGGACACCCTGTATATAGTATGTATATAGAGACTGTGTTGTGTATATATACATACATACATACATACATACACACACACACACACACACACACACACACACACACACACACACACACACACACACACACACACACACACACACACACACACACACACACACACACACACACACACACACACACACACACACACACACACACACATATATATATATATATATATACACAACACAGTCTCTATATACATACTATATACAGGGTGTCCCAAATGTCACGCAACATTTAACTTTCGCGGCTCATGCATATTGTTGCGTGACATTTGGGACACCCTATACATACAACAGAGTCCGTGTCTCGTATTTGCCTAGGTACGATTTACGAAGCATTTTCTTATCCATATATTGATCACCAGTACGCGAATATTCAAGCAATACGTTTTTCTCAACTTACACACCTAACGCCTGCCTGTATTAGGCGACAACTTTATTCACGAGGTATAATTCGAAGGCATCTGTTGATTTTTCACCCCGCCGTACACACGGACACTTAAGGGGTCTTCTCACCTAAAATGCTAAAAAAGGCTATTTTGAAGAATTTTTTCATAGGTTTGTATTATAGATATTGATATAAAAGTTGTTACATTTAATAAATACACTTTCTAAATAGTACATTAAAAAAAAAATTGTGTTTTTATGTAACCCAAACAAACTTTAAACGCGTTTTTCTCGAAACAACGTTTTTCGACGGCTTGTTCATAAAATCTTCGAAACTACTGAACCGATCTTTATGAAATTTTAACCACATATTCTTTACAGCTATAGCTATAGCGCGTAGAACGGATTTTTTTTTTAATTTTGATATTACCTTTTTTGCAAAAAATGGTGGAAAAACGTTTTTTTTTGTTTTTTCGAAAAATATTCGCCATTTCCTTATTTTTGCATATATGAAAAATCATATGATATGCGCTATAGCCATTAAGGGGAGATATACACCTAGGAGCCGGAAAAGGTCATTTTTGTGATTTTTTCAAGAAAAACTATTTAAAATTTCGGATTGGGGTTTTAATTATCTAAAAGTATATACATTCAAAAATATGTTTCATTTTCTTTATTTAAAAATATCACATATATACAAGAATATTGTATGATCCTTGGAGCGACGTAAAAAAATCTGCGTATACCAGAATACCGAAAAATACCGAAAAAAAAACCAAAAAGATTATTAAATTAGATACTATAATCTATCACTTGTCATAGCCGATTTTGAAAATATGGATTTATGACAAAATGGCGGACGTTTGAACATAAATAGTGATTTTTGGGCCAAAAATTATTTATTATTTTGCCTATAAAACAAAAACTAAGTACCGGAAAAAAAATCCTATGACAAGTGCTAGATAATGGTGTATAGAATAACCACAAAAAACTCAAGGCAATCGGTTCATTGGTTTTCAAGACATTTTGGGTACCGATTTGAAAAACGTGGTTTTGAGAAAAACGCGTTTGAAAATTTGGGAATGAATAAATCATGAAATTTGTCAACTTACATGGAATCATCGATACCAGGCCCATAGTGTAGGTCTTCTACGGTCGACGGAATGTTTATAGCTTCTAAATCCTCGACCTCGACCATCTAGATGTATATCTCGCCTTAACATACTGAATCTAAAACCGTTTGATTTTTTTTATTTCGGATGATCCATCTGCGAGATGTCATCAACAGCGCAGACCTACCTTTTTTCAAGACATTTTTTAGCTACCATTTTCGTGTATAAACACTGGCTTAAATAAATACATTTTTTTTATGTACTTCAAAAGTGTATTTATTAAGTGTAACATCTTGTATATTAATATCTGTAATATAAACGCATAAAAAATATTCATAAAAATAGCCTTTTTTAGTGTCTAAAGTGAGAAGACCCCTTAAGAGTTCATCAAAGTGTACAATTTTCAAAAAATACATTTTTTTTCCATCATCCGTTAAGGCGGTTATAAACATGTGCATACACTTACATAAACGTGAGTCGACAATTTATATAAAAATTCTGCACTCGAAACTTTAATTGCGTTTTTCTCGAAATGTCAAAACGGTGTGCACTCTCAAAGGAAGAGCTTTCAAGCGATCCGTCTCAAATTAAAAAAAAAACATTCTTCACGCCATTCTTTATCTGGCTATGGAAGCTTTTTCTTAATCTGCTAATTTTTTTTAACGAAAAATTATCGAAAAAATAAACCAAATTCGATACGTTTTTTTTTCCAAACCGAAGCCATTTTGTTAATTTTGATTTAAAAAACCTTCATAGCAAGAAATCATACTAATTAATAATCTATTGACAAATTTTATTTTAGATAATATTGACGGCCACAGCCGTCTACACCGTGAAGTTTTTTCGAAGACTTTTTCAACCATTTAAAAAACGTTTTAAAAAATAAAAGTAAATGTCAAAAAATTTATTTCCTCTTCTTCATGAGTGCTTTGATTTGACATAAAAAAACTAGACTGATCAGCGTATTGTAACCACCGAAAAAAAATCGCGAAAATCAGCTATTATTCGACCCGTCACACTCTGATGATTCCTTAATCATATATATCAGCCGAGTGCTTAATCCGACCACGTGTCCACTGTCGTGAACACGCGACCGGATATTCGTGCTTTGCGCAGATTCATCGATTTTCACCGCCGTCATTTATCGTAAGTGAGAAGTTCGCCGAGAGTTCGATTGGAAAAAGAGTTACCGATCCGATCACCGTCTGACGGACTCAACGTGACGTATATATAAGTTCAAGATGTGAGAGCCAATTGCGCAATTGAACCAACACGCCTACGCTACTCGATATTTCTCGCTGTAAAAGTGTGAGTAGTAGGTAGTTTTAATATACACAAAGCCCCGCGACGGAGAGATTGTCATTGAAACCAGATACTGTAGCTCGAACGTCATCCGGTTAGATTATTTTCTTATTTTTTTTTTTCGACAATAACAATATGGTTGTAAGTTTTAACTAATGTATGCGTTTTTTCGTTTGAAATAGTGCTTTGATGGAATTTGATGGAAAAAAGACGAATTTTCGTAAAACATTTCTGGGAAAATGTGTGCAGTTTCATTTTTCTTTTTTTTTTACATTAATGAGTATGGTTTTGAGTATCTTTTACAATTTTTGTATTGGAAAATATTTGTAAATGGGGTAAATACAATTGTTTGAAAAACGTCCTTAGCGGTGACCGCGGCTGCTAGGAAACAAATGATTCGAAACAAGGGAATCAAGGACATGGACTTTTTGAAATTATGTAGTGCATCTACGAAGGATTCGATTAGATATTGATTTTTGAAAAAATGGCCACAGTCCAAAGTGAACGTTGAAAAATTGTGAAAAATCGTGAACAATTGATTTTCGGTGAAAAAAAGCGCTCTATTTTCGTTGAGTAAAAAAAACTATGGAGCGAGACAAAAAAAAATACTCCGTACGAACACTGCTTTTTGATATCTAAAAGAAGCTCGTCAAATTTAAAGTTGATCGGTGCAGTGATTTTGGAGATATCGTGGTCATCGATTTTGCAAAAGTTATTTGGCGCAAAACGCATTTAAAGTACGCCGGTGGGCGGAACCCACCTATAAACGCCCATAAGTAACTTTTGTCAATTTTGTCAATTTTGAAAGGATCGACTTGAAATTTACGGAGAATATTTTTTTTTAATCCACTGTTATATTTTTATATAATTTTATAATTTATTTTATATTTTTTTACCCACCTATAAACGCCCATAAGTCACTTTTGTCAAAAAGTCAATTCTGAAAGGGTCGACTTGAAACTTACGTAGAATATTTTTTAAATGTTATAACTTGGGAATCCGTCGAAAAGCAAACATCGATTTTTCAAAAATTTCAATCAAAAATCAGTCTGATTTTTTTATATCAAATCACAGCACTCGTGTAGAGAAAAAAAATTAAAGGTTTATTTTTATTTTTTGTACTTTTTTTAACGGTTAAAAATATCTTCGAAAAAAAAGAAGTCCTCACGGTGTATATGGTTGTGGTCGTAAATATGATTTGAAACAACATTTGTAAAAAATATCAGTATAGAAGCCGCAATCTTGCGATGGACGTTTAAAAAAAAAAATATCGACAAAATAGCGTGGGTATGAATAAAGTATCATATTTAGGTTATTTTGTCGACAGTTTTTCATTAAAAAAATATGAAGATTTCAAGAAAAAGCTTCCATAGCAAGATGAAGAATGGCGTGAAGAATGTTGTGTCAAAATTTGAGACGGATAGATTGAAAACTCTTCCTTTGAGAATCTACACCGTTTTGAAAAACGACATTTTGAGAAAAACGCTGGGCCTGGTTGAAATTCCGAACTCTAAATGATCAGCCAATAAAACGCCCTACAATTTTGTTTACGGACAAGAGCTGGAATGAATTATTTTATGAGAACAAACATTATAATTCTTGGGTTAGAAGTGTGAGGTAAACTTGAACAATCAGTTCCTGAAGGAAAAATGATTAATTTGTTTTAAACATTTTACAAAGCGTCAAATTTATGAGTGAGAAGAGTAAAAAAAAATTGCGAAAATGAGAATTTTCGAAGCTCTTGAGCCACCACTAAATATTTTCTGGCCGACTAGAGCTTTCGCGAGGTTAATTTAAAAATTATAAAGCGTACCATTTATGGCTGAGAAATGGACGAAAAAAAAAATCGATTTTTTTATGAAAATTGGAATTTTTGGGAGGCTTCAGCGACCTCGAAATATTTTTCGACCTCTCGCAGCGTCCGCGACAATTTTTTTTTCTTTAAAGAAGATAATTGGATCGTGAGAAAAAGAAAAAAAATAGAGCCCAAAATTGTGTCACCCTAATATATATATATATATATATATATATATATATATATATATATATATATATATATATATATATATATATATATATATATATATATATATATATATATATATATATATATATATATACATATTAGGGTGATACAATTTTGGGCTCTATTTTTTATAGAGCCCAAAAAATATATATATATATGAACTGCATATTATAAAAGGAATGTTATACCTACTATCACATTTATCGTCTGAATGGACTATTGCATTACAGAACGTAAATATTTTCGTAATTTCGCCTAGACTCGCAGGCACCACGGTTTGTTTTCGAAAACATGTATGAGTTATACATTGCAATTGCGCTTTTCTCGCCGAGCATGTATCGGTATTAGGTAAGCAAATAAATCGATAGTATTAAGAGGGGAAGGGGCAGAAAAGGTGTGTGAGAGAGACAGAGAGAGAGAGAGAGAGAGAGAGAGAGAGAGAGAGAGAGAGAGAGAGAGAGAGAGAGAGAGAAGGAAAGAGTTGGAGGAGGGGCCGAGAACCGGGTCTCTGTAGGATAGGATAAATGTCAAGAAGTATAACTTGAGCGATAATGAGCAACTCTGCTCTGTGTATTCGTTCGCCAGGTATATTAGCCTGTCAATCGCCGAGCATTATCTCGAGCTCTTGTGGCTTCGTCATACCGGGCAACTCAGAATAGCCGGCTTCACGGTGGACAAACTCGAGTAATGTCTCGAGGACAGAATTACTTGGATTAAAAAAATCCTAAACTGTATTTCCGAGAGAATATTGTTCAAAGAAAATCAATTATCGTTTATTTTTAAGAGATAACACCACTCTAGGATATTGGGAAAATCGTTTTTTTTGCTTAAAGAATATTTCGGGGTCATAAAATCAATATGCAATTGGTCCTGTAGCGACTTTTTTTTTAAACTTTCAATCGTCGATTTTGCCGTAGCGCCCTGGACTTTTTTCAGGCGCCTTGTACAACTCAAACGTTTTTCTCGAAACCACTTTTTTCAAACTGGGAGGACGGATTATTCGAAGATTTTTGTATGGATCGATTTGAAATTCTGATAATAACTTCACAATTACATTTTCTATGGAAGTTCGTAGTCGTTTTTCAAGTAAATGTAAACTTTTTTTTATAAACAATTTAATGCTTATTTTTTGGCAAAAAGTCGATTTATTTCTTTTAACCCTTGTCAGTCACACCTCCAGATTGTGACGTTGGGGGTGTAATCAACCCCACTCACTTTGGAGAGTGATAAATAGTTGAAAAATTGAAAAAAAATACTACAATGCATTTTTAACCCTTGTGTGTAAGATCATGCCGATTATTTTCAAGTCGTGTGATTTTTAATATAAAAAAAATGTCGAAAAAAAAGGTTCTGGAAGGTCGAAAAATGGCTGGGGTTTATTCAACCCCCCATGACTGTTAAGGGCTAAAATGCGCCATTTTTCAAAATTTGATTTAAAAAAATCCCTACGTAGTCCCATAGCTAATAATATAGAGATTAATTTTTTTTTTTTGGTTTTTGTTCCAGGTGTTATACTTTACGAGAAAACCATTCTCCCGTGAAGCTATTTGTAAAAAACACGTTTTTCAAAATGGGCTCTGTCACCGCCATTTTGTATGAAAGTTATACTCAATTTTTATTTTATTCTTTAATATGTGTAAATAAACCGTCTCAAAAGAAATCCTATTCCTCTTTCCATACTTCCAAAATGAATTGTCAAAGTTAGGCCTTATTTTCTGCCGCTGGAGTATAACCATTTAGTAAAAAATGATCGAGGAGGAATTGAGTCAATTTAAGTATCTGGTGTACAATATGTATAATAATTATGAAACTAGAACGTTTTAACTAAAATTCACCTAGAAACTAAATCTAAAAACTTAAAAACTAGAAGCTAAACCTAAAAAGCTAAAAAACTAATATCGACTAGAAGGAATAAATTACCTCTAACAATTACGAGTTCATAGAATTGTTCCCGAAAAATTGATTAATTCACCAAAATGTCAATGCAATTTATTCAATTATTCGAAAATATTGTCAAAATTATTCGTATACAAAGGAAGTCTGCGTTGCAAAAATCAAAAATACTTTCAGTGTCCACCTCCTTGAGCTAATTGAGGAATTGGGTGAATTTAATTATCTTGTGTACGATATGTATAATAATAATGAAACTAGAACGTTTTAACTAAAATAGACCTAGAATCTAAACCCAAAAATCTAAAAAAAATAGAAACTAAACTTAAAGACCTAAAAACCAAAATTGACTACAAAGAATTTAGTATTACATATAACAATTACGCATTCCTAGAATTGTTCTCGAAAATATTGATTAATTCACAAAAAAATCAACGAAATTTCTTCAATTATTGACAAAAAAATTCAAAATTGACCGTGAACGAAGAAAGTCTCGGTCGCAAAAATCAATAACACTTTCTTCAGCCTCCTCCTTCTCACTGAAAATTCGACCAGCTGTCAAATTTGATTACCACCAATATCGCAATCCTCGTAATTACCGTACGTTCGTTCGATGCCCCTCGATATCGTAAAAACGACGCCAGAGCCTCGAACCCTTATTAACATTTATTCTCGATTTAAAAAATGGAAAATAAAAAAAAAAGAAAACGTTTCGCGCTATCCTTTTAAAATTTGGGGGGTAGAATCGCGAGTCGCGGCGTTCTGAACCGTCCTGTACAGACCTCGATAACGAAGTAGCAAAACGGGAGACCGACGCAGCGTACCCGCAAGTCTATCCCACTCTCCGTATCCTCGAATTTTTATCGCGGCCTACCGCCCGAGACAGGTGAAATGAAAATTTTCCGCGAGTGCCCGACGCGACAGCGTAAACACGCGGAGTGCCGGCTGCTCACAACGCGAGCGAAATAAGCGTACACCCATATAAATGACGGACGGTAGAAAAACAAATAAGAGAAAAACAGGAGGAAAAAAATGCAGGAAAAATTAATTGAACCAGTTTGGATATACTTTCGAACGTGATTCCGGCCACGATCGAAACGCGTTGCGCTCCGCTGAAAGGGCGCGCGCCTTGCGCACTTGTTTGCGTTGAAATTGGGAAAAAGAAAAACCTAAACATAAGAAATAAAAGCGAACATCTCGAGAAAAGTGGAATTAAATTTTCTCTCAGGCCCAAAAAGGTACACTGAGGGAAATCTATATAGATTTCCCCATATGGGGTTTTCAACCATATTTTAACTTTTTATTTTATTTCCCTAAGGGGGCGATAATATCTTATGCCATAGTTAATGCCAAAAGTATAATACTGCTTATTGATATTTTATCAGTTGCATAAGAAGGATATTCCCTGACAGTATAAAAAAATTACTTTTCCAAGATCCTAATAGTGAACAGGACTGAAAAATATATATACATTTATTAAAAATGTTGCTTGTGATTTTCAACTATGTTTGTAGTGATTTGTACAATATGACCTGCTATAGGGTGACTCAAAATGACCTGACATTTAAATTTATTAATAAAACGTATTATTTATTTGAAAAGTACGATTATTTTTATTTTAATATAATGTACAAACATGGAGGTTATGTGTGGAACACAATATCCGATGAATGGCCGCCTCGTCATAAAATAACATACTCAAGTGAGAGTTCTGCCTTAATAATTTTCTGTTATAATTGATAAAAAAAAATTATAAATTTGTTTTATTAAATAATCCTTATTTGAATTTTCATTTCTTCATTTTTACCACAATCTTGACTCTTTTTTGCATTTTTAGGTTATGGCTTTTTAATGAGGATATGAAAAAATATTTAAATGATATTTGTAGCCTAAATGAGATATATACGTCATGTGACATACATGGTATATTGCGATTGCGGTGTCAATGAACTATAGGAAATTTTACCATCCCCTTTTTTACCATGGGCGCTTTTTGTAAAATCCATGGACTTTTCTCTCTCAGTGCCGCCTACAACAACAATGCTATAGCAATGAGTGTGGTGCAATCGGTCGTATGTCGAGCGATTGCAATCGTTTACATATGTATGTATATATACAGGGTGTCCTGCTACGAATTGATAATCCTGCAACTATCGATAGGTCAGATGATGTCCAACTATATGCTGGAATTTCAGTTTAGTAAAATACCCACGGTTTTCGAGATAAAATAATCTATTTTTAGTTTTTGGCATGCCATTTCTAAAAATGATAACTTTTTTTACCCAGTTTAAAATAAAATACTCTTGGTTGTATCTCTGCAACCATACATTGCTCTTATTTGTTTGATCTAGAAAGGTCTTCTTTTTAACCTTAAATATCAAGGAATCTTTATAGAAAAAGATTTTATGCAGAATTTTCATACAAACGAATTCGAACATATGACTTTGATAGCCTGCGGTGTAAAAAAAAATGTACTACGCATATTGTGCCAAGTACTTTAAGGGGTTAGCCACTCTAGAGGCCGAAAAAAGGCTTTTTGGGGATTTTTCTTCAGAAAAACTACAAAATAAATCGAGATTGCAAAAAAGGGTGTTTATCATACATATCAGTGACTGTATACAATAATTTTTTTGAAACAATTAATTTCAAAATGGCGGCTGTGCAGCGTTTATCTCAAAACTGCATTTTTTAAGTTGGCCGAAAACATAACTCAGACAATTTTCAACCGATTCACTTGGACTGTTGAATATATCTTGAAAAATACATTGTCTATGGAAGTACATAGTATTTTTTTTATATTGCATAGTTCATTTGTTATTAACAACTATCTGACCATAATTTTTCACTTTCCAAAAATTTGCCTAAAAATCGTCAGATAATAGTTAATAACAAATGAACTATGCAATATAAAAAAAAAATCCTACGTACTTCCATAGACAATGTATTTTTAAAGATATATTCAACATTTCAAGTGAATCGGTTGAAAATTGTCTGAGTTATGTATCCGGCCAACTTCAAAAATGCAGTTTTGAGATAAACGCTGCACAGCCGCCATTTTGAAATTAAACGCTTCAAAAAAATTATCGTACACAGTCACTGATATGTATGATAAACACCCTTTTTTGTCATCTCGATTTATTCTGGAGTTTTTCTGAAAAAAAGTCCCCAAAAAGCCTATTTTTTCGGCCTATAGAGTGGACTGAGGCCTGAAAACGTGGCTTAGTTATTGTAAATTCATATCATTTGTAGGAATGGCATGCGAAAAACGAAAAGCGGACGTTTTTTTTTTTTAAATAATTTAATGCCCACAATCTCGAAGACCGTGGGAATTTTACTAAACTGAAATTCCAGCATATAGTAGAACATGATCTGACCTATTGACAGTTGCAGGATTATCCATTCATAACAGAACACCCTATATATATATATATATATATATATATATATATATATATATATATATATATATATATATAAATAGCCAGTCTCCACTCGTGTCCCGGAAAAGCGGATAATCGCCTTCCGTCCCGTGAGTGACAGCGGCACACGCGTGAATATATAAATACGTTGTACTTTAATATTATCATTATACCGCGGATTCTTGCGTTCTCGATAGAATTTCATCTCGGCTTTGAATCTCGCTTATTATGTGTGCTTCTTTCGCGCCCGCGCGTCAAAACCACCTGCTGCTACACACACGAGCCTATGCAATCGCTCAACGTTGAGTAGCAATTTTAACGCGATTGCATAAATTCCGTTGCGTCCCGGCGATATGCAGCTAATTTCCCGGCGCCGCGTGTGATCGATAGCCTTCCACCTTGCGAATCTTTCGTTTTAGCCTGGGTCGAAGCTGTACGAGCGGAACGTTTCACAACGAGAATGTAATACACACACGGAAATATATATTTATGTTTCATGTTTTTCATTTCTTACGCACTGTATAGTATCGACGATTAATATAGCCACATTGCGCTGTTTTTCGATCATTAAAACAGAATTTCGAAAGGACTTTTATGCCCGACTATCATATTTAAAAAAATTATTTATTTGATCCTTTTGCATCGAGATTTTCTATTGAGAGTCCCATACGTCTGGATTATATTGGAGCTTGCATCGTTGGAATGCAACGATTCGTTTTCTTCAGTTTTATCGTTATCCGAAGACTTGTTTGTCCTAATTAAGACCGTTTATTTATTGGTTTATTATTAATTTGTGAAAATTTTATTGCTTCAATATTGACTTATTTTGGTTTATTATTAGTTCAAATGTTGATTATTGGCCTATTATTTATTTATAAAAATTCTATCACTCAACATTCATTCCTTTTTTATTATTATTGGTTTAATATTAATTTGTGGGCTATTATTAATTTATGAAAATTTAATTGCCTCAATATTGATGCATTTATGGTTCATTCTTGATTTTATATTGGTTTATTTTTGGTACGCTTGAATGATTATCACAGCCTAAGGCGGGCGAAAAAATCGAACAATTAACAGAGAATTAATTTTTGTTGCATTCCAACGATGCAAACTTCAACGTCATAGTTCTAGAGCTGGATGGAAATTTTGTAAGCTCATCGACTTTGCAAAAAGTTGTGTCATTTTTCGGAAAAAATAAAAAATCAAGTTGTCAGAGGCAAATTGTGGAACACTTTAGCCTTATATAGACGTCAGGGTATAATGCGCAGGATTTGTAAAAAAAAAAAGATTTCTTATTCCTCGCCGATCAATCAAATTGCTTTATTAACCGATCTTTCCCTCTCATCTCTTTCTCGACGCGTTCACGGAATATACCGTAGACACGTACTGTCCGAATGTCACGGTTCCCGTACGTCATTACTGGTGCCCTTCAACATCGTATTATAAACCGCGCGTACGATTACCTCGTGCGTGCCTAAATAAACATATACGGGGTGTCCCCGAAGCAAAAGCTTTTCCAAAAAATCGGAATTCGTGATTCCCTTCGACGTTGAACTCATTGCCTCTGACATCAATCTCATACGCATTGGACGACGAACACCTTGCTTGGACTATTGGAGCTTTTTCTATTACCAGTATTATTTCGATATTAATAAGTTGTAATATCGAAATACCGGGATTTCGATATTTTCCGTTATTTATATTATACATAAATATCGGAAAATATATATTGATTAACGGAAATATATATCAATATATATTGATCAACCCTTCGAGATCACACCCTCGGCCAGCAACTCAGTTGGTCACATGGGGTCCGTCTGACCCCAGCGACGTTTAAACGATTGCCACGTTGATTCGATTGTTCCGAATGGCTTATAAAAATTCAGGGTGTTAGTTTGAACCTTCTACAATGTGGCATTCTCAGTATGATAATCTAAACGACATTCATAATGGCGGAAAAAAATTAGTAAAGGATCAATGCGTAAAAAATGCCATTTTTTTACTTAAAAAATCACAACTCTTGCAATTTTCGAAAAAATTTGAAATAAATTTAGCGTGACACTCTTGGGATATGATAGTTTGAGGAAAAAAAATCGCTTCATAGTGGGAATTTCAAAAAAAGTATTTATTTGGATATTTGAAGAGGGCCCATTTCGGAGTAAAAAAATAACGATAATCGCGAAAAATGAGAAATTTATTCTCAACAGTGGCTCGAAAAATTAGGAGATCATAGTGTAAACAAAATATATTTGAAAGAAATTAAAAAAAAATAAGTTGAAAAGTTCAAGATATTAAAAAATCCTCAATACATCAAGTTTGTCCCCCACAGTCGACACAGATGAAAAAATTGTTTCGTTGTTTCTGAGTAACGAAAGGCTTATATTTTTTAATATAAAATATAAAATATAAAAGTTATTTAAAAGAGTATTAATTAAAATCCATGGGAATCACGGTCACATGGAATGACCGCATTAATGTAACTAATAATATTTTAAAGCTGTTAAACGTAGTAAAAAAAAACAAGTAAAAGTAACTTAAATATACGTAATAACTATTATAATGATATTTTAATTTTTTCAACTTTGGTATAAAAATATCGGTATTATTCGAGTCCAATATCGATTTTTAATATCCGATTTTTCCCATATTCCGGTTTTTCGATATTATTGAAAACCGGTATACACGCTCTAATCTCGCCGTTTTTGCAGAATGCTTCCAAACTATTTTTTTTCTAACGGTAACCGTACCAGAATCAAAACCTCAAGCAACAAAAAATTAAATACCTTGAGTGTGAAAAATGGAGTAAAATTATTTGTTTCCGAATCATCAACTCATCCATGCTTTTGCTAATAAAAGTCTGTTCACACCTGAAAAAACGTAGACGATTTTTTTCCACTGCGCAATTTTATACGTCCATCGTCAGTTTTTTTCCCCTCCATAAAATTGCCTTCGCGGTAACGCGAGTAATAGATCTGCACGAGTGCGCGATAAAACGTTTTGTATGAAGTCATTGGCCACCGCGACGGGGGTCATAGACGAGATCGTCGGCGCGCGGGGATGCCCATGAAAAATGAAATATCCCCATCATTCAGCGAGAAGCAAATTGCTTTATCAAAGCGTACAAGGATAGACGCACCGCGTCTTCGAGGATTAAAAAAAAAACGAATAAACCGCGTGACGCAACACGTCCCGGGAAGAAAATGTATGTACTCGAGAGGGTATGTTAATCGTAAGGAACTTATTAATGGCTTATCCACACACACATGAGCACTTTGCATATAGAGGGTGGCTCGAAAAGTGACGTCCCAAAAGAACATCTGGGTACCTCGTATCAGTACGTATCCGAATCGAATCCATCTTTGTTCTACGATCTTTTTTAATTTTAATTTTATTTTTTCATGTATCAAAAAAAAATTGTACTAAACATTTTTACTAAATATTTTTACTAAATATGTTTACTAAACATTTTTACTAAATATGTTTACTAAACATTTTTACTAAACATGTTTACTAAACATTTTTACTAAATATGTTTACTAAACATTTTTACTAAATATGTTTACTAAAATGTTTACTAAACATTTTTACTAAATATGTTTACTAAAGATTTTTATTAAATATGTTTACTAAACATTTTTACTAAATATGTTTACTAAACATTGTTACTAAATATTTTTTCTAAATGTTTTTACTAAATATTTAGTACTTCTTTTAGTACTTATTTACTAATATTTATACTAATTTTCTTTTTCTATCTAATATTATTTTTTTAAATCTATTCAAAATAATAGCCTATCTGAATCGATGCATCTATGCTCTATATTCTTTTCTCAGTTTGCGAGAAAGTATCATTTAAAAATTTTTCTCTTTTGAGTATAAATTATCCTCGCCATTTTTGTTATTTGTGTCATCGTTGAAAAGTGCATTATTGAGAGATAAATGAATTACCAACCGAACATTAACCTTAGTGCCTTAAATTATAATCGAAAGTTTAAAAAACACGTTTCAGCAGATCAGCCACTAGAGTTCAAATGGTAGAAAAATACTTATACTTCTTGGAATGCTTCCAAATTGCTTTAAAAAACTCTGACGAAGAAAGTAAATAATAAGAAAGGAAAGGAAAAAAACTTTCTGCTTAAAAGTTTTTAGAAGCGATTGCGAGTCATTTGAACTAATATAAGTATTTTTTTTTATATGAACCAAACTCTAGTGACTGATCCTCTTAAGAGGGCACCACTGTAACGAGTTAAAAGAATCGATTTTTTTGCATTTTCTCAAAGCACACATAGTAAAAAATATGTGAAAATAAATGCAAGTTAAAATATTGCATGTTGACCAAGTTACAAACGATTTAGTGAGAGCAGGTAACGCAAGGATTTACGTATATTAAAACTTACAAACGGCGTTTTTCTCGAAATTATTTCTGTCCAGCTAATCTGCATGACAACTCTAGCTATAATTGTCCGGCTTTCAAGTTAAAAAAACAAAATCTCCATAATTACAATAGCTACCGTTGTACGTGGCCGTTTTTATCTAATTTAGTTTTTGAACCCCACGTATAAGTAAAAATGTCGCCAACATTACTCTTTTTTTATCACCCGCCATGTTGTAATTTTTTTTCGAAACCCCGCTACGTACAACCTGAACTACATTTATATAGATTATAAAACTTTTTCATTTTTATTTTTTAGACCAAGCATTGTCAAGTTATCGATCCTGTCGTTGGACCACAATTTTTATACGCAAGTTCTGTCATACCTCAATAATGGAGTTAGTTTGAAAAAAAATGCACACGAAATAACTTTAATGTATGCTTAATAGAATGTCTTTTCACCAAACCTCAAATATTTATTTGGGGTTTTATTCATCATTATTTGTAGTATTAAAAAACGACTCTTTTTCAGCCCATCACAGTGATGTCCTTCCTTAAATCTATTTTTCAAGCTTTTCATGAAAAAATGAGCCAGACACACAAAAGAGAAAAACTATGCTACAGGAAATCTCGGAATGTTTTTTCAGATGCTTTTCTCTCGACAGCTAAAAAATATCGCAGAACATACATGTGCCTAATTCGTATAGGTATTAATTCTAGGCATCTAGATTTCCCTTTAGACGTCACTTTTCGAGCCACCTCGTATACACGGTGCCCTGTTCTGAATGGATAATCCTGCAACTGTCGATAGGTCAGTCCATGTCCCACTATATGCTGGAATTTCAGTTTAGTAAAAGTCCCACGGTTTTCGAGACAAAAATAATCTGCTTTCGGTTTTTCGCATGCCATTTCTACCTTCTCTCTACTACTACTATGATAACTTCCTCTTCTCTTATACTACTACTATGATAACTTTTTGTCACCCGATTTAAAAAAAATACTTTTGGTCATTTGTTTTATCTAGAAAAGTCTTCTTTTTAACCTCAAATGTTAAGAAAACTTTATGAAAAAAGATCTTATGTAAAATTTTCATACCAACCAATTCGAACATCTGACTTTGATAGCCTGCGGTGTAAAAAAAACGTACTACGCATATCGTGCCAATTACTTTAAAAAGTTGCTTAGTTATTGTCGATTCATATCATTTGTAGACATGGCATGCGAAAAACCAGAAGCAGATGATTTTTTCCAAAAATTAACATAAAGCCCAAAATCTCGAAAACCGTCGGACTTTTGCTTAACTGAAATTCCAGCATATAGTAGGACATGATCTGGCCTATCGACAGTTGCAGGATTATCCATTCATAACAGGACACCCTGTATAATTCGCCAGTTTTACAAAAAGTGTAGAAAGAGATCTACGTGACCCATGATCCACATGTATAGAAAGATCGCGCGCATATTTACATATACACGCGGATCGGCGGCGCATCTCGCGACAGCGGTGGCTTCACACACACACACACACACACACACACACACACACACACACACACACACACACACACACACACACACACACACACACACACACACACACACACACACACACACACACACACACACACACACACACACACACACACACACACACGCACACACACACACACACACACGCACGCACGCACGCACGCACGCACGCACGCACACACGCACGCACGCACACGCGCACACACACACACACACGCGCGCACGCACGCACGCACGCACACACACACACACACGCACGCACACACACGCACACACACACACAACATATATATATATATATATATATATATATATATATATATATAAAAGCGCGCGGCAGCTTGCAACGCACACGTCGTCCGATGCGAAACGACCGCATCTCGCGCGCGCGGCCGCGCAGCATTAAAAGAGGATTCCTAAGGTATAAACGTACCGCGCGGCGCGCCGCGTATACGAGGATCGCGCGCGGGCTCCATTTCACGCTTAATTATCGTTTAAGGTATTCTGAAGATTCTCGCGGATCGGGCAATCGGTCTTATACCGCCCTGCGTGGATATGGTTCTGCGCAGTCGTGGCAAAAGAGCCCCCGACCGGTGCTCGATCCTTAAGCACTATGTGCGGAAAATCGAGTGAGAGGCGAGCGCATCGCTGCGGTAAGTAACTAAGTACTGCGCTTATGAACAATCTGCAAGCTCGCGGATTCGTGCACACACACACACACGCGCGCACACACACACACACACACACACACACACACACACACACACACACACACACACACACACACACACACACACACACACACGCACGCACGCACGCACGCACGCACAAACACACACACACGCACACATGCATGCACACACGCACACGCACGAACATATATATATGGATATATTATACATAGGTATAAGTGATGATATGTTTACGCTCGTTAGCGGTATGCTAAAAGTAACGCTCACTCATTACGCATACACTTATTTTTGTGTATCGTGTATATAGTCAGTTATTATCAGTGCCGACGCACATTTTTCCAGTCAAAGAAGAACATTAAAACTATTCGTCAATTTGTCTATACATGGTGCTGGACAAAAAAGTGCTCGCTGGTGGACTTTCGATATTTGTGCTAATATGTAAATATATGAAAATGATGAATAAAGGGTGTCTCAAAAAGACCTGACACTTAAATTTATTAATAAAACGTAATATTTATTTGAAAATTACTAATATTTTCATTTTAATCTAAGGTACCAACATGAAGATCCTGTGTGGAACAGAATATCCGATAAATTGCATCAAAGGCATGGACTTGGAAGACATATTCTTCCAACAAGATGGCGCAACCTGCCACACTGCGGGAGAAACAATGCAGTTATTGCGGACGAAGTTTCATGGTCGTGTTATCTCGCACCGCGGCGATGTGAATTGGCGACCACAATCGTGCGATTTGACGCCATCGGACTTCTTTCTTTGGGCTTTTCTGAAAGGAAAAGTGTATGTCAATTATCCACAGACCGTTCCGGAGCTCAAAAGAGCAATTGGACGCACCATTAATAAAATTAGTGTATATATATATATATATATATATATATATATATATATATAGGTATAGTACGTAGACAAATCACGTATATTTTTTGTTTCACAGTGAACTTCCTGCTGTAATGATTGGAGTGAACACCATTCCCTCGTTTCAATCAAAGAGAGAGGGAGAGAGAGAGAGAGAGAGAGAGAGAGAGAGAGAGAGAGAGAGAGAGAGAGAGAGAGAGGGAGAGAGAGAAGGAGCAGGCTATTTGCTGGTTGTTTTCACGATGCAAACTGAGAAGATCAGCGAGTAGCCACCGAGAACGAAACTTCGAGAGATCAAACCCAAGCGCAAAGTCAACCTCGAGGGGCAAACCTTAACGATGTATCACCACGAGAATTCGAGATGCACTCAAAGGCAAAATGGTATTGAAGTTTACATCGTTGGAACGCAACGAAAACATTTCTTTCCGTATTGCTCTATTTTTTCGGCACATTTAGCCTGCAAAAATCACTGTAACATTTTGAAAAATCCGCACTAAGGTTCCATAACCTAAACCGGCGAAAAAAAGGTCTGGAACATAATAAAAACAAAGGAACGAAACAATAAAGAAGAATTTTCGTTGCATTCCAACGATGCCAACTTCAACAGCATATGACACAAACGTCATTGAGCGAAAAGAGAGGAAGATCGTTCGGGAAGCTTGTAACCCCAATTAGACCCTAACCTGAAACGGCTGACCATCCTTATCGACGAATTGATAAACATATTTTTAAAAAAGTGATCGGTTCGTAGCCCGTGCAAAACGACGCAACCGACCCAACCTCGAGCCAGCGTCTCGCCAATCACATTCTACCATTGGCCGATGAACGGCAGCACTACCGGTTTAGTGTTGCGGCACGGTAGACTCAGGGCCTGCGCTCGCCCCGACCAACACTGGGACCCGATAGTTGGCTCACAGTTAGTAATCGATATTTGGCCCAAGGTTGGGTGTTCGTTGGTTTGCCATGCTTCAAATGAGCACTGGCAGAATCATTGCTAAATCATTGGCCCGTATAAAGGACCAACACTGGGTATTAGTGGTTGGTGCTGAATATCGTACCAAGCGTCGGCCGTATCTCAAGCGCCGGCAAATTTTTTCACGGGATGGTAGTAAATGTTATGGACCGTGCTTTGTCCGCATTTAAGGCGTTACCCCCACTTGTAGCGCAAAAAAAGCCTTTTTCATGAATTTTTTTAAAGAAAAGTACAAAACTTTTTTAATCGATCAATATACCATCTTAAAGAACTTTCAGTAATTTTTTTATTGAAAAATATTACATTGTTTAGTGGCACATGGCCGTCAATGAGATAATGTTTTTATATACACGGTTTGCGGTGGCCAACATTGCGGCGAAGTGGATCATCTGAAAAAAAAATGCGGCTGGATTTAGTCAAATATAAGTATAATCTAGTCTTTAATCGAAGGATTTTAAAAAATATTCATTTTTCACAAAATGGCGGACAGTCAAAGTTAATGGTTCGATTTTAACGAAAAAAACGGCCGTTTTGTGGCTATAAAACGGCCATTTTTTTCGAAAAAAAAAATCGAACGATTAAAGACTACATTTTTATGTATTAAATAAGCCTGCAAAATTTCAAGAAGATCGGTTCATTAGTGTTCGAGTAATCTTGGTCACCGACTTCAGAAATGCCATTTTGAGAAAAACGCGTTTAAAGTTTCTCTTTCAACGCTCTTTCAAGGCGGATTCTTCTCTTTCAACGCTCATATCTCAGTCAATTTTGTTCGGATCGACTTGAAATTTTCAGGACATATTCTCAGATACTTATACTTCAAAAAAATGCAATAAAAAAAATCGATTTTTTCAAAATCGCAAGTGGGGGTAACCCCTTAAAGTAAATCGGACAAACAGATTTCAAGATATGATTTTCGTTGTTTCATAAAACGAAGTTTCGAGAAAAATGAAATGAAGGTAGGGGCAGTGAGGTCTGACCCTTCAAAAAATCGTCATAGCTCGGTCAATTTTTGAAATTTTTACAAAATCTGTGTTGCGAATTAAAGTTGAGACCCCAGGCAATAAACTATACAGTAAGAATAATCGTGTTTTCGAAATTTCAAGGTCATGCAAGGCACTTAGGGGGGATGTACCTTTAGGCGAAAACAACATCGCTGATTTTCATAATTCTTTTTTATGGATAGATTTTTTCGCCATTTTTTAGACTTTGGTTACATTTGATTACCACTTTTGGCTGTATATTGGTAGATATGGTATTTTATTCACTATAAAAATTGCGGAGATATGACGCGTAACGGTGGCGTTATTAATCTAAAAAAAAACACCGAAGATTTTTCTCTCATTTACACTCACACGAAGAATATGAGCGATGAAATGGTGAGAAATGTAGAAAATCTATGAGATGGTACGCATTGAAACAAAAAGATTGTATTTTCCGAAAAAAATGGCTACATTTTGTCATAAAAATACTTTTTTTTTTATTTTCAAAAACATTTGGAGTCATGTCTTAGACAATAAGGTCAGAAAGATTTGTACGAAATTTAATCAGAATCGGTAGATTCGTTTTTTAGCCATACGTCACTCCAGTTTTGAAAATACAGTTTAGAAGACATGGGACTGAAGTTTACATCGTTGGAATGCAACGAAATTTTTTTTTCTTTCTCAAATTTCTTTTGGCCGTTTTGAGCTACCAAAATCCCTCAACTTTTTTTTTAGTATACTTGTTGAGAGATCTGCAATTGAAAATTGCAAAAAATATGTGCCATTGTAATAGAAATAAGGAAATAAAAATATGAATTTTCATTGTGTTCCAACAATGTTCTCTAATACCATTAAAAAACCGTGTCATATCTCGGCCATTGTTAAAAATTAATTAAAAAAATACCATGTAAAAGCCAAGTACCCAATACAGCATATTATATTAAGTCTCAAAATTGGTGAAGAAATCTTTCCTTAAAAAAAAAAATCATAAAAATCAGCAAACTGATTGGCAGCCTTCGGCAGCAAAAAAAGTCTGTTCGGAAAAATTAGACGGGTTAGAATTTGAAAAGTCGATGTGATTTACAGACGTTTCATTTTATGATAATTTCAGATCGAAAAAAAAAACCGAAAAAAGGGCATTCACACCTTGTGCTCGTAGGGTCACACCATTGACATCGGCCCTTGATCGGTGCCAATTACATCGATAATTGTGTCAACTCGCGATTACTTTCTCAAAAAGCCGACAATGCAGCAACTATTCCACCATCAACCACGTCCGAGACCACGGTTTAGCCTCCAAAAGCGGTGATAAACGTCGTGAACTATTTACGCCAATAAATCGGCGAGATTGGCCGCCACCTGCCGTTTGATACACGTACCGCATGATCACGTATTCGCGATCAAAAGGCGTTCCCGCGCTCGCGCGCGCTCTCCGTGCACTTCTTCGTGATCGAAATCTTTTTCTTTCTCTCTTTTTTTTTCTTTCTTTTCGTTTTTTTTTTTTCGGTTCGGTCGTTCGGTCCCGGTTGTGCGTTTGTATAATGGGCGTGCGTGCGTTAATCCTTTCTGATACGCATAGCTCTCGCGTTTCAACTTTGCGATGCGTGCGTGAGAAGGCCCCGGGACGCGATCGCCCCTGCTGCTCGTATTAAGGCCCCTGCGTATACATGCCGAGGTAATACGCTCGTTGACGTGGAGTCCTGGAGTCGTTTGACAGGACAACTCCTTCATATAGGCAATGCGCGAGAGAGAGAGAGAGAGAGAAGAAATACATGGTAGATCGGTAACCGGCTTGACGATACATACTGACCATAGTTTTCTGCCCTACGTTAATGCAAACTGTTCGATGCTCACGCATATTTATACATAGCAAGGGGGCGGGGGCGATTTTGAAACTTCGACTTCGGAGACCATCCTCATAGCAGCCTATCAGCCTTTTATTTATATATATATATATAAAATATATTATTATGTATTATTAGTATAATATTATTATCCAAAAACAATTTACGGCGGCCATTTTCGGTGTACCAGCGTTGCGTTGTAGAAATCGAAAAAGTTAATCGCGTACGTAGGGGGTCGTAATATTTTTTTGTACTATATATATATATATATATATATATATATATATATACCGACCCCCTACGGATGTGATTAACTTTTTCGATTTCGACAACGCAATGCTGGTACACCGAAGAAGATCACCGTAAATGGTTTTTCAATAATTATCATTTGACCATTATTGCAATATCATATCGATAAGCATATCATAATCATCATAACTTCCAAACTCGGGATAGCCTGCCCATTTTTTGTGCACGATATCAAATGCAAAAATAATTAATTTCGTTGAAAAAAAAAAAAAACAGAAAAAAAATATTATGTGAATTGATGTGATCAACATCGGATGACGGAGCGCAGTTGTAACGTACACACGATGTTTGCGAGTCCTTTATGGTAAATCAATAGAGTATTTTTGAACGAACGCGTTTTCAGTCCTCATGATGATTGGACCGATATTATGCAATATAATTTGGTTTTCATCCGAACAAGAAATGTGGCGGATATTTATTTATCAATGAGAAGCAAACGAATGGCTTTGATGTTCCATTGATGCTCGAATTGTAGGTGGTTGAATCAGTGGGGCATTTTTCACGAAACAAAATGAGATACCTATTTTGGTTCAATGCAATGTTGATTTGAATACGGGTACACCTACGTATACTAAAGGTAGTACATAGCTGGGCAAATCAGAGTTTTACTGTGTAGATGAATATCGAATATCCTTGATAGAAGAAATCATAATATGATTAAGTATAATTTTACATGAGGTAGTTCCGAGGGGGTCGTCCATGAGGAAGAGATTGCCAATGGAAATATTTCATAGAACCCCTCATTGGAGAACCTGTGACTGATGAATTGGCTTCGCGTCCTACGCAAGTGCAAGTGTACGAGTTAGGCAAAAAAATGAAAAAGTAAGTTAAATCCTTTTTCATTGTTTTGTCTACTGCTGACATTTTTTGAAGAATTCATGTTTTATATTGTGGTGATGTTAGTTTGTAAAGACAATGGTTATATTTGTATTTCTTGAATAATTCACGAGCAGTGATTTGTGATAACCTCAAGACTTCGTATGTATTGCTTCTACTTGTTTGGATTTTAGATGTGGCCGTCTCTTCCGAATGATTAGGAGAGATGGCCGCATACAGCCGACGTATGATATCCATACTATTACTTGGGATGTACTCAACTGATTTTTTTTTCACATCGGTTTTAGATGGCTAATAAGTGCATGAGAAAAACAATTGCTCAGCGAGGGAACTGGACGGAACAATCGTTAAGGGGTTACCCCCACTTGGGATTTTGAAAAAAAAATCGATTTTTTTATTGCATTTTTTTGAAGTATAAGTATCTGAGAATATGTCCTGAAAATTTCAAGTCGATCAGAACAAAATTGACTGAGATATGAGCGTTGAAAGAGAAGAATCCGCGTTGAAAGAGCGTTGAAAGAGAAACTTTAAACGCGTTTTTCTCAAAATGGCATTTCTGAAGTCGGTAACCAAGATTACTCGAACACTATTGAACCGATCTTCTTGAAATTTTGCAGGCTTATTTAATACATAAAAATGTAGTCTTTAATCGTTCGATTTTTTTTTTTCGAAAAAAAAAATGGCCGTTTTATAGCCAAAAAACGGCCGTTTTTTTCGTTAAAATCGAACCATTAACTTTGACTGTCCGCCATTTTGTGAAAAATGAATATTTTTAAAAATCCTTCGATCAAAGACTAGTTTATACTTATATTTGACTGAATCCATCCGCATTTTTTTTTCAGATGATCCACTTCGCCGCAATGTTGGTCACCGCAAACCGCGTATATAAAAACATTATTTCATTGACGGCCATTTGCCACTAAACAATGTAATATTTTTCAATAAAAAAATTACTGAAAATTCTTCAAGATGTGTTCTTTAAGATGGTATATTGATCGACTAAAGAAGTTTTGTAGTTTTCTTTAAAAAAATTCATGAAAAAGGCCTTTTTTGCGCTACAAGTGGGGGTAACGCCTTAAAAGCAGCTATTAGTGCTGTGAAAAATGATGGGTCGGTTTCAGTGCATAGTGTGACAACTTTGAGGACACCAAAATTGTACTGCATTCCATTATCTGTGTTCTAAAGGGTGTCGGAAAATGACCAGACATTTTTATTTATCAATAAAACGTATTTTTTATTTGCATATTACGAATATTTTTATTTTAATATAAAGTACAAACATGGAGGTTATGTGTGAAACACAATATCCGATAAATGGCATAAACGACATATACTTGGAAGACATATTCTTTCAACATGATGGCGCAACCTGCCACACTGCGGGCGAACAATGCAGTTATTGCAGACGAAGTTTCATGGTCGTGTTATCTCGCGCCGCGGCGATGTGAATTGGCCACCAAGATCGTGCGATTTAAGGGGGGATTGTCTTTTTTTTCGGAAAATTTACCGCTTTTTGGGAATTTTTTTGTGAAGAAAGTATACAACGGAAAACTTGTGAAACTTGGCATATAGTTTTATTGATCTGTTTACTACATACAAAAAATTTTTTAAACAATTTCATCAAAAAATCCGCCTCCCACCCCCCTCGACGCGCGATGGTCCTTTTTTGATGGTGTGCACGATTTCTCAAAAACTATTCAACCGATTGCCTTCAAATTTGGACAGAATGCTCAGCTGACATCCTTTTATCGTTTGATGAAGCAAAAAAGAAATACGGTTAATAGTTTTTTATTAATAACAAAAAATCGATCAATTTTTTTCGAAAAATCGATACTTCAAGTTCAAAACGTCACCAAATCGTCAATTTTTTTTTCCCTTCATCGAACGATAGCTATATGTGTCTAAAGTAAAATGCTTTTTGGGTTTTTGTTGCAGGATGAACGTGAAGGCTGTAATCGTGCACACCATCAAAAAAGGACCATCGCGCGTCGAGGGGGGTGGGAGGCGGATTTTTTTATGAAATTGTTTAAAAATTTGTTTGTATGTAGTAAACAGATCAATAAAACTATATGCCAAGTTTCACAAGTTTTCCGTTGTATATTTTCTTCATAAAAAAATTCCCAAAAAGCGGTCAATTTTGCGAAAAAAAAGACAATCCCCCCTTAACGCCATTGGACTTCTGTCTTTGGGCTCTTCTGAAAGGAAAAGTGTATGCCAATGATCCACAAACCATTCCGGAGCTCAAGGAAGCAATTAGACGTACCATTAAGGGGTTACATACAGTACAAATTTTCGAATAAACGATTTTTTAATTAATTTTTATGTAATGTACATATATTTAAGTACACACACAGAAAATTTCTTGTCAGTCCGGCGAATATTCTCGAAGTTACACGCACATTTGTAATTACGTGTCAGAGCGTTCGAAAGTACTTTTGAAACTTTAAACGCGTTTTTCTCAAAACTGTGTTTTCAAAGTCGGTGATTAAGATTTTTCGGAAACGGCTGAACCGATCAGTCTCAAATTTTAACGCAATCTTTTCAAGTATATTTTTTTAGTAATTAATCGAAGGTTATTTCTTACCGATAAATATTTGCCACTTTATAAACAATTTAAGGCCTAAATTTTTGTCAAAAATAGTTTTTTTTGAGAAGCCGCCTTTGGTTAAAATTTATTATTTTACTTATTCCTTCGATCAATTACAAGATAATCCATTATATTAACGAAATATTTTTGGTTGTTTCATTTTAGATGATCCCGTCCAGAGATATCGTGCTCACCGCAAGACGCCTTTTTTAGAGGTGCTCCCGGAGATCAGCTATAGCAGCTTTCAAAATAATTATTTTTACAAATAATAAATGTTAGAATACAGTTAAAAGTTACCATAATATGTGTACAAACTTTTACGTTAATTTGTTACAAAGTCTTCTCAAGAAGTTTTTTCGAAAACCCGATCTTTATGGGCCTCCTGACTGTATATAACCTCTTAATGAAATTAGTCCGCAATTATGCCGAAATGTTATTGAGAATTTCGTCAAAAGAGTGAACGTTTGCATACAGACACGAGGCGTCCATTTATCGGATACTAGGTGCGCAACTAAGTTTCCGTGTTTTTTTGACCAATAAAAAATCGAAAATTTCAAGACAAATACAAAAAATGGTTCATTCGAAGTATTGTCCCTCGCGATTTGCACATTTTTGCCATCTCTCTGGCAATACATAAATACCGCGACGATAAAAGGGCGCGTCTTTGGACTGAAACCATTCGTCCAACCAATTTTGTACTGCATCGTAATTGGCCAAGTGTAGCCCACCCAAGCCATGCGCCATCGACCGGAACAATTGATAGTCTGAAGGGGTCAGGTCTGGCGAATACGGCGGGTGCGGTAGCAGATCCCATTTCAGTGTTTTTATGGTGTCCTGGACGATGGAACTGCGATGGCACGGAGCGTTGTCGTGCTGCAATTTCACACGTTCGTGTCTCGTGTCCCATTCTGGCCGTTTTTCAAGCAATGCGTGGTTCAAATTGATTAATTGTTGTCGGTAGCGATGCCCATTGACAGTTTCGCCCGGTTTCAGCAGCTCATAGTACACGATTCCTTTCTGGTCCCACCAAACGCAGAGCATTGTCTTTTTTCCGAAGCGATTTGGCCGTGCCGTCGATGTTGACGCTTCGCCAAGTGAAAGCCACGATTTTCTGCGTTTGGGATTCTCGAAATATATCCATTTTTCATCGCCAGTAACAATTCGATGCAGGAAACTCTTTCTGTTCTGCCGCAAGAGCAAAATTTCGGAAGTGGCTCTTCGATTTTCCATTTGTCTCTCAGTCAACTCATGCGGCACCCACTTTCCTTCCTTATGAATTTTTCCCATGGCGTGCAAACGTTTCGAAATGCATTGCCGAGTCACATTTAATGCCTCGGCAAGTTGATCTTCTGTTTGAGTGTCATCTTCATCCAATAACGCTTGCAGATCGGCGTCCGCAAATGTTTGCGGTCTTCCCGAGCGCTCCTTGTCCCCAGTCTCAAAATCGCCACTTCTGAACCGCTTGAACCAATCTTCGCACGTTGTTTTTGATGGTATATGTTCACCGTAGGCCTCCTCAAGTAACCGACGTGCTTCAGCTGCTGTTTTTTAGGTTGAAGCAGAAAAGCAATGCTTTTCGCAAATGCTGTTTATTTGGCACAAACTTTGACATTTGCGAGGTTAGAAAAAAGGTCGTTGTGTTGCGATATTTGTTTATATTACGGCTGGGTATTCTTAACAGATGTCCAAGCTATGAAGACACCCCATTTCAGACCTGTACGCCGACTACATGAGTCGCTAGCGCCATCCATGTGTGAAACCCAGGAACTTAGTTGCGCACCTAGTATTGTGTTCCACGCATAACCTCCATGTTTGCACCTTATATTAAAATAAAAATATTCGTCCTTTTCAAAGAAATAATACGTTTTATTAATAAATCAAAATGCCAGGTCACCTTGAGACACCCTATAGATGTGGTCAGAAGAAACAAAAAAAACATTGAGAATCAAAACATAAAACCAAATGTGTTTCATTTTTGTAAACTAGCTGGAAGTTAAATGTTCAATGTTCACTTCCAAATAGAGATAAGTTCAGAAACCTCTGTACTTTTTTTTCACGGATCCTTTTAAAGAACTGGCCAAGGCAGGGGTAGTTACCCCCGCCTTGCCTTATGCCTAAAATCATCAGGTCCCATGCTCAGCAATTTCTAAAATACCAAGACACTACCACTTTCGACTCCCATTGATCTACTGAAACAAAAATTCGACATCCAAACGTAATAATCAACCCAATCAAATTCGTCGCTACAAATTCACGATCTACAATCTTACCAACATTTCTCACCCCCTCTGACAGTATTTCCACGCTGTCGTTCTCACGCACCAGATCAGCGTGTCCGCCAAATCAGCGATCCACCATGCATATCTTGATTCCGATTGAGTGCTCGCATTATTCTGCTCGAAGGACCCCCTGCGAAAAGATTTCGCTTCGCCGAGCCACTTTACCGATGAATAAATGGAAACCGATAAATTTTCGGGATACGAGATACACGCGAGAGCGGAAAATTTAGTATTTCTCTGTGATCCGGTGAAAAGCGAATAAAACGTACAGCCTGTTTGGGTTTGGCTTCGCGAGGAATGCTTTGTGCGTCGAAAAAATAATCCACGTCCGTACACTCGTATATATATATATATATATATATATATATATATATATATATATATATATATATATATATATATATATATAACTCTTCGAATCAGTGGTTATCTCAGCCTACCTCTAAAAGTTACGGAGCATTCACTCGCACTCGCCTTCGTATATATACGAGTATTTTCTTGCCCTCGTGTGATATATATCGTTAAATAAAAATATCTTCATCGTTCGTTCGCTCGGCTGTTAAACGAGTAAAAACTCATTGGACACACTTGGCTTCATCAATTTTACTCTTTGTTTTATTGTACCAGCTATATATATATATATATATATATATATATATATATATCCCAATGAGAATTCCTCCGCTCAGACGCGCGATCACCGTGGACTCCGGTTTGCTCTCTATCGTATCGCGTACTCCTATATGTCTTTCAGGAGTACGTGCGTATACGCATACACGGGGCAATCAAGCCTTTCGCCCTCTATCTCGTTGATGAACGACGATTGAAAATCGGCATTGTTTCTTAATTACCAATTAGCGGTTAATCATCGCGACGAGCAGGTGGGTCGTCAACCGCGGTCGATCATCGGCGCCGATACGAGAAAATAAGCGGCGCGCACGATCGGACACGAGGAAAAGGGTGAGGGCTGACAGGGATGAAGGGCGACGGGCGGCAAGGATCGACGACATTGAACCACGAAGCGAGCCGGTGAATAGCAGGAATATTACGAGGAGAGAGAGAGAGAGAGAGAGCGCAAGAGGGTCGCATAAGAGCGGGGCTGTGGGAAGGAAGAGGAAAAAATATGTACGAGACAGAGAGAAAGATAGAGAGAGAGAGAGAGAGAGCGAGAGATAGAAAGGGACAAGAGGAGGTAAATGAAGAAAAAGAACCAGAGTATAAAGGAAGATGAGAGAAGAAACGAAATGACGGCGAGGAGGCCGAACAGCCAGATAGAGGTGGTAGAAGCAAATAATAATTGGAAGCGATGCTACGATATAGTAGAGTCCCTCGTATCTTCACCGGGAAATGCGGCTCCTTTATGGTCACATGACCTATCGCGTAATCTGGCCTTTTTTACCGATTCTTGAGTACTCCTTCATACTTCTGTCATTTCGACGATTGATCTATAATATATAAAAATATATACTCGTATGTGTACGTGTGTGTGTAAAAGCTTTGAAAAAGTAAAAAAGAACGCCAAGTAATAAAAAACAACCCGCAAATATCGCTCGTTTTGTCATAGAAAAAATTGAGATTTGTCTTAAAATGTTTTATTTTAATTTAAAGAAGGGTTTTGTGATATTTTTTCAATTCAAATGTACAAAAAAGTGACATAACTTGTAATAAAATAGCCAAGCAAGTGTACTGGAAATTTAAACACAATTGTTAAACCTTGGGAATTATATATTTTTTTCTTCAAATTACATTAACATTATGACGAAAAATTGGTATTACCGTTATATAAAAGTACAATGCATGTACCACACAAGTACACTGGAAATGCTGTGCAACGTCTTGGCGTGCATGGTTAAGAAAAAAAGTTCGGCGAAGGATTTCGCCTTCTCAAGTACTTAACTCGCAGGTTGAAAAAGCATAAATTGTATAAATAAATTATTGATCTATAATATATATATATATATATATGTATATATATATATATATATATATATATATATATATATATATATACATATATATATATATATATATATATATATATATATATATATATATATATATATATATATATATATATATGTATCGGTGAGTGTGTGTATATAGACACTACCTGTCAAGAGTTTCCGATCGCTCTGCATAATTGCAAAATCATATTAAAAAAACATAATTCATTTTATAGAGCTATATATTATCGTCGAAATATAAGAAGTAAAATTTATCTCATTATTTTAATATAATTTTGCAATTATCTAAAGCGATTGAAAGGTTTGCTATCGTGCTCCAAAGTGATCGAAAACTTTTGACCGATATTGTATGTATATACAAATTTGGCATACATTTGGATTTTTCTGATGGCACACACACACACACACACACACACACACACACACACACACACACACACACACAGAGAGAGAGAGACATATACATATATATATATATATATATATATATATATATATATATATATGTGTGTGTATGTATGATCAACATTTGCCTCTGCGAACATCAGAATTAAGAATGCAAAATTGTATCCTCATCCTAAGCTCTATAATTCGCGTCAAATTGTAAGGGAAAGTAGCCAAGCACTTTTCTCGCAATCCGTTTTACACGAATAATTGATTCTTTATATTCAACTTTGTATAACTCAAGAGCGAATCAAAATTTGTCAAATTCGTTTTAATATTCTAAGAGCTGACCATTACAGGATGGAAAATGCATTTTTTCAAGCTCGTAATCATTATCAGGCGAGTTGCAACTATTCAAAAAAAGACATTTTTAATAGCTCATTCATAGAAAATTAATGATAACGATGATTGAAAAAAGGTTTTAAGCTGGAAGCGTCAAGCTTTATAAATTTGTGTCAAATTTGTAGAATACTGATTGGTCCCATGCAGAAATTTGTTAAAGGTTCCTCGGAACCTACCATATCCCTTTAGGGATTTCATAGAGACGCACGTGGGGCGTCCACGTTGGAATCCAAGTAGAGTCCGCGCTATTCCCCGATTGACGTCGTTTGAGAATTTTATTTGAAATTCTCAACCGGAATTTGATGGATCTCCCAAATAAAAATAGCCTTTCGTCATCCCGTGCACAAGTTTATTGGGGAGTCCTGAGATGCATTCACATCTCTATATAGATTTGTTAGAGACACTCATTGGGATTCATTTGGATTGTGCACTGTTCCCCACGTCCGAATAGAAAATGTGCGAGAAGTGCAGTAAAATAAATAACAAACGATAATTACAGTGGATTTTCGGTTATGTGATTAAACTCGATTTTTAATACATACTTTTTTAAGCGACTTATACTTTTTTCAGATCCAACACACTTTTTTAAGATCCACTCATTCTATGTATCCATATATTTTGTTCATAAAATTGAACGTACGAAACGCGATGGGATCTATCGAGAATCGTATCGGATTCTGCTTGATAGTGTGAGAATCCTTTAGGATTCAAATTGGATTCGAATGTTGGATTTCCATGGGGAATCCCGATTAGGATCCAATGTACGAGCGTGACATTATAGTATGGGGATCCAATGCGATGATCGATTGAATCCCTATCAGAAAGTAGGTTCAAGAATGACAATCCCATTGGATACCTACGACAATCTCTGCACGGGGTTGCTCAACGAGTGAAGTTTGAACGTAACGTCCGAAGATTCCGTGTTAAGGGGAGGGGGAGGGGTTTCAGCGTGAATAAAAAACACTTTTTTGCGAATTCTTTTCATCTATATGGATAGAGTAAATTTATTGAAACCTTTTGTACATTGTTAAGTGTCATTTCAAAAACATTCCGTGAAATTTGTACGCGAAAATATCCACAAACAAACCGATGCCGCGTTTTTCTCGAAACCACTTTTTCAAAGTCCGTGTTCACTGCCATTTGAAAACTACATGACCGATTTATTTCAAACTTGGTACACACTTTCTACGTATAAAATTCCTCCCCCCGATGGTTAGTTTGAGATTTTTTTTACACTGAGGGGGTTTTCCACTCCCAAAATGGCGGAATTTTTCGTGAAAAATAGCACTTTTCACTTTTCATGACCACCGAAAATTTAGAAATGAAAAAAAAAAAATTATCAAAGACCGTTGAGGGAAGGATTTGACGATATATTGACTAAATTTTAAGGCGTTACCCCCACTTGTAGCGCAAAAAAGGCCTTTTTCATGAATTTTTTTAAAGAAAACTACAAAACTTTTTTAATCGATCAATATACCATCTTAAAGAACACATCTTGAAGAACTTTCAGTAATTTTTTTATTGAAAAATATTACATTGTTTAGTGGCAAATGGCCGTCAATGAAATAATGTTTTTATATGCACGGTTTGCGGTGACCAACATTGCGGCGAAGTGGATCATCTGAAAAAAAATGCGGATGGATTTAGTCAAATATAAGTATAAACTAGTCTTTAATCGAAGGATTTTAAAAAATATTCATTTTTCACAAAGATGCGAACAGTCAAAGTTAATGGTTCGATTTTAACGAAAAAAACGGCCGTTTTTTGGCTATAAAACGGCCATTTTTTTTCGAAAAAAAAAATCGAACGATTAAAGGCTACATTTTTATGTATTAAATAAGCCTGCAAAATTTCAAGAAGATCGGTTTATTAGTGTTCGAGTAATCTTGGTCACCGACTTCAGAAATGCCATTTTGAGAAAAACGCGTTTAAAGTTTCTCTTTCAACGCGGATTCTTCTCTTTCAACGCTCATATCTCAGTCAATTTTGTTCGGATCGACTTGAAATTTCCAGGACATATTTTCAGATACTCATACTTCAAAAAAATTCAATAAAAAAAATCGATGTTTTCAAAATCGCAAGTGGGGGTCACCCCTTAATGGTACTTGATTTCAGATAATTTCTAGCTGAAATACAGTGAACACAGCAAATCGTGTTTTTCCAAAGGCGTTCTTCGAGAAGCTTTGCCACCAGCTTGTTTGTAGATATTTTCACGTACAAATTTTACGGAATGTTCTTGAAATGACACTTAACAATGTACAAAAGGTTTAAATAAATTTACTCTATCTATATAGATGAAACAAATTCGCAAAAAAGTGTTTTTTTTCACGCTGAAACCACTACCCTTCCTTTAAGCCACAATTCAAGAATGGAAAAAAATTGTTATTGACTAAACTACACTAAGTCTTTATGAATTAAAAAATGTTTTACCTCAAAATACCAGAGATAAAAAATAGTTAATTGTATGTTATTTTACGTGGGTTTAGATATGCAATACGTTCACAGTACGGGTAATGTAAGGTTTATTTGTCATTCAGCACCAAGACAAACGATTCCTAATAACGGATTAATGAAAACCAAACCTTTGTAAACATTTCGTAAAAAAAAACCCATCTTGCCCATCGTTAACCATATATACTCAATATTGAACCATCAAGGTTTCATAACAAATCACGAATATTTTGCTGGAGAATGAAGGGTATTACTGCCAATGTCCGCGACGTTGCCGTATTTCGGCAACACTTAATATTAATTAATGTTGATAATAAATAATCTCTTAACATAAATATAAATAAGCATAAATATAAATGACTCAGAATTTCAGTCTGGTTTGTATAAAACATTCGCTCACGGAGTTCATTTATAATAAATATCGATTATCCCGTGAAAAAATTGCCGACGCTTACGACAAAATCACCTCGGGATGGCAATCGGGGCCAAATCGAGGGTACCCAACCATAAGGCCAACGTTCTGCCGGTTTTGTTGACCGATGTGTAACCCATGGTCAACCTTAATCCCTTGAACTTGAGTCATTTGTGTCCATGCCAAATCTTTTAACGTTGAGCGTGCCCCTGAGTTTTGATGAAAATGTTTATTGAAAAAGGGATTTTCGGGACTGCCAACAATTCTATTGCATAGTTAGAAGTCCACAGAAGACCTACGATTTTTTTCAGATTTTTCCTTACGGAATAACATAGTTAAATAAGCGACGCACGCTAATGACCCATGTTCAAGGTTTACGGGTGCTAAAAACGACATGGGGTTAGGGTTAAATTGAACATTGGCGCATCACCGACAACCACCATCGACCTTAAACTGCACCCAACCGTTGGTACGCCGCACTAGATCCCAACCTTGGCCACTTATATTACCATTTCTCAGCCTACGGTTGCAGCGATTACTGGCAGCTACAAAGCTACCAGCGCTGGGCTGACGCTGTTTGCCAACTGCAGGACACATTTAACATTTCGGATTTTCTCCAACTGTCACCCAGTATTGGTAATGATTGTTGGCCAGTCGTCGAGTATAGTTGGCACTGTACTGGCCGAGTGCTGGGCCTTTGGTAATTTTTTTCATGGGATGTTATACTTTTTCAAGCTGGTAGTAATAGTTTTCCTTCTTCACATAATAAAAATATAAAAATTCATAATTTTGCGCTTTAATTATATATCTTATGAAAAATTACCATCTACAGAATAATACTATAGGGACCTCGTATGCATTTTCTCGAGGTTTATTGAAAAAAAAAACGTTCATAAATCGTTATTTAACATAAACTGGACCGCTTTAACCTCTCAAAAAATGGTCGAGCACTACCATTTAAACTCGAGTAAGTGAGCTGAAATTTATCATCAAGTTTTCAAATCTATTGATAATTATTGAAATTATTTTGCATATTTTTATTCATAATAAAATAATTCATTACAAATAATCATGAAATTGTTTTTATTGATTATTATTATCGCCTTTAGAAGGTTCTTTCTGTCACCACACTGCAATATATATATATATATATATATATATATATATATATATATATATATATATATATATATATATATATACGCGACAAGGACATCGCGCGCCCCGCAGGCTACGTATAGTGTCTGGTGACAGAACACGAGCGCGGGACTCCACTGTATTGTCATTAGTAGCAGGACGCCGTGAATTTTAAAGATACGCGCGGATAGAACGCGAGTATCGAAGTATAGCGGCGATATAGCGATAGGAGCAGCGAGACACCGCGGAGTACACACGTGTGTATTATTAATGTCACCGTTGGCACTGCATCGCAGTTTTCTTTACGACCGTGGACCTTCCTACCCCGATCAAGCTTCCCTCCGCATAACGAAACGAGAAGTACCTGGGAGTCTGCCTCTACCGTGCTCAGCCAATACGAACGACTCATAATATAATGCGAGAGAGGCGGAGAGAGCGAGAGAGAGAGAGAAAGGCAGAAAGATAAAGATGGGAGAGAATAGTCATACGCCTGTACAGAGATATCTGGTATGCTGATGGTACTGCAGAAGTGGGGAACGTACACATATAACGAGGAGGCTTAATATTCTCTCTCTCTCTCTCTCTATATATATATATATATATATATATATATATATATATATATATATATATATATATATATATATATAAATTTATAAATATATATATACGTATATATATATATATATATATATATATATATATATATATATATATATATATTTGTGTGTATATGCACAATAAAATTTTTATACACCTTTGGATTTTTAACATCACCTTTGCGAGCTTATTTATATAAAGTAATTTCAAGAAGCTTTTTGTGACTGCAAGACTCTATTCTAAAAAAAAATGTATCACTGTTAGTAAAACAATTCCGCTGGTGGTCAATATTATTAGTTAACGCAGATCCCTTAAGGCAGTAGTGTTGTCTAGAAATTTGAAAAAAAATCTTTTTTTTTTTCATTTTCTTTTTATTATTTTACAGACCTTTCCGAATACGTCTGTAAAAATAGTTCAATGATACACAATAATAGGAGTTGAAGGAATGATAAGGAGTACGCTCGGGAAGTGCGGTCGATTTGCATGATTTTTTTTTCAAGGGCAAGATTTATTCTCCCTTTTTTAGCCTAAGGGTATGTTTTATTACTACTTGTCACTGTTACGTGGTATTTTTTTTATGAATCTTTTAAAATGGCGGAGGAATGGCATGGTCTTCCAAACTGCATTTTCGAAACTGGCGTGTCCTATATCTAAAAAACTCATCGACTGTTTCTGATGAAATTCGGTATAAATCTGTCTACCCGTATTCTTTAAAACGTGATTCTAAATATTTTGAAAATTAAAAAACGTATTTTTTTTATTGCAAAATGTAGCCATTTTTTCGGAACATTAAATCTTTTTGTTTCAAAGCGTACCGTTTAACCGATTTTCAACATTTCTCACTTTTTCTTGACTTATGTTCTGGGTTTGAGTGTTAATGACAGAAAAATCTTCGTTGGTTTTTTATTCAGATCAATTCCGCCAACGTTACGTGTCACGCCGCCCGACAACATCTTCACCTTCGCCATATTTAAATATTAATGAAAAAAGTTAATACCACGTAACAGCCAAAAGTAGTAATAAAGCATACCCTAGGTCTCAAAAATGAGGAAGAAATCTTTCTATAAAAAAACATCACTAAAAATCAGCCGTTTTTTTCATTGCCTAAATGCATATCCACCCTTAAGGAAAGAGCAAAACATAGAAAATGACTTGTATTACTTTTCGACTGCTATAGGAGTGCATATGCAGATATAAACACACCGACAGACACATATGTATATTAGGGTGGCTCAATTATGAGCTCTATTTTTTCCTTTTTCTCACCATCCAATTAGCTTGTTGAAAAAAAATTGTCGCAGAAACTGTGAGCGGTCAAAAAATACTTAGAGGTATCTCAAGCTCCCCAAAAATTCGTATTTTTATTAAAAAGACGATTTTTGTTTTTTCGTCCACTTCTCACCCAGGAATTTTACGCTTCATAATTATTAAATCAACCTCGCGAAAGTTCTGACCGGCCAATGAATATTTAGTGGTCGCCCAAGAACTTCGAAATTTCCAATTTGCACAATTTTTTACCTCCTTTCACTCATAAATTTGACGCTTTGTAAAATGTTCAAAACAATTAATCTTTTTTTCTTTATAAACAGATTTTTCAAATTCACCTTAAAAAAATGCTCACAAAATAATTTTTCAAAGCTATTGTCCGTAAACAAAATTATAGGTCGTTTTATTCGTAAAACTGAAATGGCAGCTGTTTTTCGCGCATCGAAATGCGTCCCACAGTCGGTTTCGTTAGTTAAACTGCGGACCAATGATAGCTGTACTCTATGACGAGCGACGCCATAATACAATAATACATAATAATACATAATACCACATATCGTCTAATTAGTGTTTGTTACAAATTATTATAATACATTATTCAGAAAATGTAACACTTCGCGGTTTATTTTGTTTTTATGCTACAAGGATTTATAGTGCATGTGAGATTTAGTTTTTGGCGGAAATCGCAGATTTTGAAAACATAGAGCGACCACTAAATATTCATTGATCGGCTAGAGCTTTCGCGAGGTTGATTTAAAAATTATAAGGCGTTGAATTCATGGGTGAGAAGTGGACGAAAAAAAAATCGATTTTTTAATGCAAATTTGCATTTTTGGGAGGCTTGAGCGACCTCTAAATATTTTTTGACCGCTCGCAGCTTCGGCGACAACTTTTTTGTTTTCTTTAAAGAAAATAATTGGAGGCTGAGGAAAAGGGAAAAAAATTGAGCATGGATTTGTGCTACCCTAATATGTGTATGTACACACACACACACACACACACACACACACACACACACACATATAAATATATGGGGCATTCCATACCAATTCGATCTGGGTCTGACCCTCGACCCCTCAAAGATGGTTCCCGATTTTTCCTATCATTTCTCTCACTCTATCAAGCAATTACAATGTTTTTCAGATTTTCAAAATAAATTTGAGCGCGTCATGAATTTTTGAATTTTTTTATTTGACCACCTCGATGGCCGTAATCGAAAAATCTGAAAAAATTTCCAAAAATACAATGTCAGATATAAAAAATGTTGGTGTAAAATTCATAATGTCTGGGCTTTTGCTTCAAACAGTTTTTTAGCTCTTTGAGCAAAAAAAATGAAAAAAATAAGAGGCAGAGGTCAATTTACTGTAGACTGTTTCTCGAAATTTTGTATGCATAATACCAGATTCAAAAAAAAATTTATTCGATTTTTCTAAAGTGTATTTTGTAACTTTCGATTTTTTTTTATCATGGTTGACAAAAACTCTAACTAGGGGTTGAAGCAAAAGTTCAGACATTATGAATTTTACCCCAACATTTTTCATATCTGACACTGTATTTTATTGAATTTTTTCAGATTTTTCGGACACGGCCATCGAGGTGATCAAAAAAAAAAAATTCAAAAATGCATGACGCGCTTAAATTTATTTTAAAAAATCTGAAAAAAATTGCAATTGCTTGATAGAGTGAGAGTAATGATGGGAAAAATCGGGAACCAGATTTGCGGGGTCGAGGCTCAGACCCAGATCGAATTGGTATGGAATGCCCCATATATAAGGTCACCTATCAGAATGAAATACAAATCTAAATATCTCGGATCACTACCAAATATTTGGTAGTGATCCGAGATATTTAGATTTGGATCATCGATACTGACCTTGAATGGCATTGAACGACTTTGACCCCCGAATGTTTTTCATGCGGCTTGAGGTGCTCCACAAGATGGTTGAAAAAAAATGTACCATTCCATTTAACAAAGTGGAGGTGACCTTCACGGTGCGTCAGCGCCTCGACCGAAAAAAAATGGGCGCATTTGATAGCCCCCTTCACACCGTACAACTTTTGTCTGGAACATTTTTTTCTGACGTCGATAATTACCGAGTTATTTTGGGTGGCTGTATATATATATATATATATATATATATATATATATATATATATATATATATATTAACACGTTCGGGTGTTTGCACAGAACGGACTAGACGTTCCCTACGTTTCTCCTCACTTGCTTCTGTTCGGTGGCAGCCACGAGCCATACAGAAGCGAGTGAACCAGTCGTGAATGTGTGTGTATGAGTTTGTGTGTTTTCTGGGTTCGGAACCATCGAGAGACCGAAGAAAACGCACGGCGGCACGGTTACGACGCGAACTCTCCGAGAGTAAACGGGCGACGGAGCCCTCTCTTCCTCTTGCTCCCTCTTTCTCGCTCGCTCTCTCTCTCTTTCTCTCTGTCTCTGTGAGGCTGCGCATCATTACTGGGCGCAGGAGGCCCCGCGGCACTCTTTGTACCCGGCACGTAATTTCTTCGCTATCGGAGAACGCGTTTCGCGTATTTCTGCGGTATCCATGTGTGTGCGTGTGTGTGTGTGTGTGTGTGTGTGTCGTCGCGGTTACTTAAATAGGCTTGCAGGATGGGCTTGTAATATTGCACTAGAACTACAATACGTCTAAGAAATACAATATCCTGTTTATACGAGTCGCAATTAAAAAGCGTTCAAATTGCCAACTTGTGCGTTGGTCCCTTGTTATTTTATTTCGATCATGACAAAGCTCCGTCTCTCTCTTACTCTTTTTCGTTGTCATTCGCAATTTTATTGCCCTTCCGCTTTTTCAATTCGCACTTGAAACTGAATAAATTCGTTAGCTTGCGATGATGTGACAACGGTACAGCTCACTTTTCGGTAGGTGACAGCACGTCTTAATAATAAATTCCAGCATACTTATTTTACGAATTTGTAGATTGGGAAATGGCGGGGGAGTTGACTATAAGGAAGAGACGGCCAGTTGAAATATTTCATAGAGCTTTTCTCGGCACGAAAAAAGTTTTCTGTAATTAAAAGAAACTTGCTCTTAACCCTTTGAAGCATACATTTTTCGTTACGTGCGCGTTCTTTGGCACTTTCGTCATTGATGACATCCGCTACGTGGAAGATAAAAATCTAATAGATATGTTTTAGAAGTTATTGAATTCCTAGGAAGCTTGAAACGCATTTACAACCGCCGTGTTTAATTAAAAAGACACTTTTGAATCGTCAAACTCTGAATGGAATTAGGTGTAACATCGGTGTTACACTATGCCGCAAAGGGTTAATAAATGAAGAGAAAGGAAACTAAAAGAAACCCGAACAAACTCACACTTTTCTAGAGATGTACAGGCCCACTAGATGTCACCTGTTACACTGAGAAAACAGTTTATTTATAGTAAAGAAATACATGTAGTTGGCACTTTTATTAAAATATTCATTAACTGTTACAAAATTTGTTAGTTAAGAAATATTCGTGTTCTCGTGACGAAATTTTATAGCCACAGTATTTCTTTGAAAATAATGATTTATTTGATCACTTTTATTTTGCTTAAGGCGTTGGGCCACAGTAACGGGTATAAAATCATGTGCGAATTCACCAATTTATTTTCGTATGAAAAAGTGATTCACTCATAAAATTAATTACACATCTATTTAGTATAAATATCAAGCTGTTGGAAAAAATATATATTTTCTCGGAGTACACAATGGCCGACTACTAATATTTTCTTTTATCTTTTTTTTAGGGGCTCCGCGGCGCGACATTTAGCAACCATAATGTTTGACCTACAAGGAACATACCTCAGGTTACACCCTTCGATTTTGTTGAAATTTGGTTATGTTATAAAGCACCGAAAAACGATTTTAAGGGGTGGTTAAGATTATCCACCCCTTAATATAGGGGTGGTTATTATCCACCCCTTAATATAGAGGTGATTAAGATTAATTACGATAATTTTTATTGCAATGTCACTATAGTGGATTTTTCATTGCTTCCGATTAGAGGAATTTTCGTTCGTGTTTCATTAAAATCGTTTCATTAAACTCCTTGTGTGTGAAATTGCTATATTACCCCTAGAGATGCCTTTTTCGAGGGATGGTTTCACCCCTTGAAACCATTTTTCCGCCGATAAAAAAAATACGTATCGCATACTTTTCGGTGCTTTATAACATATCCAAATTTCAACTAGATCGAAGGGTGTCACCTGAGGCATGTTCCTTGTTAGAACAAAAAACAAAAATTCTCGTCAATCTACAATACCTAGAATCTAGAATACCTAGAGGAGTACGTTCGGAATTTAAAAAATATTGATTCATTCAAAAGTTGTAGGTATTTGAACTTAAGAAATTAATTTTCAGTTAAAAATTTCGTTATAATTGCTCATAAACTGCTCATAAAATAAAAAGTTTTCGATTGATCAGCAATTCCGTACGTACTTCTCTGCGAAATGCAATTAGGAACGTAACTTTTAAATTTGAAGTAAATTGAGTGACAATTGTTGAAATTATTTGTCACGCCAATTGGAGAAAAGCTTTTTCGAGACGGTTCGAGTAGTCGACGATTTTGTACATCGAAAAAAGAATTCTAACAGCTTGATATTCATACTAAATAGATGAGTAATTAATTTTATGAGTGAATCACTTTTTCATCACGTTACTGTGGCCTAATGCCTTAACGCAGTAGATGTTTATGGTAATCGAATAACGAGTTGAAATTGTGATATGATAATACAGTTCAAAGGAGTAGAGATGTGTTCACAATTCATATATTTAGATTTGGGGCCGTTAACGCATAATTGCCGCGAATATCCTGTGTTCAGTGCAAATGAACATATCACAACAATTAACTGATCCTCATTCAAAATGACTATCTCGGCTGTATTTGAGCCAAGAGTCACACAGTTGACGCGACAACTTCCACGCAAATAAGCATTTATTAACTATCAATTTATTAACTATCAATGAATCTGTATTTAAGATGTTGGCCCAGTAGTTCTTTGAGATAATGGTCGTACACTTATTACAAAATGAATATTTGGTAATAATTGAAAAATCTCCAGTTGAATCAAATATAGCCCTGTTAATAGTTAGCAAATAACTGTTAAAAAATCGACGACTCGTCTGAAATAATTCCCAAACAAACAAATCTGTACTTGAGATAAGTATCGTCCAATTGGCAAGGCCGATGGCATCAATTAACGATTTGCTTGTTTTGTGAGACCTGTCGAATCTTTAGGAAACTTTCGAAAGTATATGTGGAGAATATTAAATTATGCATCAGGGCAAGGGTGGTCAAGAAGTTGACAGAGGGACCGCACGACCGTCTTTTTTCTATGAGTTCTTTGCTTCACGACGTATTGATGCTACCATCTTTGTTGTCCTCTACAAGTAGCAAGGAACAACTCGCATTTTCTATGAGAGTTGTTCCTTGTTCACTGCAGATTCATCTGCCGGCAATCAATGAATGACTTTGTCCAAATATTCATTTGGTAACTAAACACGAATCTTGATTTGTGCGAATATAAAATATCGTTCACTCAACTATCATGTACATCTGGGACAACTTTTCCACTGATCTCAGTTGAATAAATGCTGCAGTTATAGGAAACAAGTATTTATAGTATTTTAATAAGAAGCATTGGGTTGGACCAACTGTATATCTATTGGCTGTTAAGGCGTTACCCCCACTTGTAGCGCAAAAAAGGCCTTTTTCATGAATTTTTTTAAAGAAAACTACAAAACTTTTTTAATCGATCAATATACCATCTTGAAGAATACATCTTGAAGAACTTTCAGTAATTTTTTTTATTGAAAAATATTACATTGTTTAGTGGCAAAAGGCCGTCAATGAAATAATGTTTTTATATACACGGTTTGCGGTGACCAACATTGCGGCGAAGTGAATCATCTGAAGAAAAAAATGCGGATGGATTTAGTCAAATATAAGTTTAAACTAGTCTTTAATCGAAGGATTTTAAAAAATATTCATTTTTCACAAAATGGCGGACAGTCAAAGTTAATGGTTCGATTTTAACGAAAAAAAACGGCCGTTTTTGGCTATAAAACGGCCATTTTTTTCGAGAAAAAAAAATCGAACGATTAAAGACTACATTTTTATGTATTAAATAAGCCTGTAAAATTTCAAGAAGATCGGTTCATTAGTGTTCGAGTAATCTTGGTCACCGACTTCAGAAATGCCATTTTGAGAAAAACGCGTTTAAAGTTTCTTTTTCAATGCTCTCTCAACGCGGATTCTTCTCTTTCAACGCTCATATCTCAGTCAATTTTGTTCGGATCGACTTGAAATTTTCAGGACATATTCTCAGATACTTATACTTCAAAAAAATGCAATAAAAAAAATCGATTTTTTCAAAATCGCAAGTGGGGGTAACCCCTTAAGAACGGGTATGTTCCATTAAAGTACCCATTTCTTAACTATTGCCAAATCTTTATTTATGACAATTCAGAACCTAAAATTAATGATTCATTACCTGTATGAAGATATTTATTTCGCCATATCCGACAGTACCATCTGTTAATACTTAACAAATCCTGGTACATAGAAATATATCGTTATCTCACAAGGAACATCCCTCAGGACACCCTTCGATTTTGTTGAAATTTGGATATGTTATAAAGCACCGAAACGTAAGCGATACGTATTTTTTCCATCGGCGGGAAAACGGTTTTAAGGGGTGAAACGAACCCTCGAAAATAGGGGTGTTTTTCGTTTTTCGTCGAAAACGTTATCGTTCTCGCCTCCAATGTATAGTGCACAAAAAAATAATCGTTGTTGCAATTTGAATTTTTTTAATATCTCGTACCGTTAAAACGTTATCGACGAAAAACGAAAAACATCCCCATTTTTAAGAGTGCGCTTCTGCCCTTAAAACCGTTTTACCGCCGATGAAAAAAAAACGCATCGCTTACTTTTCGGTGCTTTGTATCATATCCAACGTTCAACAAAATCGAAGGGTGTCACCTGAGGGATGTTCCTTGTCAGACAGCGATTGAAATTGTAATCTTTGCATTAAGCGAGTAAAATTGTAATCAATGCATTCATTCAATTGTATTCCCTAAAAAACGCCTTAAAATGTACTAAAATAAATTTGAAAATTATTCCCAAATCGTATTATTTTGCTAACGAGTTGCAAAATAAATTAAAAATTTTGCCTTTTCCCGTGATTTGTTGTAAAAAAATGGGGGGTCGGGTTCGGACCATGGGGAGGTCGGTTACAGACCACAATTTTAAAAAACGGCCAATCTGCAGACTTTCATTACGGTCTCGGTATCTTAAACAAACGGTACCCAAAAACCTCGTCAACCTGCTCAAAACTTAGAATAACGTTCCCTCTGACGAATCAAAATTTGGTTTGAACAAAAAAAATAATTCGATGCCTAATAATAATTATTGCCTTTGCTGATTAGGCCATCGGTTTCGGACCACGCTACTCTACTAATGGAGATAACTAAAGAAACGTCTGCACTTTAATTTCCACTGATCCTTGAAAAAAAAATCTCTGGCCGCAACTACCCCGTGCTGGTCCCAAAGAAGAAGTTTAAAAAAATCATCGATACCCGAAAGTCCGAGAAAGTGTAGCCGAATATCGACCATCGCAATTCGCCATTCACCATAAAGCACGCGCCGAAAGCCGACAAAGTTTATTTTTGTTTTCGTCGTTTCGTTTATGTGTAAAACTTTTTTCTTTCTCCTTCTGGCATACCTAAGCGGGGAGAGTGAGTGAGAGTGGCGCTCACACACGTATAAAAGCAGAGAAAATAAAGAGTGATTCCTTTTGATCGATGACGTGGAGAGGATCGTTCTCTTTCTCTCAGCGGAGCTTGGAGGTTATTGAAATATTGGCATAGAACCGAATGAGGGACGGAGGAGGAAGAAGGGAAGGCAGGACGTGATAGGATGAGGACGTGTAGGGCGAGAGAGTTTGCGTACTGTACTCAGTGGAGTACAGAGGGTGGCGTAGGTCGCTGCTGGTGGACGGAAGGGAAAGAGGGAAAGAGTGCGAGAGAGAGAGAGAGAGAGAGAGAGAGAGAGAGATCGCACGGATTATAAGAGAAAGAGAAACAGCAAGTGAGGGTGAAAGGGGGGTGGGGTGAGAGAAAGAGCCCTGGGCCCTTGTGAAAGTTCCCTTTACCTTGATGACAAAGAGCCACGAGCGAACAGGCGAACCTCACTCAATGGAACGGACGAATGGTTATGGAAACAGCATTTAATTTGCATAGAAGGAGCCTCTTTGTCGAGACCCGTCGAAAGAGGGCGAGAGGGAGGCAAACAGAGATAGAGATGCAGAGAGAAATGGTGGGTGAGCAAATGTGAGAAACTGAGAAAAGAGACCGAAGAGAAATGTCAAGAGAGCGAGAGAGCGAGAGGGAGAAGCCGAGGGGGGGGGGGGGAGGGGGGGGGGTTATTCGTGAAGTGGAAGTGCGAGAGGGGAAGACGCAAAGGCTCGAGAAGTTCTCTCTTCACTCTTGGCAATCTGAAAAGAGCATTGTCCTTTATCTATCGATTCGATCGTATATTTTATTCAGATTACGCGGCTGTGCCCGCGAACAGCGAATCTCTTTATGATTGGACATCGCCGCCTATTGTCGAGGCGCAAGACGAGCTCCCACGTACAAACGCTGCGATTCCATGTAAGGGGTGTCTCAAAATGACCTGACATTTTTGTTTATTAGTGGAACGTATTGTTTATTCGAAAAGTACGAATATTTTTATTTTAATGTACGGTACAAACGTGGAGGTTATGTGTGGAAGACAATATCCGATGAATGGCATAAACGGTATGGACTTGGTAGGCATGTTCTTTCAACAAGATGGCGCGACCTGCCACACTGGGGGCGCAATTGGGCCAATATGTCATTGACAATTTCGTCATAAGAGTGAACGTTTGTAAACAGGGACGAGGCGGCCATTTTTTGGATATTGCGTTCCACACATAACCTCTATGTCTGTACCTTACATTAAGATATAAATATGAGTACTTTTCGAATGGATAATACGTTTTATCAACAAATAAAAATGTCAGGTCATTTTGAGACACCCTGTAGATGTTCATAGCGGGGCAACCGCAACAGGATTTCCCTCCCACTGCCATTAGAAGGCTCTTCGTTTGCAGTCGATAACTTCAATGAGGCCAATCTGTGATACCGTTGGGGATTTCGGTCTAATTAACAGCCAGCTTCGGTCATTCTAAAGATGAGTGTCCTTTTTGCGCTGACTCCCGTAGCACGGGACTGCCCTTCGAGTGCCCTTTCGATCGGTTGGACAGTTGCCAATGAGCGTAAAATAATTCGTCATTAGCGGGACTATGGGAATTGGCCTTTTGAATTGTTGCTGATGGAGGAGAGCAGAGCGTTTCGGCGATGAATGTCGAAGAATACTGATTTTTATTGGACTGAGTCGACTGAAAAATTGACATTTCAGAATTGGGTGGGCGGCCCCGGCAGAAGTAGCTGAAATAAACTAATCTCGAATATGTGGCCTGGATTTAAAATGCAATTAGTGGTAAGACGCGCAAAGGGAAACGCCACGATTCCCTTCGCAATCGTGTGCTCTAGAAACTGCCGCTTGATGCGTCGAGCTACGATTATTTTTCGATGTTTGGCAGGATTTCAAAATCGGAGCAATTGCAATTTACTTCCATATATACATACAGACTCCCAAGCTTTATTTTATTAAGGGGTCTTCTTACTTTAGACGCTAAAAAAGGCTATTTTCATGATTTTTTGGTAGGTTTATATTGTAGATATTGATATAAAAGTTGTTACACTTAATAAATGCACTTTCGAACTACATTGAAAAAATGGTTATTTATTTAAGTCACTACTTGTAGATGATGAAAATGAAAGATGATGAAAGATGAAAATGGTCATGTAGGTAGAGATCAAGATCATATAGATGATGAAAGATGAAAATGGTTGTTACAAAAATGTCCTAAAAATATTATAGGTCTGCGCTGTTGATGAAATCTCGAAGATGGATCATCCGTAACAAAAAAATTAAAATCAAAATTCAGTATGTTAATGGCTATAGCGCATATCATACGATTTTTTATATAAGCAATATAACAAAATGGCAGACATTTTTTGGAAAAAAAAAACAAAAAAACGTGTTTTCCACCGTTTTTGGCAAAAAAAATAGTAAATATCAAGATCATCCGTAACAAAAAAATCAAATGGTTTTAGATTCAGTATGTTAATGGCTATAGCGCATATCATACGATTTTTTATATAAGCAATATAACAAAATGGCAGACATTTTTTGGAAAAACAAAAAAAAACGTGTTTTCCACCGTTTTTGGCAAGAAAAATGGGAAATATCGAGATTCACAAAAATTCTTGATGTGCGCTATAGCTATAGTTGTAAAGAATACATAAGTTGAAATTTCATGAGAATCGGTTCAGTAGTTTCGAAGATTTTCTCAACAAGCCGTCGAAAAACGTTGTTTCGAGAAAATCGCGTTTAAAGTTTGTTTGGATTACATAAATACAAAAAAAAAATTTAATGTATTTCGAAATTGTATTTATTAAGTGTAACAACTTTCATATCAATATCTACAATATAAACCTGCCAAAAAAAATCATGAAAATATCATTTTTTTAGCGTCTAAAGTGAGAACACCCCTTAAGCCGTTATCTATGTGGCCCATCAATAAATGAGACTTTTTTATTTTTGTTAATTCTAAGAAAGCAATTAAAATGAGAATTGAAGGATCTACATGCGTTGACGTATGTAAAAAAATCATTCTTGTGGTGTTTATACATCATTTAAGCAACAAAAAAACGGAAAACAATTTTTTTCCTCTTCAGTGTAACGCCTTAATTACCAAAACGCTCGAGTTTCAACTGCAGTTTCAATGATGCTTGGCATACGTCAAAGGCAAGCCGTCTCTTACCCCAAACAAACCGAACCAAAAAATAGCATCAGAGAGCACTGCATTCAGGTACTTCAACATCTTTCCGTACCTAGCGATGCTTCACTCCGTACTAGGTTGGTGTGCGCAGACTTTTTACCGTCGTACTCTCGTGATGCTTCGCCGCTACGTCGAGGAGGAAGCAAAGCCGGACGGTTCGCATCAGAAAGAATCGATCGACGTTCCGCGTTTGTTTGACGAGGGAACATTGCAACAAGCGTCAGAGCACAGGAGCACATAGGGATTTACAAGCTCGAATCGCGGATGAATGATGGGAGGCAATGAAAATTCCATCGTGCTCTTTCATCGGCTATACATGTGCAATCGCATACCGGGTGGGTCACCAAACATCAGACACTCGAAAAATCCTATAAACATTTATTTAAGACCAAAAAAGCGCAATCAATATTCGTCGGATTTTTCAAAAATCGGCATTTCGCTTCCACTTTTTCAAGTAGAAACTTCCAGGGATCAATCTGATTTCATGGTCAGTTCCGCATTTTTCAATCGATATTCCCGCTCTTAAGGCCTTAATTATCTTTGGATGGTCGGGAAACAAGGTTTTTTTGGGATTTTTTTTTTGAATTACTCATAATAGAATCGAAATGAGAGTTGAAGGTTTTATTTAACATATCCGTAGGTATGCAAATCAATTTTTTATTTTCCAAAAAAATACAAAAAATCGGTAGAAAACGAATGCCTTTTTTAGGCTCTCCACGGGCGGGTTGGAGACGCACATGAGCGCCTAGAAGAATATTTTACCGTAATCTGTATGAGTTCGGCTGGCGTAGTACACACGATCGTTAGAAAAAATTAATTTTTGCAAATATGGCACTATTTTGAAAAAAATAAGTCGCTTCTTCGACTAAAATACGGCCTTATTTTGATGACAAAAATCGCAACTGTTAACCGATCCTAAAAATCGTGTGTACTTCGCTAGAAAATTTATCTAAGAAGCTATACTTAAAATTTGGAATCAATCGGTTAAAAATTGTAGGAGCTACGAGTTCGCCCGATTTAAAAAACATTATTTAAAAAAAAACGCGTTTAGATTTTTGAAACCATTTTTCGTCAGACCATATCATGCTTAGAATGTTTACACATAATTTAAGCCATTCAAAAAAAAGATCGATTTTTTCAATGGTATATGAAGCCTCAAGCCCCCCTCCCTCTTTAAAAAAGCCGATCCAGTGACCTATCATGACCTCAGGATGACCTTCACATACCAAAAAAATCTGAAATCAGCAATTACCTAGAAGCGAGTACTGGGCGTCGTATTTCCGTAAGCTCGGAATAATTCTTGTCAAATTGAGTATTAAAAATCTTTCTCCAAAAATGTGTTAACCAACACATTTTTCGGCAATTCTTTACATAAGTGACTTTTCGGAAAAATGAGCCTAAACTTTTTTTTCCTATTTTCTCATTCATTGGGCCATAAATGATGATATTCAGTCGGAAGAAGCGTAAATGTTTCATAAACAAATTTTTACCCGCAAAAAATCGCTAAACATAATTTTGAATTTTTAAAAATAATTTTAAAACTTTAAAAAATTAAGATTAAAAATAATTTTGAAACCCAAAGAAACCCAATATGGACGTCGAAATTTAGAAAAATGCCCTATTTTATCGCGTGTTTCCGCGTACTTCAAAACGCCATGACCATTCCCCCAACCCCATCATCATTGATAACCCAATAAACGACAAAATCGCGAAAAAATAATTTTCCGCTCATTTTTCGCAAAAGTCACTTATCCAAAGAATTCCCCATTTTCCCCACAATTTTTTAACTCCGCCCGGGCCTTCGGCAACGTCTCGTTTCCTGGTGTACAATTTCCAGCTGGTCACCCTATACATACGTATGCATGTGTACACACGAGCGTATATATACAGGCAGGCGACGACGAGAATGGTCGAGGTTCGCGAGTGTTAATTAACAAGATTGATCAACCGACTGACACAGGGAAACAGGTTCTCTCTTTCTCTCGAGACGGTCTACATCGTGCTGCGTTTTTGTTGTTGTAGTCGTCGTTGTTGTTGTCTTATTACATTTTGTTTTTATTTTATTTTTTTTCAATCATAAGAAACAGCCCTCTTTCCGGCGTTATTGCGGAGTCTGCGCAACATGCACGCGAGCTCGTCTGCCTCGATGCCCTCCGTTAGATATTTCTTCTGTCGCAACTGCGGTACCGATCGCCTTTATATATGCCGTCGAGTAATAAGCGAGCTATACGGTCGAACGTGCGTGCGCCCATGACCGGTACACACACACACACACACACACTTACGCAAGTTGCTGCACACACGACGCGATAGAAAAATCGATAAGAATAAAAATCTTGGGTCGGCGATAGTAGTGGCGAGTAAAGCGGTCACCAGACGAGCGAGACGGCGTGTGTGCATGCTCATGTGCTCGAGGAATTTCATCCTCGGCAAGTTGCTCGAGACTTGGCCGGATCGCGCGGATAAAGGACGATAAAGGGAGCTCGCTTCGTCCCAGCCGTATTCAATGATCAATCAATGATTACGTCCCGCAGGAATGAGATTACGGCTGAGCGCAACGAGGATAGTCGTCGCCGAGGAGAAATCTGGCGCGCGCCATTACTGCCAATGTTGTTGGTGGACGAATACTTAGCGGACAAGGCGAGACGCAAGCTGCCTACGGGTCCTGTGGGCCAGACGTAATGAACGTCAATGTTTTTTTCTCCAATGAGTACTCGCGGTATGGAAGAGAGCTGAATTTACGCATGGTGAATGGTAGGCAGGAGATGGATGTATGTGGAAGGAGCTGGAAAGAGAAAAAATGTACTTTAGGAGTGAATCAACAATTGTTGGTAGGTTGTTTCGATGTTGTTCAGGTGGACGAATAGTTGGAGGACAAGGCGAGACGCAAGCTGCCTATGGGTGCTATGGGCCAGACATAATGAACGTCAATGGTTGGCAGGTTGATCCAATGTTGTTCAGGTGGACGAATACTTAGCGGACATGGCATGACGCAAGCCTATGGGTCCTGTGGGCCAGACGTAATGGACGTCAATGTGTTTTCTCCAATCAATACTCGCGGTATGGAAGAGAGCTGAATTTATGCGTGGTGAATAGTAGGCATGAGATGGGCAGGGAAGAGGAAAAATGTACTTTAGCAGTGAATCAACGATTGTTTACGATGGGTAATCAGGCGACATCAAACGAGACAGCCCACGATCATCAAGAGGAATATTGTTTACTCAATGGTTCTCCGCCTTCTTTTACCCCGGGCTTGCCGATTCACTTTTCTGCCTACTGCGCGTATGCTGTATGTATATACAGCACGTATTTGTATCCCGTGACTCCGGCGGTCCCGGGACAACCTTTCCATCTTCGTCACAACAATAATGTTAATTTAACCGGCTCCCTCGTACAGCCCCTCGTCCCTCCGTCTCCCGGAGCCTCCCTTATTCCGACAATTTGTCGGGCACACAAAAAGAGTTGACAACTTGAAAGGGAAATCGAGCCTATTGACACAGTGAGAGCGCAACGAGGGTCGCGAGTTTGGGACATCAACATTAGTCCTCGTTCTCGTTCCTGCATGGATTTCTAATGCGGAACGGTATCCGTATATCTCGCGTAGACCGGAGACTCTTTCATCCAGTTGTTCGTCGACCACCCCAGGCAACCACTACCACCATCGGCACCGATCTTGCGACTCTCTAAACATAATGCGAAGGGCTCGCCTAGTACAGCCGATAATCCAGGAGCTGCTTACCAACCATGGTCGAGCGCACACGATTGTCACGAGGAACCACTACAACGAGGCTGATCCAAGTGCCTATACGGGGCTCATCACACTCGGTGTGGAACACACGCTCGCATCAATATTGCAGATGGGTCGATGGGTATTGGCCGTTCTGTTGGATGGACACTCGGTCCACCCTGGGTGGATTTTACTTTGACTCGCTCCGTCATTATTGGAAGCATGTGTTTCTCTTTCTACACGACCGTACACTTCTTCCAGACACTCCAGAAACGTTGCTTTACGAAGCCTACACTGAGAAAAAACATCATTTGATCCAATATCATTGGTGTTATTGAATGAAATTTCGTTGATTCAATTGTAAAATTGTTGGTGTAAATAATCGGATTTATTAGCCCAAAAAAAAACGCTATTGACTTTAATAACATGATACGATTAAAAGTTTTTTTTTCATTCGAAATATATATTATTAGCCGAGAACAATATTTTTTTTAACTATCTAAAAAATGATTCCGAACAAATCATATAGTTTTGCATGAATTTTCTGCAACGAACAAAAAAAGCGTTTGAATTCATAACATGAATATTGTTGATTCGAGTGCACAAGACTCACAAGAATTTCGCTGGTTTGATTCAGATAAAATGTCTATTGAGTAAATATGTTATTTTTTTCACCATATCCGATATAGATTTCCAAGTACATTATTCGTTAAAATATAAATATTTTATTTTGATTGAAAAATATTAACCAAATGTCTGAATTGGTTAAAAAATTATGCGAAAATAAAATTTGTTTCCTGCGCATTTGGTTGAAAAAATTCAACCAAATCATGGCCGAGCGCCACCGAAATTATAGGTGTGAGGAAACCTGTAGTCCTCGGAGTAACCGCTAGAAGCCGCACGCGCGCTCGTTTCTCGTAAGCGTAGCGCGAACCGAGAATCTACTTAAGGCGTTACCCCAACTTGTAGCGCAAAAAAGGCCTTTTTCATGAATTTTTTTAAAGAAAACTACAAAACTTTTTTAATCGATCAATATACCATCTTAAAGAACACATCTTGAAGAACTTTCAGTAATTTTTTTATTGAAAAATATTACATTGTTTAGTGGCAAATGGCCGTCAATGAAATAATGTTTTTATATACACGGTTTGCGGTGACCAACATTGCGGCGAAGTGGATCATCTGAAAAAAAAAATGCGGATCGATTTAGTCAAATATAAGTATAAACTAGTCTTTAATCGAAGGATTTTAAAAAATATTCATTTTTCACAAAATGGCGGACAGTCAAAGTTAATGGTTCGATTTTAACGAAAAAAAACGGCAATTTTTTGGCTATAAAACGGCCTTTTTTCGAAAAAAAAATCGAACGATTAAAGACTACATTTTTATGTATTAAATAAGCCTGCAAAATTTCAAGAAGATCGGTTCATTAGTGTTCGAGTAATCTTGGTCACCGACTTCAGAAATGCCATTTTGAGACAAACGCGTTTAAAGTTTCAATTTCAGTTTACACGAAGAAAATATTTTTTTTTGTAAACTTACATAGAGTCATCTATACCGGGCCCGCTTTCATAAATTCCAGTCTATTATATAAACGTTGTGAATGCCAGGTATACGACACTTTTCATCGAACAATGCATTGAAGGTCGGAGGGAGGGTCGAGCGCGCCAGACCGCAGACTAGCCGGTCGTTTACACAACGGATTCTTCTCTTTCAACGCTCATATCTCAGTCAATTTTGTTCGGATCGACTTGAAATTTTCAGGACATATTCTCAGATACTTATACTTCAAAAAAATGCAATAAAAAAAATGGATTTTTCCAAAATCGCAAGTGGGGATAACCCCTTAAACGCCGGAGAAACTCTAAAGAGTATCGCTTCTTGGCCTGTGGCTAAGATCAAGTAGTGTCTGTTCTTATCAGTTGAATATCTGATATTCTCCCCATGGATATTCCATTGGATATCTGATATTCTCTCCACTATTATCGTGGATGATCATTCTAATGCTCACTTTTTATTCAAGATTCAAAACGAATTGAAAAACTTACGTCCCATGGCATATTCGTTTCGACGCAGTGAAGAAATAATTAATTCTAATGATTATAGTTTTTTACGAAATAAAAAATGTTGTAGCAACCGCTTAATTAGTTCATCCATACATCTACGGCTTGTATATAGAATGATTTCAATAGATTATAATTTTATTCGAAGGATAATGTAGATATTCAGAGAACAGAAGAGCTTTTACAAATAAAATAATATGTTATTTAAATCAATCACATTTTCCAATATTTTATAGTATTGTAACAATCTCATATATCGGTGGCACTCCGCAGCAGCACACTTATTTGGATTAACCAATATGTTTTTTTAATTCAATCGGTTTTTTTTCTCAGTGTACACACACTTGTCATCCAATCCTGTTTGAAATAGGATGATCGCGTAGGCCCGAGCGATACGCCAATCGAAGTCCCGACCAGCGCTATCAACAGGCTGCATCTAGGAGAGAGCCCTGGCATCGATCAATCATCCCGTCTTCGTGGCGCTCGTAGGAAACGTTGGCGGCAGCTAGTTCACGCTTTTGTTCACAGTCCCGAAGCGTGCTTTTCAAACTCGTGCCAGCTTCAGCTACGAACAACCCGTCAGCCGGATTCCTCATCTCGTGCATCCATTATCCTTAAGGGCTTTTATAAAACGATGGCTCACAGCTAGTAATTTCTATCCTTGCTGTCGTTTCCGCATCTATCTGCGCCTGCTGCAGGCGCAAAATCGGAGAAGATTGCGCTCTGTTTGTCTTGAAGCTCCAGAATTGGCGTGCGAAAATTGGTGCTCGTTGTCTCGATGCATTCCGGAGGGAAGGAATTACCAGCGTTGCTGCATGAGCGTTAGGAGAATGGGAAAGGATTCTTATCTCGGAATAGAGGAAATCTGTGCCTTCCGGCGAATGTTATACTTGCCAGGTAGGATACGAAATTGGAAAAACTCACTGGTATGGTCAGCTTCTTTTCGCTGATTGTCGAATAACTCTATCCTAATGGGGTAGTTCCGGGGGAGGTGGCCATTGGGGAGAGAGGGCTGATGGAAATATTTCATCGAACATAGCATTTCATCGTACGCAAGTGTAAGTGCATAAACAAAAGTTTGGCAAACAATATTAAAAAGTAAGTAAAAACGTTTCGCGTTGTTTTGTCTAGTGCAACTTTTTTGTTAAGACTTCATGTTTTATATTGTGGTGATGTTATTTTGTAAAAATAATGGTTATTTTTGTATTTTCTCGAATAGTTTCCATCACACCCGGATACTTTGGAAGAGATGACCAAAGGTGATTTCTTTAAATACTTATTTTAAGATTAGTCACATAAGATTTCGTTTTATCTTCGTACATTATCTCGAAGTAGTTAAGTCGTGCTGTATTTTGGAATCGGAAAAATTAGAAGGCTAATTTTTTTGCTAAATCCAAGTTTGCCTAAAAATTTGGGTGTAGGGTTTTTCAGGGGATGAAGGGGGTGGGGGTGGATTCATGTCGAACTACAAAGGCCACGAGGTCGGCGCCGCGAGACACAATGTGTTACATCCTAGCGAATGTGCCTTCTCTCGGTTATTCCCAATATGCTCATTTGCCGTTATAAGCTTATTATTAAATGTATAAATCTAAGAATAAGATGAATAACCGCGTAAAAGGGAACGTGCGTACGTTTCGCACGCATATTCAACCCACAGCGATATACGCATGATAGCAGCACCGTCAGTTATCGCCTTTTCCTATACCATCGGCTGTCAACAAGAACAAGATCTCAGGCGAATATTCCAAGAAGAGCTGTCCAACGAAAAACCAACCATCACCTCGATCAACAGACTCCAAAAAAATCTACGCCGGCCCAACTGCATGAGAACCAAGAAAGCCTCGACCCTAGATTATTTAAACATAACATAAACTAGACGGCTCCGACGAGCTTATAACTCCGACTAAATAATAAGATATCCGATCTCGCAGCGTAGTCCGATATACAAACCTCTCGATATGAGAAGTCACCATAGCCATAAATCGACATAACACAAACCATGCGAATGCTTAGGTCTCTGATATCGAACTCTATATCCCATGCGCTTTTTCGCCGAAACACGAGACAAAGGTCTCCTTCTCTTCATACGCATATTAGTCAGAACCGATGGCCTGAAATAAGGCCACGCACGTGCCTAACGAATCTGTAAAGTATTCGCATACCATACCGCGACCAATCACGCTAATCAACCGATATCTTCACGACCAATGGTCCAATCCCTAAAGAACTAGATGACCAAGACCACACTCTCCCACGTCCCTTCTCCCACTACTGAACCTCTCCTAATTTTTATATCAAGAAAGACTTCCTTCCTGAAGTCAGTCGCCCGTCAACTACCATCGACTCAAGTTCTTCTATCAAGTCTAAATCTCAGTCTCCCGATAATCTTCATCAAGTTCAACCTCAGTCTCCCGTCAACCAATATTTCCGTCGACCGAATCACTCCTTGTATCAAGTCTTAACCCAGAAGCCTAACGAATATCTCCGATTATCTTTCATACGAACCGTCTTCATTTTTCGAGTTACAAAAGTTTTATTTTACACTTGTATAATTTCTATCATCGGTCCGTGATTATCAATCTCAATTCATCGACCTTGCGCGCCGTTCATATTTCTATCTACGCGTAGTGCCGTCGTAGTAAACACGTCGAGTATACACACGACCAGCCGAAAATCCTGCGAGCGTCTTACCAGCAATTGTACCAGCGAGCGCACCAGGCCAAGAGCGAAGGCCCTTGTAACGCGAGCGACAACAAACATCCACGCGAGCGAGCGAGCGAGTGAACGACCGAGTGTCAAACACAACGAATGTAAGCTAACTTTACCTTTTCTTTTTGTATCATTCATCGTAAACCTGATCGCTTCAAACCGTCTAGTAATCGTACAATAAACAACATAGTGTTAATCGTACACCAAGTCTGTCGAATTATCCCTCAATTTCGAAACATCGTGTCAATTCCTTAATTCTACTCTTTCCCACGCACTACCCCTTTTTACCCTCATCCCGTGCTATTGCGCTAGGCGTAGGCAACAAAGAGGGAAACGAAAATATTATGCTCTCATCCCTTCCGGATGTGACATATAAATTTTTGGGGGCTCGTCCGGGATATTAAAAAGGGAATGTGCTAATTAATCCAACGTCCATAAGTGATTCGAAAATTTATACATCGGATTTATTACCTGGTTTGGAACCTCCTAAACGATCGACCAAAAAAATTACAAAAATTCTCAAAAATCGAAAACAAACCCACAAAAACAATGACGACGTTAGGGACAAACCAGTCAATATCCCTAAAAGATGCCATCAGCTGCGTCGCGGAAATAAAAAAAAAGAATATCGCTTTAGCAGAATTCATACCGGTATGCCAAGACTCAATAGAAAATGCGATACGAATTGAACACGAAGTTAAAGCGCGCAACGAATTGCAGTCCACTCTCACTAACCACAAAAGGTTCGTCCCGTCAAAATCAGTAAAATTTTGTAATGTATGCAAAAGAGACAATCACACCACAGAAAATTGTCGATTCGCGACCCTTACCTGCCAAAATTATGAAAATCAAGAACACCATGCCATCGAGTACCAAAGGGTCCTAAATGAACAAAACTCAGTTGTTTGCCAAATATGCAAAAAAATCGGCCATTTAGCAGATAGATGTTTTCAGTTAAAGAACAAAACGCCCAAATCCAAACGACCCGTTTGTCGGTATTGTAAACGGATAGGACACACTATCGAAAACTGCCGTACCCGCGAATATAATAACACGCGAAATGGTCCGAATACCCCTCGGGCAGCCGCGCTGCGAGACCCTACGATCTCAAAGCGTCCGGTCTCGATAATCATTCCACCCGAACCTATCTTACCTACACTATAAACGCAGAAGATTTCGTTAACCTACCCTCGGTGTGTATCGGAGCGCACCGAAAAAAAAAATAGCGATGTTAGACAGTGGCGCTATCCCGAACCTCATTAAAAAAACAATACAATTTCGAAACTTTATTCTACATCATACCTGACGAGCTTTGACTCCCTAACCCCGGTTTATTGAGGTCCCAATCGTTTTTTTTTTTTTTTTGCAATAAATTCCAAAATAAATTTTAAGACGGAATGCCTTGAATGTGAAGACAAGGCATGTCCGTTCAAACGAACAAACGAACGCGACGAGGTCGTAGAAATCCCCGCCCGTTCGAAATCTCTTTCCACATTCGAGTCGAAAACCGCACGTTAAAGGAAGGGTATATCCCGCCTTTAAAAATCCGTAAGGGTGTTTACCCCGGCGACTGCCCCGGTACCAAACATCAACGGAAAGGCCCATTTGAAGGTTTTCAACGCCACAAATGACGCCGTACGACTGATCGTGCCGGTCATAAAACTACAGGAATTCGACATCGTGGAAAACAAAAGCAAACAAAAACAAAATCAGATTGCATGACAATCTCCAATTCTAATCCAATTTCTCGCGATGCTAATCCCAATTTCTCGCGATGCTAATCCAATTTCTCGCGATGCTAATCCCAATTTCTCGCGATGCTAATCCCAATTTCTCGCGATGCTAATCCAATTTCTCGCGATGCTAATCCCAATTTCTCGCGATGCTAATCCAATTTCTCGCGATGCTAATCCCAATTTCTCGCGATGCTAATCCCAATTTCTCGCGATGCTAATCCAATTTCTCGCGATGCTAATCCCAATTTCTCGCGATGCTAATCCAATTTCTCGCGATGCTAATCCCAATTTCTCGCGATGCTAATTCAATTTCTCGCGATGCTGACCCAATTTCTCGCGATGCTAATCCCAAATTCTCGCGATGCTAATCCAATTTCTCGCGATGCTAATCCCAATTTCTCGCGATGCTAATCCAATTTCTCGCGATGCTAATCCCAATTTCTCGCGATGCTAATCCCAATTTCTCGCGATGCTAATTCAATTTCTCGCGATGCTGACCCAATTTCTCGCGATGCTAATCCCAAATTCTCGCGATGCTAATCCAATTTCTCGCGATGCTAATCCCATTTTCTCGCGATGCTGATCCAAATTTCTCGCGATGCTAATCCTAATTCGGACGTAGATTGCACGACAACTACGCCGGTCCAGAGCCCAGTAGTGGCCAATAAAAAAAAAAAAAAAAAAAAAAAATCGACAATAACGTCGAAATAAAACTTTGTCAACGCTCCTGTCAGAGCGATGATGAAGAAAAACTAAACAAAACAAAAAGCAAAATCAAAAACGAATAAAATCCAAAACGAAAAAGAAAAATCCAATACGATTCAAAAACAAAACGAAAGAGGAAAACCCAAAATAAAACAAAACCAAAACGGAAAAGGAAAATCCAAAACAATTCAACATCAAAACGACAAAAAGGTTCCAAAAATGAAACAAAACTCGAATCAAATTTCAATCCCAAAAGCAAATTCGCGAACGAACGTAAATTCTATCGTCACCTCCAAGTCAATATCGCATATAATGGAAAATTCGAAAATCGCGTTACAACATTTGGCGCGCAAATTAGACCAGACTAGTGATAGCAATGCCGAAAACAAAAATCCAACGACCTTTACTGTTCAAGCAGATGTCCACCCTGTCTCGCGTGAGAAAAATACAAAGATCGTCACTCGCTCTCAAGCCAAGAGCCCTATAGAACAAGTGCACGAATCATGTGGCGACTACGCTAGCATCAAGGCCAACGCGCCTGCAGCCGAACGCGTAGATGCGCACTCCAAAACTCGACACCTTACGCGTCGAATTCGTAAACTCATAAATTACGCAGAGAGTAGCGACGGCGAGACGAAGGCCGACATGGTAAGACCCATACGCACTAGTCGACCCGCGGAGGGCATTGCCCCGAAATCAGCTGAGGGCCCTGACAAGCGCAAAGCACTTCCGATCGCTCGCTCCAAAAACTTTACCAATCCTAATTCCGATAATTCGACAAATTCAGATTTCAACTCTGTCGATTCACAACCCTCCGAAGACAAAGATCCTCCAGCGGAGGAAAGAAAAATATTAGAATTCAAAATTGCAAATTTCATCAATACCAAAGAGTTGTTCCATTTTTGAAACGATAATCCGGTTTATTTCACCAACTCAACGGGTAAGCCGTATGACCCTGGAGGACACAAGGGTGTCCCAAAAACCGATTTCAATCGTTATAAATAAATAATCATAATAATTAACCTGTTTTTCAGATGGCCGTTATCAATCTACTCTGTAACGTTTAACGATATCACCTTTGCAATCGTAACCAGAGAAACATATGAATTTTTTTTTATTACAGTATTCTCAGTATAGAACATCCGAACTTGTTTATATTAAAAACTCGCGAACTTAGATATAATTGCCTACATGTATTTGAAATTCATATACGTCGCCATTATATTACATTAGAAAAACATTATATTACGATACGCATACGCAACAGTGTAGCAAAGAGCGCCAAATGCTCCAAAACAATTTGTTATTAGTGGTCCAAGCCTCGGACAAATTGTATACAATTTAGGAGAGAAACCGAGTTATATAGCGGTACTTGCTGGCGAAACAGTACACGTTATTCAATATATAAGAGTACAAGTAAATCTGACCAGGTTAAAAGAATTTTACCATCAATCTCCTGTCACTCGTCGGAACGAAATAAATCTCCTAATTCCTCGAACGCATATATCACCAAAACACCTCAAACAACCTGCAATTCCTTACTTTCCTCATATTACCTTTTCGGAGACACTTGGTACAAGCTCATCCCTGTTCTGGTCGAAGCCACACCACCTGTAGTCACGAAATCGACGACGAAGTCTACTCGAAGATACACCAACCCAGGATCACCAGCATCATATGGGATCAATTCCAGAAAAATATATCAACAACGGACGAGAACGCATGTTTTCCGTGGAGAAACCCGCTGTCGTAAACAACATGACACGGGTCAACAGTGGTCAAAACAATGTCAGTCAAGAGGAGAAGTTCTTAAATCTCCTGTAAAAGAACAATCTATAACACCAAGCGGACTTCATCTGGAATCACACCTGGGAAAAGTCATTCAATTCGGTACAGCAAGCGCTGGTTTCACCCGAACGTCACTCGTCGTGCGAACGATCAAGGTCCTCGTAGATACGGCGATCCATGCATACAGCCTGCACCCTGTGGACGGCTGGTCAAGTTATCTCGTCGATGCAGTATGGGACTCGGTTACGTACCTCCTGATGCACCTGGCTAAACAACTCAAAAAGTAAACGTCAACGGATGCAGTGCCTGGTCAAGAACTTCATCAACTCGTGTCGGCCCCTCCAGCTGAACCAGAGGGCCAATATCAACGCTGCAGCACATGATCTGTACCCTGTCATCTCCGATCATCCAGAAAACAACCAATCTTCCAAACCGCGTTCCTTCCCTTAAATTCGCACGAGGAGACTTACGATATTCCTGATTATACTAATAATAATTTTTTTTCTCGTCATCGTTCTTTTAGCCTTGTCAAGTAAGAGATAGAGTAAAATAAGTAAATAAGTATCTATGCATGAGGATAAACAAAAAGAAGAAAACACGCACGCTTAAATTTCATAGCAAAATAAAAATATATATATTTTTAATTTAAAAAAAACGGAGAACAAAGAAAAACTTCCTCATACAAAGATCTATATATACAATAATAAGATACACATTCTTTCCTTCTTCTATGGTCTACATAATACTCAAATCCAAAGATTGTATCTACCGACACCACGACCACTCAAGAATAGGCTGATGACGATATTGAGATAACCTTCGGAACATTCATAATAATTGAGCGGGACGCTCAATCTTAAACCGGGGAGGTGTTACATCCTAGCGAATGTGCCTTCTCTCGGTTATTCCCAATATGCTCATTTGCCGTTATAAGCTTATTATTAAATGTATAAATCTAAGAATAAGATGAATAACCGCGTAAAAGGGAACGTGCGTACGTTTCGCACGCATATTCAACCCACAGCGATATACGCATGATAGCAGCACCGTCAGTTATCGCCTTTTCCTATACCATCGGCTGTCAACAAGAACAAGATCTCAGGCGAATATTCCAAGAAGAGCTGTCCAACGAAAAACCAACCATCACCTCGATCAACAGACTCCAAAAAAATCTACGCCGGCCCAACTGCATGAGAACCAAGAAAGCCTCGACCCTAGATTATTTAAACATAACATAAACTAGACGGCTCCGACGAGCTTATAACTCCGACTAAATAATAAGATATCCGATCTCGCAGCGTAGTCCGATATACAAACCTCTCGATATGAGAAGTCACCATAGCCATAAATCGACATAACACAAACCATGCGAATGCTTAGGTCTCTGATATCGAACTCTATATCCCATGCGCTTTTTCGCCGAAACACGAGACAAAGGTCTCCTTCTCTTCATACGCATATTAGTCAGAACCGATGGCCTGAAATAAGGCCACGCACGTGCCTAACGAATCTGTAAAGTATTCGCATACCATACCGCGACCAATCACGCTAATCAACCGATATCTTCACGACCAATGGTCCAATCCCTAAAGAACTAGATGACCAAGACCACACTCTCCCACGTCCCTTCTCCCACTACTGAACCTCTCCTAATTTTTATATCAAGAAAGACTTCCTTCCTGAAGTCAGTCGCCCGTCAACTACCATCGACTCAAGTTCTTCTATCAAGTCTAAATCTCAGTCTCCCGATAATCTTCATCAAGTTCAACCTCAGTCTCCCGTCAACCAATATTTCCGTCGACCGAATCACTCCTTGTATCAAGTCTTAACCCAGAAGCCTAACGAATATCTCCGATTATCTTTCATACGAACCGTCTTCATTTTTCGAGTTACAAAAGTTTTATTTTACACTTGTATAATTTCTATCATCGGTCCGTGATTATCAATCTCAATTCATCGACCTTGCGCGCCGTTCATATTTCTATCTACGCGTAGTGCCGTCGTAGTAAACACGTCGAGTATACACACGACCAGCCGAAAATCCTGCGAGCGTCTTACCAGCAATTGTACCAGCGAGCGCACCAGGCCAAGAGCGAAGGCCCTTGTAACGCGAGCGACAACAAACATCCACGCGAGCGAGCGAGCGAGTGAACGACCGAGTGTCAAACACAACGAATGTAAGCTAACTTTACCTTTTCTTTTTGTATCATTCATCGTAAACCTGATCGCTTCAAACCGTCTAGTAATCGTACAATAAACAACATAGTGTTAATCGTACACCAAGTCTGTCGAATTATCCCTCAATTTCGAAACATCGTGTCAATTCCTTAATTCTACTCTTTCCCACGCACTACCCCTTTTTACCCTCATCCCGTGCTATTGCGCTAGGCGTAGGCAACAAAGAGGGAAACGAAAATATTATGCTCTCATCCCTTCCGGATGTGACACAATGTTCAGAAAAATTCGGGCTTTATTGTTGTCCATAGCGCCGAAGTCGTGGAGGTTCATTTTGGGGTTGAAAAAGGGGGATGGGATTTTGAAAAATCAGTTTTAATTCGATAACTCTTTGGGAAAAATCCATTCAATTTTTGTTCAAATGGGATCATTGTAGCCGTTGAAAAGACGCGTCAATCGAGTGTTTGATCATCCCCCTCCAATAATATTTTCAACCCCCAAAAAATGGTTGAAATAAAAAAAACATGTTTATTGAATATCTCACAAACAATCGATTTTTCGGGGATGGTTAAATGTACGAAATGTAGAGAATAATTTTCTTTATATTATTGTTTATATGGACCACCGTTCAATTTTGCTTCTTCCAACCCCTCTCGGTGGTTGAAAATGCAAAATGAAATTTGCAAAAATGAAAACAGAAACGAGTTTGGCGCTGTCGACAAAAATGTAGCTGAGGGTTCAAGCTACAAATTGTTCCACGGCGGCGAATTCGTGCGGTCAATAGTTTTCCCAGAATTTCATTCTGAATTTTCAACCCCCGAGAGGGGTTGGAGAATCAAAATTCAAGGGTGGTCTATAGAAACGAAAACATAGATCATTTTTTTCTCTACATTTCATACATTCAAACCATACACGAACAATCTATGGTTCTTGAGTTATTCAATAAACAATTTTGTTTTTATTTCGACCCTTTTTTTGGGGTGAAGATATTATTGAAGACTGATGATCAGATACTCGATCGACGCGTCTTTTCAAGGGCTACAACGTTCCCTTTTGAACAAAAAGTGTACGAATTCTTCCTTAAGAGTTATTGAATTAAAACTGATTTTCAAAATTTTACCCCACTTGGCACCCCCAAAATGAACTTTCACGACTCCAGCGCTGTGGACAAAACTAAAACCCGGATTTTTCTAAACATTTTGTCTCACAGCGCCGACCTCGTGGGGTTTGTAGTTTAGCATCAATCCACCCCCATCCCCCTTCATCCCCTAAAAAACCCTGCACTCCGATTTTTAGGCAAACTTGGATTAAGCCCCCGCGGTACCTGCAGAATCACCTGTTAAAAAACTGGCCTTTTATTTTTTCCGATTACGGGGTTTTTCAGCGACAGCACGACTGTACTAAAGTTCAATGCTCAAAGTTTAATTACAAATAGAGATAGGTAAAAAAACGTCTGTACATTCAGTTGGAGGGATCCTTGAAAAAACTGTAGCCATCTACCCTAAACTTACCCTACGCCTCTATGTTAGTGAAACCTTGCCCTTGACGTAAACCTTGACCTGATATCTAAAAAAACTCCAGAAGGTTTAACGTGTACAGAAATATCCGTCACACGCACCTTTCCCTTTTTTCCTCGTCATTTACCGATCTTGTTCCAAATTCTGAACACGGTTCCATCAGGACCACCAGAAGAGAGTTTCGACGAAAACAAAGCTTGGGATAGAAAAACATAGTTCCTCAATCTCGCTGTTGATTCATTCAACGCAAGAGCAGGTCTCTGAGAACTTACAATATCGACACAATCTTCACAGCTTCAGTCGGATCTTCGTCAACGAGCCTCCAATTCTGCAAGTCGTACGTCACCAAACCAAGCAGTCCTCCAATCCCGCAGGTCGAATGTCACCAAAGTCTCACGGAGCGTCAACTAGCCTGGCCGGACTCGATGACACTGTTGCCCTTGCACACCGTTTACCACGCCCTCTACCACATGTTCGTTCGCACCCTCCTTGCTGTGCTGTTTACTCTCTGGTAGGTAATAGGTATCCGCCATACTTACATGGGACCACATTGCCTACGACGACGATGGTATACATGGTCCTCGTCATCATCGTTGTCGCAAGGTGAACCTCAGCGAGACACCGTCCCAGGCTACAAGGCAAGGAAGCGTCTGTGACGATGTTTGTATCTCCCCATTTTCCGTTTGATGGCGAAACTACGTAGCTAACTGGGACTGATTTGGCGGCGTGATACTCGCTAGCGTCCTGCCGACTCCTCCATCGCGGGGAACAAAGTTAGTTGATGAGTCTGTGGGTGGCTGCCGTCTGCTCTGTCCCTGCTATCTGTCGCCCACACCCCTTGACGGCACTTCTGGCTCTGTGAAATCGTGTATACGTCGAGGATATACGAGGGGGGGTCGGTGTGTTGGTTCGAAGAAGCGTGGAACGAAGGGAGGAAGGAATGATGTTTCAAGCGGATCACAGCCTGTCTTCCCACATCAGCCGCTTCCTCACAGAACAGAAAGGTAGCTGTTGCGATAGACACGTGTATGCCTATATACGTTCGAGTAGGACGGGCCAGAGGGGTAGTTGTAAGGGTAGCACAAGAGAGAGAGAGAGAACAGAGAAAGCGCACGCCAAATAGAAAGTGCCCCATCTTCTGCTCATCGACATAGATATTTAACCTGCCACCCCACAACGCGGGGAGCACTGGCCCGCGCACATCAATCCACCTTCATCACTCCAACCCCCGGCTACTTCCTCAACCTCCGTTCGTTCCTCAGCTGCGCTTCTACGGTTACTACTTCAACGGCTCCCTCAGTGAGTTACCTCTTCGTTACCGTCTCTTTAGTATCACATGAACCAATAAACGTCTTCTTTGATGTCGGCAGCGCATTAATTAGTAAACGACAAAATTGTATTTAAACAATGGAGAAAGATCGCGAGCCACGGGAGAAAGAGGGAAGGATTGGAGGGAGGGAGAGAGCAATGGGAATATTCGTTGGAGTAGATGGGGAGCGAAGAGAGGTCAAAGTGAGCGGCTCACGGACGGAGACCTCGTCCTTATCGAGGTCCGGAATTATATTTTGCGGATACTGTTTCAGCAGGTCCTTCTCTGTCTGATACTTTTTTTTGACGTCTTTCGACTACGCTATGACGTCTGACCGACGCTGATAGGGTCTTGTTAAGGGGTTGGGCCACTCTAGAGGCCTAAAAAATAGGCTTTAGAGATTTTTTTTTCAGAAAAACTACGAAATAAGTCGAGATTACAAAAAGGGTGTTTAGCATACATATCAGTGACTGTATACAACAATTTTTTTGAAGCGATTAATTTAAAAATGGCGGATGTGCAGCGTTTATCTGAAAATTGCATTTTTTAAGTTGGCCGGAAACATAACTCAGACAATTTTCAACCGGTTCACTTGAAATGTTGAATATATCTTGAGAATTACATTGTTCATTTGTTATTAACAATTATCTGACGACTTTTTAGGCAAATTTTTCACTTTCCAAAAAATTTCCTAAAAAATCGTTAATAACAAATGAACTATGCGATATAAAAAAAAAATCCTACGTACTTCCATAGACAATGTATTTTTCAAGATATATTCAACATTTCAGTCGAATCGGTTGAAAATTGTCTGAGTTATGTTTCCGGCCAACATAAAAAATGCAGTTTTGAGATAAACGCTGCACAGCCGCCATTTTAAAATGAATCGCTTCAAAAAAATTATTGTATATAGTCACTGATATGTATGATAAACGCCCGTTTTTGTAATCTCGATTTAATTTATAGTTTTTCTGAAAAAAAAATCACCAAAAAGCCTATTTTTTCGACCTCTAAGATGGCCTAAGGCCTTAATTTGGAAGCCAACATTATCCAGCCTGGGTTGCCTCCATGCCGCGTGAATTTATCGTTTTCGACAGCGTGCTTTTTCTTTTCCAATTTGATTCGTTTATACTGATACGTCTTGCCGTGGTGTTTACCGGTCTAATTGTTCGGTCTGTATTTTATTCCTCGTTCCGCGGTGGTCCCACTTGGCATTTGGGTATTCAAGAATGTATTCGAGTGAAAAGCTTCTCTCCACGCGGTACAGAGAGCGAGTAATTAGCCGGCCGAATGGAAAAAGGTTTTCAAGGGCCAGCCCTGAGGACAGGAATGTGAGGAGAGAAATAATTTACGGATGCGGAAGCTGGTGGTCTTTATCGTAAACGGGCGATGGCGAAACTCTTTGAAGTTATCGACTGCCGCAATTTGTCATCCCGTTTTTTACATAATTTGTGTAGGGTAAGTCCGGGGTAGGCGGCCACAGTTTTTTCAAGAATACGGCTAAATAAAAATACAGACGTGCAGACGTTTCTTTACTTATCTCCGTTTGTAATTAAACTTTGACCATTTAAATTTAAGATATTGTAGAAAAATAAAACATTTTTTTGCGTTGTTTTTCTTATGTCGTCTTTTTAAGGTCTTCCTTGGTATTTGTAGGTCCTGGCGGCTGCTCGAAGGGATCATCTATTATTTCTAACAGCACTTTTAATGCTTAATAATGCCTAATAAGAGCTGCTTTCAAGGGCTCACTCTAGACGCTAAAAAGGCTATTTTCATGAATTGTTTTGATAGGTTTATATTATAGATATTGATATAAAACTTGTTACACTTAATAAATACACTTTCGAAATTCATTTTAAAAAAATGTAATGTATTTATGTAACCCAAACGAACTTTAAACGCGTTTTTTCGAAACAACGTTTATCGATGGCTTGTTGATAAAATATTCGAAACTACTGAGCCGATCCTTATGAAATTTTAACCACATGTTCTTTACAATTATAGCTACAGCGCATATCAAGGATTTTTTTGAATTTTTATATTTACAATTTTTTTGCCAACTACAGTGAAAAACACACGTTTTTTTTTGTTTTTCCGAAAAATGTCCGCCATTTTGTTATTTTTGCATATATCAAAAATCGTATGATATGCGCTGTAGCCAATAACATACTGAATCCAAAACCGTTTGATTTTCTTGTTTCGGATGATCCATCTCCGAGATTTCATCAATAGCGCAGACCTTCAATTTTTTTCGGACATTTTCTAAACTACCTTTAACTATTTTCGTCTTTAAATAGTGACTTAAATATATACATTTAAAAAAAAATGTATTTCGAAAGTGTATTTATTAATCCTTAGTAGTCACACTTAGCTAAAATCACGTTATAGTCATCCATGGGACCCGGACGATTATAAATTGTTATAAATAATGGAATAATGCATTGAGCGATATGAAAAAAATAGTGAGGTATAATTTGAACCTTGTTTAATACAAAGATATTGGTTAGAAATCAAAAATTAAATTTTAAATATGCGAAAAAACGTGAAAAATTACTTTTTTTTTACAAAAATTGCTGTAACTCTTGTAATTAGTGACAAAAAAATGGTTTTATAATCTGGAAACAACGTACTTTGTAATAGACATAGCGGTTTCTGTGGACTTTTCAAAAAGTATATTTATTTCATCCAACGCAGGTGCGATTTAGAAGGAAAGAGTGAAACGCTTATGCATATAAAAAAATGTATGTTTTATTGGAAAAAACGTTGTACGGCATCAAAATAATTTGTTTGGGTTCCGTGGACCCAGTGTGTCTATTAAGGGTTAAGTGTAACAATTTTTATATCAATATCTACAAAGCTATCAAAAAAATTCATGAAAATTGGCTTTTTTAGCATCTAAAGTGGGAAGACCCCTTAATGATTCTTTAGTCCAGTTACCTCGCAGAGCAATTGCTTGTCCCTTGTACTTATTAGGCATCTAAAAAGAAAGTATCAAAAATGAATTATTTGAACACAACACAAGTAATACTATGGCCATCATACGCCGACTGTAAGTGGCCATCTCTCCTAATCTTCCGGGAGAGATGGAAATCTTGAGCATTGTCCGTGAACTATCCAAGAAATACAAAAAGAACCATTATTTTTACAAAATAATATCACCACAATGTAAGACGATGAGCCCTTTAAAATTTTGTTTCCGGTAGTGAAAATAATTCTAAAAAATTTTATCAATTTTTCAATTTTTCACGCCAAACTTTTGCCCGTACACTTAAACGGGCGCGCGCCACGAAGCGAATTAGAAAAAACTACTTTCTTAATCCACATTTTACAAAAACGTTGCGTGAAATGTTGATTTTGTTTTTTTAATGCGTGCAATTTTTTCAAATTTGCATTTTCTTCATTTTAATTACCGTCACATAGAAACTATACATGTTCTAACTGAAAAAATGTTTGAACTTTTTGAAATCAAAGTCTACGGGAAGCTAGACTGCTCGCCGATTCGCAAGTCTCGCGGCGACCTTGCTGTAACACTCTGCCATTTTGATGATGAATCAATTAAAAAAAATTGTTTCGTATACTTAAGTATACTATTAAAGTATAGGGTAAGTCCGGGGGAATTGGCCATGAGGGGGCATCCATAAGCTACGTGAGGTGATTTTGGCGATTTTTCGACCCCCCCCCCCTCTCCCCCTGGTGTGATATCGTGAAATTTTGCTCGACTCCCTCCCCCCTCCCCTAATCTCACGTGAGATTTTTCAAAATGCATACGTTCACGGAAAATAAATTGTAGTAGAAGTAACTGCGGTTGTAGTACCATTTACTTCACCATGTAAAGTAGTAGGGAGATACTCCCTACGTGATAAAAATTACGTGATTACTAAAATTACTAAAATTACTAAAATTACGTGGTATTTACCGAAGCCCCCCTCTCCCCCACGTGAGATTGGGTGAGATTTCGCTCGACCCCCTCCCCCCCCTAAACGCCTCACGTAATTAACGGACGCCCCCTAAGGGAGAGATGGCCAATTGAAATATTTCATAGAACCGCGCACTAGATTTCACTTGTTACTGCTTACTCCGCTTTGCGTCGTGCGCAGATGTAAGTGTACGAGCAAAAGTTTGGCAGCTAAAATTTTAAGTAAGTAAAATCCTTGTTAATTATTCTGTCTACAGATAAAATTTTTTGAGAGATGGCCAATCGTGATTTTAAAAAATAGTAATTTTAAGGTTGATCTGATGTGAGATTGTTTTAATTTCGTAAATTATCTCAAAGTTGAATGTTCAAAGTTTAATTACAAATGAAGATAGGTTAAGAAACGTCTGTACTTTTATTTTGACGGATCCTTGAAAAAACTGTGGTCAACTACCCCGGACTTACCCTACCGAAAGTTTGATAATTGTAGAATAATTATTTCTTAGTTTACAAAATGACTCAATACTGCTTACTTTTCCCTGTCCAAATGTATATCCCGCCTTAATGAAACATCTCAGGAGCACATTTCATTAAGGACCATTTAACCCAAGCCTACGCAAGCGAAGCCGCGGGGGAAAAGTTAGTTCCTATATAGAAACATTTACGGGAAAATGATCCCAAGTTGCACCCCCGAAACCCATCATCACGGTCATCCCGTATTCGCGGTCCGCAAAGGATTGTGTCATTGGAGGAGTGTCCATAGTGCAAAGGGTCGAAGGTTCGATACGCCGAGTAGACTGTCCAGGCTATACAGCTATCACATCCCTCCCTCGGCCCAAACGAGCGCAATCGCGAATAAGTTCTGCGCTTCGTGCGCCACAATGGCAGTATGCCTGACAAGGAGAGATCGCGATACGCCGACAAGGGGGTGGATCCTGGGGCGTAGTGGAGGAACAGCGCCAAACAGCTCCGCGTATATTGTGCACACAGAGGGTAGAGCAGGTTGTGTATGTCGAAAGATGGGGTGGGTAGACGACTCATTCCTAAATTACGCTAGCTCGCGCTCGCGCATCCCCCTCCGTGTGCGGGCCATACCTACACGAGACCAACCAACTCTGATTGCAAACATCCCACATCTATTTATATAGCTTAACCGATGTGAAACACAGGCGAAATATCCCTTTAAAGGATTACCGTCTATACAGAACCCAGCCAACGACGTTTCGGGATAGCGAACCCATGAAGCAAAGAGACAGACGTGGAGGGGAAGAGAAAGCTTCGGAGCCGCACATCCGATTCATTTGTATCTGTCGTCCAGGGTTAGGGGTGAGTTTACACCGCTCAAAATCAATCAAAAGCGATTCGGCCTCGTAGGCAAAATCGCGGGTATTAATCGCGGATTTTGTGCACACTCCTCCATGACGATCATCATAACGGTGATAACCACCCCCCCCCCCCCCCCCCCCACTTGTCGCCTATACACACCAATGTAAATCGACAAAGGCGCGTCCGTACGTTCGTAAAAGCCCGCTGCTACATCCTGTCCAGTGAAATATTGATTCGCACCAACGATGAAATTTCGCATGGAACGGGCACAGACTCAATTCATCAGCGATGTATCTCTGAATGCAGAGCATACACGGAAATTTGTGTTACGAAGTTACTGCCTCGACATCCGCGGATGAAGACGTTGAAGGCCGGAATTTCGTAGCGTCAACAGAGATATTAATTAGTCGAATTTTCGAGAATTTGTGAAGCAAAGTCTAGATGCCCCCGGGGACGAGCACTGATAGTCTGAGCATTAATACAGCCTACGTATATGCAGTTTGGGTATGTATGCTAGCGTTCGACGTGCACACCCGCGGCGAGCTCGAGACACGAGTGCCTCAGGATTCTTCCCTACGTGTCTGCCGAGTAGAGGAACCGAACTTGAACGTACACAGCCTGTAGCCCATGGGTAAACCTCCGACACTGCAAGTTTACGTCTGAGAATATGTGCGTTCCGTCTATGCAGAGGCTTCGCAATAAATTCCCGGGGGGTGAGCTACCGGGTTGTCGATTGGGCTTGGTCGCCATTTGTAGCATGGCAATCCTACGAAATCCAACAAAAAGCGTATAAACGGCCTGGATCACGAATATACAGCCAATTCCAATGCTGCAAGTTATCTGAAATTGCATTCAGATAGGTGGTTTTTGATGGAGAACGCGTAATGTATCAGAGACAGAAGTGGCGACAGTAGAATCTTCAATGATATCCTAGACCTAAGGATTGGAGGTCTTGGTGAACTTCGATCATCCGTCATCATGAATCTATCCTCATGCTGCCTCCATCACTTTCCATCCCCCTCTTCCACGGAGTTTCCTCATTGCTCTCTCTACTTCTATCTGCCCCTTTCCCGGCACATCAGCTAAGAATATTCAGTCAGATGAGGAGACTCGAACAAACGCCTCTAAGGCTTTCTATTAAGCCGACTCTTTGATGTGAGCTGTTGCGAAGCGGTTTGCTCCCCCTCCCAGACTTGCTCACGTCGCAACTCCGCGCTCTTCTTCCTTCCATCCACGTACATATCTGCTGCTTGTGCGCGTCTCCATCTTCAGCAACTTTAACCGGCGCACGGGCTTTCTTGCGCCTCCCGATTGCGCTATACATCTAGTCGCGTCGAAGAGGACCGGGAGCGACACGGAATGTGGAAGCTGGTTGGAAATTTGGATGAGGAGAGAACCGGAGACGGATGGAGGAAGATGAACATTGAAACTTCGAGAGAGGTGTATTCCTATGCAGCTTGGACTAGGGGGTGGAGATCCTGCTGGCCTTCCATTTATCCTGCCAGTCCCTCGTGTCTTCTCGCTTCAACCTCTCTTGTCCCGCTGTTCTATTTCACATCACCGCGCACTGCATTTCATATAGCAAGATCCTCCCTCTCGCTAGCCTCCAATTTCTAGCCTTGTCATCTTAGACTTCTGCTGATATTCGGCAACAGCATGTTCAATCCACCTTCATCAAACTTCCGGCAAACTGCTTCCTTGGTTTTTATAGAATTGACTTTTTCCCTCATCTATCGATAGATTCAGCCGAAGGCAATGTGATGATGTGGTGATGACATTGATCGAAGAATTACATTGTGCTAATGACTTGGACAAGCTGCTGGAAGAGTACAGATCCAAGGAATCTTTTTTGAAAACCTTGCCGTTGGTGTCTGGACGAAAATAAGCAGCGATTCAACAGTTCTTAACAATGATCTTCAAGCCGAGCGTGCAGTACATTTGCACCAACATCAATCTGGTTTCTTTCTCTTCCCAAATGCTTTGGCTTCATCACCGTGGGAAAAAAAACCACGAAAGAATGGACCAGGAATTATGCGAACTTGTCAAGGCAAAATAATGATGTATGGAGCTCATCGACGCTCTCCAGCAGCGTTTCCACATGCTATACCGTAGAAGACAAAAAGAAGCTTGGACAAGCTTTGCCAAGTCGTGGAAACATGTCAGCGCCATTGACAGCCTGTCTTTCCACAATCTCTCAGACTCCCGATTCACCACGGGATCCATCCTTTTTGCATGGCTGGAAAATACGAACATTACTCGACATCAGCCGCATCTTTTGTTGTCGTTTCCAGCACATTATGACTACGATCATATCTAACTCGTAGCTCATCCATGTCCTTCGAGCGTGTCGTGAGTGCACCCACCTAAATGGGAGGACTGCATACCGGCCTTCATGCTTCCCCAGAGTGTATTCTTGACTACGGTCGCCGCGAGAAGGAGGGAAAAGTGCAATAGCTGCATTGGCCAGGATGGCGACTGATCAAATGTTCGGTAAACCCGTTTCTAAAATGCCCGTACACGGATGAACGTGCGCATCTGCACGTGGTGGTTGAACAGGCCTATTCTCGAGTTATGGTATGTACCATGATTCCGGTATGTAATACCAGCAATAATGTTTGTACCCCTATATTAAAACGTCGAGCAACGATGCCAAGGAAATTCTCGGAGCTATCGGACGTGGCAAATCTTATCGAAGGCGCTGAGCTTCGCGTGCTCAGATTCGCTTGCATCGTTCACCATACGCGGGAGCCTTCCAAGTGGTAGACGCAATATTCAACTCCCCTCGAATGGATTATCATACACGAGTGATTGATTTTTTTCTTTTGAAATCTTTGATTACACGAATTCTCGTAGGTACAGAGCTCATTGAAAGTCCTCTTGCTCTCCATAATCAATTTTAGTATTATAATGATCATCTATTTTGTGATGTTTTTATTTTCTCTTATGATTTAGCGTAAACGTGCTTCCAACTAGTGCTACGTGGTGATTTTCGAAGCGCGAAATATTTATCCTCGTCCAATCTTTAATTCCATTCTAACCCTCGTTTCTCAACAAATCCAAACAAAATGGTGGAACAAATTTTCGAATCGTCACGAACAAATTAGAAGTTACCACCTCGGTATCCATCCATGATTCACCACCCACATGCCATCTTTCCCAATACCCCGAAACATTAAGGGGCTATACCAGTGTGAATGCTGAACATTTGAGCCATTTTCGGGATTTTTTTGGAAGAAAAGTACTCAATTAAATATTTGGGAAAATTGAGAATATATTTGGCTATATTTGACCTATATCACATAATTTTTGCATATAAAAATGTTGAGATCCAAGCGACTTATGCGCTGCCTTCGAAGGCGCAAAAAAAAAGTTCCTCCACTGCAGACATGATTCCGGCCGATTGAGTAGCTGACACCGAAAAAGGAAAAATTTCGTTAAACTGGATGGTATTACCTGCACAATGACGTAGGATTTTGGAAAAATGTCAAAATCCAACAAAATGGCGTAGTTATGAAAAAAAGTCTGTTTTCTCGCCTATAAAATGACCGTTTTCTTCAATGCCAAATCGTCAATTTTCATTCAATCAAAAATATCCTACGTCATTGTAGAGTATATATATTCAAGAGTACTCAGTTCAAATTTCAAGTCAATCGGATAATTGCTTTTTGTGTTACAATGTCAGCAAATTTTCAAAATCTCATTTTGAGAAAAACGCGTTCACAGATTAGCTATCGATTTTTGCAAGATAAAATGATATTTACCATAAAAACTGCTAATCCGCCATACTTGGTCCATACAATGGACCCTTCTCTTCCTCGAATAATGCCTGCTGAGAGGCTGAAGCTTTTCACACTGGTATAGCCCCTTAAACGACCCTTATTGGGCGAATCAAATGGATAATTTTCAAAATTCTTGACGACCTGGTGAAATGCACTAGACATTGAGAAAGTATTGCCACGTTTTCGTGTTAATGCGAACGCAAGACATTTCCCTTGGACATTCTTGCGATTGAATGGCAGAGAAAGAGACGGAGAGAGAATCGAGTGCTCGTCAGCGATTGAACATCCTTAAGAGGCGAGCCACTTCCAGAAAAGATACGAAGAGTCGGCTCGTTTATTCGTAGAATTTCCGCGAGTGTTCCCTCTCGTATTACCAGATAGAGGAACGCGTATATATCCGAGGGAACGTGTCGGTTGAGTGTGTATCGGGTCGTGCCGGTTACACGAGTTGGGATGCTGCCTCCTCGAGTCGAGAGTACCCCGAGAGAAGAAGACGCGATTTACGTTCGTGCCTATACTTCTCTCTCGCTGGTACGCATCGTTCTCACCTAATCTCGCACACGTAAATACGAATACAACTATATATATATATATATATATATATATATATATATATATATATATATATATATATATATATATATATATATATATATATATATATATATATGGGGTATTCCAGCTCAACTCATTGTCAGAGAACTATTTTCCTCACTATCGTTGATTATAGATTTCCATAGAAAACCTCACTTCTGGTGTCAACAAAGCACCTGATGATTTTTCATTTTTTTCCGCCGATCCTTGCTCTTTTGTCTCTGTAAAAAATCGAATAGTCCACTCGAACCGTTTTTTTAATTGTCAAAAAAATTTAGATACTCTTTAGACTTGCTGTGCATTTTTCACTAAAGCTCGACAGTTTGGGAGTCAGAAGAGTACTTTTTCGGGCTTGCAGATTGAAAAAACCTCAAAAATATAGTGTCAAGTGAAATTTAATTTGGGTGGGATGTACTCCATTCTGAAGTGTTCTCTAATCATCCCTATTTTTGCTATGGTATCTATCCTACGTTATATGAGCCGTGTTATGTAGGTGTCCTCCCTCTCCCTCTCGCTCTCTCTCTCTCTCATTCTCTCTCTCTCTCTCTCTCTCTCTCTCTCTCTCTCTCTCTCTCTCTCTCTCTCTCTCTCTCCCTCTCTCTCCCTCTCCTTTTCGTTGTGCTAGTAATTTGGATCTGCCTGAACAAAAAAGGCTCCGATTAATTTTTTTAACCTGATACCAATCCTCCCCCGAGCATCATGTTACACACATTTTTTCTGTTTTTGAATCACATTTTTTCGTCATTATTGGAGGTTATTTTTTACTTGCAAGGCCGAAAAAGTACTCTCCTGACATCCAAAGTGTCGAGGAAACATCCCCAAAATCGGAATTACACAAAAATTGATGAAAAATGAAAAAAAAGGTCTAAAACGTATCTAAATTTTTACAAGATTTTTAAAACAGCCCGAGTGGACTTTCCGTCTTTTTGTAGCCGCAAAAGAGCAAGGGGTGGGCGAAAAAGTAAGTGCTGTATGGACAGCAGGTGTGAGGTTTTCCACTATGGAAATGTATCATCAACTATTGGGAGGGAAATAGTCATCTGATTTGAGCTGGAATACCCCATATATATATTCATAGGGGAGAAGGTGCTTTTGGAGCCATTCGACGTTATCCATATTCATACAAAAGTTATTTTCAGGACCATCTTGTCCCAAAATTGACGACATGCTTGAAGAAAATTGCAGGAGTATCCTCGAAGCAGCCAGGTGTCCTAACAGCCAATATTGCGTATATATAACGGGTTCAAAATATAATTGGCCCATATATATCCATATATGTAGTCCCATGTATGTACTTGTCGATGTACACGTGTGTATCAATGAATGTACACGTACACAAATACGAGATGATAGGTGCAGTAACTGATAGAAATACCGCAACAGGATAGGTACTGAGGTACTGTTACACAAAGCACCCCAAGACAGAAAGAGAGAGGGAGAGAGAGAGAGACCCTGGACAACGGGTCGCAGTGATGTTGCTCGCGTTGTTCTGCCTTCTCCTCGCCGACACAAGAAGTATCGACGTAAATCTGGAATCCTCTAGCGCAGCAAGTGAACGGCCCCTGCTGGATCAGACATTCTTGCAGTACAAGCTTGCATTCTCCTCCGTACAGACCTCTAAGTATCCAACAAAGCGGCATAAACAATGATGCACTAGGCGCAACTACCACGTGCGGAAACATCGACAAGGTGAATTAACGGGAGAGATACCTTTGGGAGACGAAAAAATTTGTTGATTTTCAGAATTTTTTTTTTAAAGGAAAGGTTTATTCACTATTTTCGAGACTCAGGGTATCATTTATTACTACTTTCGGCTGTTACATGGTGTTTTTTTATCAATCTTTGAAAATTGAGGTATGTCACGGTCTTCCAAACTGCATTTCCAACACTGGCGTGACGTATATCTAAAAAACTAATCGACCGATTCTGATGAAATTTGGTATAAATCTTTCTTACCTTATTGTTTAAAATATGAACCTAAATTGAAAAAAAAACACATTTTTTATTGCAAAATGTAGCCATTTTTTCGGATTTTTTTTTAAAGTTTCAATCCTCTTGTTTCAAAGCGTACCAATTCGTCGATTTTCAACATTTCATATTTTTTCTTGGTTTATATTCTGCGTATGAGTGTTAATCAACGAAAAATCTTCGTTGGTTTCTCTCAGATTAATCCCGCCGACGCTACGTGTCACGCCGTCTGACAACATCCACCGCAATCCGTTTGAAAGTCCAGGCCGTACGGCCGCCCTTTTCGAAGATGAATTAAAAAATAAAAAATACCATGGAACAGCCAAAAGTAGTAATAAAGCATACCTTAAGTTTCGAAAATGGTGAAAAAAATGTTTCTTTTTTGAAAAAGAAAAAAACGTGACAACCAGCAATTTTATCCTCGGCTAAGGGTATCTCCCTCTCTTGAGAGATTGAAACAAGGTTTTTCTTGTGCTTATTGTAACTTTGTAGATTCGCTATAAGGAGGGTACGAAGGGGGAGGGGAGAGAGAGAGAGAGAGAGAGAGAGAGAGAGAGAGAGAGAGACAGAGAGACAGAGAGAGAGAGAGAGAGAGAGAGAAAATGTGAAGAAAGAAAAGGGAGAGGCTCTCTCCACGGATCATGGTTTGTCTCTGATGCTGGACCAGCATAGCACAGAGACAGCGAGAGTGTTAGCCCCGGGGCAGTGCCGGATGCTCGAACGGTCTAACGGAGCGTGGCAGTAGGCTAACTACGATAGAAAGTAGGTCCCTCTCTTCATTCTTCCCCGTCGCCGCTCTTTTTTTTCCCTCTTATTTTTGCTTCTTTTTCATACCAAAGCTGTACCCTGGACACAACGACATAACGTTGACTCCGCGCGGCGGGGCATGCGTAACGAGATAATCGCTGACACACATCATTAACTAAAATGCAATCGATTGCGCATTTTTCGATCCGCCGTATGGATTACCAGTATACCTGGTCTAATTATATTAATTGAAACAATTAAAATGCCTCTTTTCGACGCTTGCTTCTCGTGGAGTGGATTTTTCAGGATCTGTTTGATTTTTGATCTGTCTGATTTTTTTAAAGGAATTATTTCTTCACTATTTTTGAAACATAGGGCATGTTTTATTACTACTTTTGGCTGTTACAGGGTATTTTTTTTAAATGTTTAAATATATATATATGAATGTGTGTTTCGAGCCGGCAAACCGTAGCTACCGATCCCGAGGTAGGCAGTTCAGTTCCGAAGTGCCGATATTGCTGTGGTATTGTTATATTACGGGTATTCCAGGAAGCGATAGTAATTTTGACGAGGAACATGGCTAACACCTAGAAAACAAACATGCTGGGAAATCGCTCGGTACACATGGAATATCCGTATTTAAGTGCGTTGCCGAGCTAAGGATGCGTAAGAGAGAAAGAGAGAGAGAGAGAGAGAGAGAGAGAGAGAGAGAGAGAGAGAGAGAGAGAGAGGAGCACAAGGATAAAGATGTGCTGGAATAAGTATAGAAGGGGACGAGAGAAAGAAAAAGAGAAGGCCGTCGCTGTTTAAACGTTCACAAAGCAAACTAAATAATGTTAAATAGCAGGGCGTCGTGTTCTGGGTGCTCCTCGCCCTCCTTCCCTCTCATCCCCTGTACGATGTTTGTTATAACATTTACTTTGGTGCGCCACTGTTGGTCGGTTTTACTGCTAGCGTTCGTAATGCTGTGACGTGTTGAAACATGCGTGCCAGATATCTTCAGCGGCTCTTATACGACTATTTCCGCCATTGCCTTTAACTCACTTGGAAGAGACTACGGAGACGCTTGCTACGCGCTGATCCAGGGCCCAATATCACCGGCTACCGGAAGATTTTGACTCGCAGTCGTGGAGGAAATTCACATTTTCACTGATTAATGTCAGTGAGATTCACGAATTTTTGTGCAATTGTGCGAACAACTGAAAAAGAAGTGGAGGTCAGTGTTTTTTGGTTTCTTTGGGATTGTTTTGAATATTGCACACTTTGAGAATGTATTGATTGATAGGACATTAATGTATAACGTTTTAGGGTTACCAACACAATTTTTTTAATGGTAATAGCTTGATAACTTATTAATAACTAATTCGTTTATTTGTACAGGGTGTTCTATTATGGGGTGTAGTTCCGAAAAACCTATACCGCCGATAAATTTGAAATTTCATGTACCCATTTATTTTGACTCACTGATCACGAATTTGATGATGAAAATTGCCGCAAATTTTATTTTCAAGGTCAAAACTCACAAAAACTGATTCAAATTTTTTTTTTTTCATTTTATTTTGATAAATGTTGGTTTTAAAGAAATATGTTTCCTTCGAAAGTCGTAGCCTACAAAAAGATTGATATTTTCTGTTCTATACAGTTTCTGTCTTAAACAATTCTGTTTCGAGAAAAAATGGGATAATTATTAGTTTCGATATTATGTACTTACGCATATTACCGCGGGAAGGTTGGAGTTTCGTCTTTGAAGTGCATGTTTATTTTCTGCTTCTTTGTACTTTATTCAATTTTATGTTTTTTTTTTTTTAATTTAATTTAAGGCTTTTTTGTATTTTATTTTTCGTTTTTTTTGTTTGGGTTTTAATACTAAATTCGCACCTTCCCGCGTTAAAGTGCGTAAGTAGATATTATCGAAATTAATGGAGTTTAGCAAATGTACTCATTGGAGCATTATCCCATTTTTCTCGAAACAGAATGGTTTTAGACAAAACCGTTGTAGAACATAAAAGATCAATCTTTTTATAGGCTACAACTTTTGTGGAAAACATTTTGCTCTAAGATCAACATTTATTAAAATAAAATAGAAAAACTTTTAAAAAATCAGTTTTCGTGAGTTTTGACCTTGAAAATCAAATTTGCGGGTATGCTCACTATCATATTCGTCATTAGCGAGTCAAAACAAATGGGTACACGAAATTCCAAATTAATCGGCGGTATGAGCTTTTCGGAACTTTATCCCTATTACGAATGGATATTCCTGCAACTGTCGATAGGTCAGATCATTTCCTACTATGTGCTGGAATTTCAGTTTAGTCAATATGCCACGGTACTCGAGATTATGGGTTTTATGTTATTGTTCGAGGAAAATCATCTGCATTTAAGAAAATGTTAAGTGGCGAGTCTGGTATAAAAGGCGAATGGGACAGGACCATATCAACGCTGCTTACGAAAAGTAGCACGATTCAAAGTTCTTACGAAAACTAGCATGATTATGCTTTGGCCACGGAAACTAGCACGGTTCCATATTCACCGCGAAAACTAGCTTGTTTGATTTTCACTGTAAAAATTAGTGTAAAAGGAGTAAGTTTAAAACCTTAAGGATCTCACCGCTCGTACAATCTAACCAAAAAGAATTTTGGTGAGAATTTAAAATCCTTCGTGCCCAAGCAGAAATCTGGAAAACTGTACCATTGGTATTTTGACTAAAAAATATGACATTTTTTTGCGTAATGGCATTTAAATTTTATACTCATTACTTTTATTAACATTTTGATAATAATTATCAATTAAAATCGATAGTAGTAATTTTCATGAAAAAAATAACATCGACATTGTAAATATAATGAAATATTTATTGTGATTTTCTATTAAAAAATAACGCTATTGAAAATATCATTCAAGAAATGTACTGTAATCTCACAGATGGTTATCGTCGAATGTGTTTGAGCCTGTAAATTTTATTTTTCTTGGTGCAAGAGGAAATTTTTTATCTGACGTCTGCTTTAATTGGCACATTCGAACATCATCCATGTTTTTGATTTTTTTTTAAAAGATTTTCATCTCTCGTCCTTCTTGGTCAAAATCATATTTAACGTGGATTGTGGACGTAAGGTTGAATGGATATTTCCCAAATACTTGTCTGAGAAAAAAATCATTGATCCTATATCATTGGTGTTATTGAATGAAATTTCGATGATTCAATTGTACAATTGTTGGTGTAAATAATCGGATTCATTAGTCCAAACAAAACGCTATTAACTTTAATAACATGATAAAATTAAAAGTTTTTTTTTCATTCAAAATATATTGTTAGCCGAGAACAATATATTATTGAAACTATCTAAAAAATTATCGAATTATATAGTTTTGAATGCATTTTCTGCAACGAACAAACAAGCGTTTCAATTCATAACATGAATATTGTTGATTCGAGTACACAAGAAAAATTGAATTTCGCTCGTTTGATTCAGATAAAATTTCTATTGAGTAAATTTGCTATTTAAATTTTTTCACCATATCCGATATTGATTTCCAAGTACATTATTCGTTAAAAGATTAATATTTTATTTTGATTGAAAAATATTAGGCAAATGTCTGAATTGGTTGAAAAATTATGCGAAAATAAAATTTGTTTCTTGCGCATTTGGTTGAAAAGAAATAAAAAATAACGTACATTTTGATATTCCTCTACAAAAAAAAAAAGTAAATCCCACAATTTTTTATAGCTTCGCTATACCGCTCGCACGGCTCCTCAACGCATTTGCTCGGCGAAGAAGATGCCGCGGAAAAAATGGCACAACCGTGCTCCAAAGCGTCAAGCTCGATGGAATTTTAACATTTTCAATTCTGGATAATCGTCGTGACGCGGTTCTCCTTATTCGCCACTGATACAACAATTTCCTTATCGAATCTCTCTGCGGGCGCGTGTGTGATTCGATGCCGCCGCGCTGGCAGCACTATACGTATAGGCATTGCCGCGTGTCTATAATGAGTCACTCTTATCGATTCCACGAATGGAGATCGATCGTCGATCGATAGATCGGGAACGTTAAGGAATTCCGGAATATGTCATGTCGTTACCGCTAAATCGAATATTCCCCGTGGCTCGCGGTGTCTCGAGCCTTCGCGACTGCAAAAAGTGGAACGATTTTGTAATCGCGATACCGTACAAGCGCGGAATGAAAAATTAAATGTGTGCTTTTTTTCTCCCTCGGCTCATTGGGAGGAAGACATTCTTCCGGTAGGAAAAAATCCATCGGGCGCCTGGCGTTGCCACTTTTTTGTATGTTTCTTTCTTTTTTTTTTTTCATCCACCTCCTTTTCTCCGTTGAGGTAGAAATAATTACGCCAATGCCGGCGCTCGTGGTGCGCGAGTATCGATCAATCGACGTTCCTTTACGAGCTCAAGACAAGTCGCCGACGAGGGCGTTTTACCTCTTCTCGCCCTTTTCCCTCGCTCGTACAAAATTAAGGGGAGATATACACCTGGGAGCCGGAAAAAAGGTCATTTTTGTGAATTTTTTCAAGGAAAACTATTTGAAATTTCGGATTGGGCTTTTAATTATATAAAAGTATATACATTCAAAAATATGTTTAATTTTCTTTATTTAAAAATATCAAAAATATACAAGGATATTGTATGATCCTTGGAGCGTCGTAAAAAAATTGCGTACACGGTACCCACTGACGTGTCTTTAAAAATCATCTGAAAAAAAAACAAAAAGATCATTAAATTAGACACTATAATCTCGTACTTGTCACAGCCGATTTTGAAAATAACGATTTATGATAAAATGGCGGACGTTTGAACGTAAATAGTGATTTTTGGGCCAAAAATTAGTTATTATTTTGCCTATAAAACAAAAACTAAGTAACGGAAAAAAAATCCGATGACAAGTACTAGATAATGATATATAGAATAACCAAAAAAAAACTTCAAGGCAATCGGTTCATTGGTTTTCGAGAAATTTTGGGTACCGATTTGAAAGACGTGATTTTGAGAAAAACGCGTTTGAAAATTTGGGAATGAATAAATCATGAAATTTGTCAACTTACATGGAATCATCGATACCAGGCCCATAGTGTAGGTCTTCTACGGTTGATGGAATTTTCATAGCTTCTAAATCGATTTTTTCGACCATCTAGGTGTATATCTCCCCTTAAGGGAACACTACACCGAGGCCCAAAAAAAATTGCCAAATTTCGAAATTCTCTATCTGGAAAACGGTTGGTGAAAAAGAAACGCACTTTTTTTAACACAAAGGTACATATATAGAGCATGAAAAAATTACCAAAAAATACAGAAAATCTTCGCGATCAGAAATTTGTTCGCGACCCTTTTCAAGCTTAAAGGGTCTATCTGAAATCTGAAAAATTAACGTACATTTTTGTTTAAAACAAGCGTTTATCCATGAACTATCAAACTGAAAAGTGAAAAAATAATATTTAGTGTATGAAGTTAAATGGTAAAGCTACAGAAGAACCCCATCCATGGTCACTAATCGAAGGCGCACGCAGTCCATACTTGAGGCCTTAGGCCACTCTAGAGGCCGAAAAAATAAGCTTCTTGGGGATTTTTTTTTTTCAGAAAAACTACAAAATAAATCGAGATTACAAAAAGGGTGTTTATCGTACATATCAGTCTGTATACAATAATTTTTTGACGCGATTAATTTCAAAATGGCGCGTGTCAGCGTTTTTGCGATGACGTCTCCGTTTTTCCAAACAACTCCTGCAATTTTTGAATTATAATGAACCAATTATTTTTTTTCGATTATACATAACACCTGCTATAGAAGTACGTAGGATTTTTTCGATATATTGATATTTGGCCAAATGACGCACTTCTAAAGTGGAAAGTGAAAAATTTGCCTAAAAAATCGTCAGATAATTTTTAATAACAAATGAACTACGCAATATAAAAAAGAAATCCTACGTACTTCCATAGACAATGTATTTTCAAGATATATTCAACATTTTAAGTGAATCGGTTGAAAATTTTCTGAGTTATGTTTCCGGCCAACTTAAAAAATGCAGTTTCGAGATAAACGCGTTTGAAGTTTTGAGTAGTAGAAAATCAATGTACTAAACCTGTACTAAAATTCGAAAACGTTTACGAAAAAAAAATTCGAAAATTCGAAAACGAGTACGTAGATATTTTTCCCGCCCATAATCTTTTGGGACATCATTTTTGAGGTCCCAGGGGACCATTAAAAAAATCGATTTTTCGAAAATTCTAGAGTGGCCTAACGCCTTAATAAAACTTACATAAACATAGAAGTATTAAAAATTAAAATATTTTCTCAAGGGCTACATACACCTAAGACGGCTAAAAGAAAGGTTGCGTTTACGATTTTTTTGTGTATAAAACTGAGTTTGATTGAACAACCATGATAAACATTTTAAAGTATGACATTTTATCTACATTGTGTGAAAATTTGTTTAAAAAATTTCCAACAGTAAAAAAGTTACAGTCGTTTTTCCGGGACGTGTTTTTGTTGACAGCGTTTGCGGTACCAGTCGTGCGTCTGACATTTTTTATCTAAAAAAACATATATTTGTTTCATAAAGTAGATAGGTAAATCTAGTACTCATCGAGCCGGTATGTAAAAGTTTAATTTTTCGCGTCATGGCAGTCACTGGAATAAAACTGGCGATTTTTCGCCTCAAAATTGTTCAGTTGTTATGATGAAAACTAGATTATTGTGTGAAGCATAACTGTGGAAAACTTGATCCCGATCGCTCCAGTAGTTGCGGAGATATTTCTGGTACCGATTCTGAAAACATTGTTTCGAGTCAAACGCGTTCAAAATTTTGAGTACACTCTACACCGAAATAACTGAGATATTTTGAACTTACATGAAATCGTCGATTCCATAGGACCCCACCCACTTTTCGAAACATGACCTTGAAAGGTCACAAACATCCGGAATTCATCACACAAAATATTGAGGGGCCAAAGTCGTTCGAGGTCATTTCAAACACCTATTAAAATGAAATACAAATCTAAATATCTCGGATCACTACCAAATATTCGGTACTGATCCGAGATATTTACATTTGTATCATCGATACTGACCTTGAATGACCTTGAACGACTTTGACCCCCGAATGTTTTTTTATGCGGCTTGAGGTGCTCCGCAAGATGGTTGAAAAAAATGTACCATTCCATTTTAAAAAGTGGAGGTGACATTCACTGTGCGTCAGCGCCTCCACCGAAATAAACAAAAATGGTCGCATTTGATGTTCCCCTTCACACCGTACAACTTTTGTCTGGAACATTTTTTTGTGGCGTCGATAATTACCGAGTTATTTCGGGTGGCAGAGATAAGAGGGACACCCTGTATAGTCGCCTGTTAAGGGGTAAGGCCACAGTAGAATTTTCAAAAAATCGATGTTTTTTTCGCTAAAACGGTGCTTTATCATCATAAGAACGAGTTACTATTCGATTTATAGCAAGAACATTTTTTTTCACAGACTTTGAGCGTATAACGTAAGCCCACCTCTGGTACGGCCATAGATTACCTATAACTTTAAACGCGTTTTTCTCGAAACAGCTTTTTTCCAATTAGCGTGACAAATAACTCCAACGATTTCCACTCGATTGACTTCAAATTTAAAAGTGAAGTTCCTAATTGCATTTCGCAGAGAAGTACGTGCGAAATTTCTGATTAATCGAAAACGTTTCATTTTGTAAGCAGTTTTATACGAAATTTTTCACTGAAAATTCACTCAAATACATACAACTCAATTCAAATACCTACAACTTTCGAATAAAACAATATTTTTTAAATTCCATACGTGCGTATGGAAGTTAGGTATTAGTCTCTAGGTATTCTAATGTAGATTGACGAGAATTTTTGTTTTTGTCCTAGGTAAAAAATTGTGGATGCTAAATGTGACGCCGCGGAGTGCCTAAAAAAAAGATAACAAAAGAAAATATTAGTAGTCGGCCATTTTGTACATCGAAAAAAAAATTATATTTTTTAACAGCTTGATATTCATACTAAATAAAAAAAAGCTTGATATTCATACTCAATGAATGTGTAATTAATTTTATGAGTAAATCCCTTTTTCATACGAAAAAAATTGTTAAATTCGCACATGATTTTATACCCGTTCCTGTGGCCTGAGCCCCTAAAAGCTGTAGCTCATTCAACTTTAGGAATATTTCAATGAAATGTTCAGGGTATATAGCTAAAAGGCGATCCCATCGAATAAAAACATTTCTCGAAAATGCAATTTTTCGACCCACCAGGCACATGTAGCCCCGTGATCCTCTGGAATTGTCACAGAGCTTTCTTCGCGCCTCAGCTCACATTTTTTTTTTCCAACAAAATCTCCACGTTACTTCTGCATTCAATCCTTATCGCTATCCATTAAAGCCACGGCTACCGGTTTGCCATGCCACTCGAGTATGCCCGCAACATTAAGATGGAAAATTGATCGAGACGCGCGAACAAATACACGTTAAAAAAAAAAAGAAGAAAAAAACACAAGATAAACAAGACTGTGACAAATGTCTGGTAACGAAGAAAAAATGATGAATTGTGAGCTAATTGATCGGGAGTCCAACGTGGCAAAAATCATTAACGAGCCCTTACATCACGAGTATTATCGGTCTGTCCATTAGTCACTGATTTTTTGTCACACTTGAAAGGAAGTGCTTTCAACGGTCACCCCGCTCAACAGGTTACAACGAGCAAGTGTGTGCCCGTGCATAATTATTTTTCACGGGATTTTATTTGTTTTCGAAATTCCTCGAATCTCCAGTTATACCTGATACGAGGACAACACGTACGAGTTCCCAAATACGAACTTCGTGATCTGGACGTCGGTCTCTCCGCGGCCGACGTATCAACGTCGCGATTGTCGTTGTGACGAAGAGGCGTTTCCATACTCGAAGTCACCTAGGGACGGAGTAAGGCTGTGTCATGGTGTGCGTGTGTCTGGTCAAGCAGGAATGGGAAACCAGATTTGAAAGAGAGAGAGAGAGAGAGAGAGAGAGAGAGAGAGAGAGAGAGAGAGAGAGAGAGAGAGAGAGAGAGAGAGAGAGAGTGAGAAAGCGAGAGAGAGAGAGAGGGAAGCAGTAAGCAGAGAGACAGAGCAGCGTGCCGCACCGAGTTAAGAGGCCTTCTCATTTAATAGTTTAATCGAACGGAGCAACATTCCAATTAACCCACCATGTGGGTCTGCCCCTCGCGCGCGCTTCTATACGGGGCAACCATCGCCGCACTACCGTCATCCCAATCATCGCTGCTCTCGGACTGCAAGAGAAGGAGAGACGTCGAGCGAGACAGAGAGAGAGAGAGAGAGAGAGAGAGAGAGAGAGAGAGAGAGAGAGAGATGAGAGAGAGAGAGAGAGAGAGAGAGAGAGAGAGAGAGAGAGGAGAGAGAGAATATGTTTATTGCACGCTATAAAACTAGCTTGTTCAAATGGGCGACGACGACAACTGCTGAAGCGATGAGAGAGGACGAACCATGGGTTTATAAGGTACAGTTGAGAAAATGGTGACGGTATGCACGAGCCAGTCCTACCGAGACAGAGAGAGAGCGAGTGATATACACCGATATATTCGGACATGCATATATATATATATATATATATATATATATATATATATATATATATATATATATATATATATATATATATATACATATATACATACATATATATAAGGAGTCAAAAAATTCTCGCACATAATAAAACAAATGGGGAAAGGGTCGGGGGTATCCTCCCTGTACGCGCATCGGAAGAGCATATACACTCGCATTACCTGCAGGATGCAATAAGGTGTCTTCGTTCTTTACAATAATATTGCGGTACACCGACGTGCGTAGGAATGTGTAAGTGCAAACTATACATTATATATGGAGTCTTACGTGCATTTTCCATCTCTCTCTCTCTTTCTCTCTGTCCGCCCGTCTCCTGGTTTTCCCAACCGAGCCTACACGTGCACGTCAAATGAGCCCATGTGCATGTATGCACGTTCAAGAGGGAAGAACCGCGGGCTAGCTGGATATCGAGTGTGCGTGACCACGGAAAAACAACTTTACATCATGCTATGGAGGCACACGTATATGTATGGGTGTATAGTATATATATATATATATATATATATATATATATATATGTGGAGAGGTTTATGCCGGGACCATTTCGGAGCTGTGGCGGTTCATAGGGGGACATTCGGCACATACGGGGACGGTCCCGGTATTTTTCTATATGCAACGGTTTATAGTGGCACCGGTCCCAATTTGTTATAGCGTTTGAAATGAGGACCGTCCGAATTACTTATTGAAAGGTATTTACGGGGACCAGAGATAATATAACAGGCATGTACGAAAATGTACACTCGACAAAAAACTATGGCCACGATTATGTCCAGATTTACGGGGAGATCGCAGCGATCGATTGTGCTTTGAAACCGTTATAACGGTTATTATTAAATGAGGTTTGGCCGAATATATAAATAATCCGTCTTCTCAACTTTACATAATCACAGTAATCTACAGGGGTGTGCGGGTACTCGATTCACTCGGCTACCCGATGTTCGGATCGGGTTGTGTACCCAACGGGTTACGTTTTTGCATTACCCGCCACTATTGAGTACCCAACTTTGGTCATCAGGTACTCTCAAATTTTGGGTACGCGTAAACATCGAGCACTCTTTAACTTCGGGTATTCGTAAACTTTGAATATCCGTGAACGACTCGGAGATCCATATCTATTATTTATATTTACATTTATTTTTATCTAGGTGTATAAAATTTGTGCGAAAGAAAAATATTTACAATAAATATCTTTAGTTCCGCCAAACGTCTTAAAGTTTTGAATTTTTTAACGTGGGTTTTAAATGGAGAAAAAACCCAAACAGATAAATATTCAACACCCTGCGTTTATTCAAAGTGAGAAGAATGTAGCTTCCATTTGACGTTTTAAAATTGAAAATATCTTGATTAGTTTCAGAGATATAAGCGTGTGAAGAACAATTTTTTTCTATGAATTTTTTTATAATGAAAAAAAATTAAATTAAGAAGAAAGAATCGCCGAAATTACCAGTTAGCACTAGACAGAATTAATGAAAATTCGACGAAGAATCTTGCTGTATTTTAGTTTTTCGACATTCAAATATCTCGATATTTCGTAAAATGCGAGACTCTTAAAAAAAGTTGGCCGGAAAAAATTGTAAATATACACATAATAAAAATACTAAAATTATTAAATCAATTATTTGTATTTCTTATGAATTCCAACCTATCGGCGAAGGGTAGAGGACATAAAGCTGGAGTCTGTTTCATCCGTTTTGGTACGTTTTCGTGGCGTTATCTACTATGACACGAAATTTGAAATTTTGTTTCGGCAACATGGCTTATCGAGTACTCGATGTGAGGCGAGTACTCGATAAAGTTCGAGTATACCCGTCCGATCATGGGTACCCGAAAAGTTCGGGTACTCGATCCGAATCATAGTCAAATTACCCGACCCGACCCGACTAATTCTACTACCCGCACACCCCTAGTAATCTACTTCGATTATCGTGCTAAAAAATGTATTAACGAATTCGTAACGTTTCATACGAGGACCGGTACCCGTACGTACCAGTACATACGGATGTACGCATCTATATGTAATGGTACATATAAGTACCGGTCCTCATATGAAACGTTACGAATTAGCGCCGGTACCCATACGTACCGTTGCATATAGATGCGTACATCTGTATGTAATGGTTCGTACGGGTACCGGTCCTCGTATAAAACGTTACGAATTTGTTAATACGAGTACGTCAGCTGTGAACCTTAACGACAATTTAGAATACATCGACGAGGAAAAGAATACACATGTTTTTTAGCATGATAAGCGACGTACGTTACTATGATTATGTAAAGTTGAGAAGACGTGTCATTTGTATATTCTGCCAAAACTCATCTAATAACCGTTATGACGGTTTCAAAGCATAATCGGTTGCTGCGGTCTCCCCGTAAATCTGGACTATCCATTGTAGAGGTAAAAACTAGGACCGTACACTGACAAAAAAAATTCGTTCATCCAATCAAAATTCAGTTGGTTTAACAACAAGTATCTTTAAATACGTTCTACTTGATTTTTGATTGGCATAACAAACGTTTTGTTAATCTAACTGATAGTTTCAGTGATGTGAACTGTAGCTTATTTAGCATGTCTGAGCAACTGTTAAAACAACAAAATTTCGAGACGACAAAATGCATTTTGCACATTCAACGATTTCTTTTTCTCAGTGTAACTGACACGGTCTTTGTATGAGACGTTACGAATTGTCGCCGGTACACATACGTAACAATATATATAAATGTACGCATCTATATGCAACGGTACGTATGGGTACCGGCGCTAATTCGTAACGTTTCATACGAGGACCGGTACTCATACGTACCATTACATATCGATGCGTACATCTGTATGTAATGGTACGTGCGGGTACTGGTCCTCGTATGAAACGTCACATACACACACACAGAATAGAAAAGTGAGACGAAAAAAGATTTTTACAGCATTATCATTTATTCGTTTCATGGGCTTCTTCGAGTTTTCGTTTTCTCCCATTATTCGATCGATACACCTAGATAAAAATAAATATAAATGATAGATACGGATCTCCGAGTCGTTTACGGATATTCGAAGTTTACGAATACCCGAAGTTTAAGAGTACCCAAAATTTGAGGGTACCCGATGTCCAAATTCGGGTACCCGATAGTGGCGGGTAATGCAAAAACGTAACCCGTCGGGTACTCGACCCGAATATCGGGTACCCAAGTCAATCGAGTACCTGCACACCCCATAGATCACTATGATTATGTAAAGTTGAGAAGACAGATCATTTGTATATTCTGACAAATCTTATCTCATAACCGTTATGATGGTTTCAAAGCACAACCGATCGCTGCGATCTCCCCGTAAATCTGAATTACCCATTGTAGAGGTAAACACTAGGACCGTAAATGACACAGTCCTCGTATGAGACGTTACGAACTAGCGCAGGTACCCATATGTACCATTACATATAGATGTACGCATCTATACGCAACGGTACGTATGGGTACCGACGCTAATTCGTAACGTTTCATACGCGGACCGGTACCCATACGTACCATTACATATAGATGTACGCATCTATATGTAATAGGACGTATGGGTACCGGTTCTCGTATGAAACGTTACAAATCAGCGCCCGGTACCCATACGTACCATTACATATACAAGGTCTATCTCAACTACGTCCTTTCCGTTCGTGAGCATATGGAGTGTCTCTTTCCGAGCAAAACGATATTTTCAAATGCTGTGCGACAAAAATTGGCCATGATATTCACGAGTGAAGTTTGACGCTGAGTAAACAATGGCACGGTAGTTTCGGCGGCAAGCTGGACCGAGCTCGCGTTCGAATCCACGTTCAAGCAACTCTTTTTGTTTTTCTCATTTTTTTTAGTGTCAAATAAGAAAGGTCTGTAATTTTTCCTTAAGCTGACTAGATCGCTCAGTAATGTTTATTTATGAATTAAAAGGCTCATCCCCCAGTTCGCAGATTATGAATAGGTTTCGCGAACAATTGCCAACAGGTAATTGTTCGCGAATTGTTGCGAATGTTTCTGTGCCATTGTTTACTCAGTTTACTGTACTATTGTTTACTCAGCGTCGAACCTTATTCTCACGATATCTCGGCCAATTTTTGTCGCGCGACTTAAAAAAAGCGTTTTGTTCGGAAAAAGACGACCTATATGCTCACGAACAGAAAAAACGTAGTTGAGATACACCCTGTAGAAGTACGCATCTATATGTAATGGTACATATGGGTGCCGGCGCTAATTCGCCTATGTCTAAAGGACATTTCAAATCTCAGCTGAGAGATTCCAACAGTGGCGAATATTGATAAAGAAAGCAACCGTCAACCGACGGTGACACCATCCGGACTTGATTCAACGATTCAGAGCGTTGCTGAATCTTATGTGGCGTCCAAACCATTCATGTTTTGTTTATCCAGCTTTACCCTACGGGCAACGTAAGCGAGTGTGCTGGACGCCAGAAGAAAAAAAATTCCTTCTAAAAAAATTTAAAGAGAGTATTGGAACTAACAAACTACCGCCGCTCAGAGAAATCTAAGTCGTAGTCGACAAACATCAAGTATTAAGGAAAAGAAATTTGGCTTCAATAATGTGGATATGTAATCAGATTGAAAAAAAGCATAATAAAACAAGTAAGACGGTGACTATCAGTAACTTCGTGACTGTTAACAAAAAAATTTAATTATAATTCTGCATATCGTACATATGTATAGATGAAAAACACATACGACTGTAACATTTTGTTTGCAATCATTACGTAATACTGTGTTTGTAATTAAAGGTCATAAATATTGATAAATTATTTCTCCCTATATGTACCAATGCGTACATCACTAAGGTCCCGCTTTTAACCGTTCCATATATAAAGTAAAAATTTCAAATATCGTCCTTAATTTTGTATACATCACGAAATTCATAGACAAATTCAACTCTAAGTGCAATTGTAAACTTATGTATACCTCTTCTGCGATATGTACAATCGGTCTCCATATGAACCTCTCCACATATATATATATATATATATATATATATATATATATATATACATATGTATAGATGAGGAAGGTAATTTGAACGAGTCATGCCTATGTAATGTTGGCTATCAGCACATCTGTCTGCTTCGAGCCCGAACCTCAAAATATTTTCATCCGAATATTTGACTTCGGGGACAGTAGGGTCCTCGCAATGGCCTTTCTATAAATGTGTTCACATTTATCCAAAGGTGATGCTGGAGACACTGGAGTTCAACTTGATGTTGATTACGAAGACGATTAGCTGGTACGAGGACGTTGCTCGAGGTCCGATGTCTTCAAAATTACTTTTCCCCATAAATATATACATGTCTACAAGGTGCGTATAGGTATTCACCAACGTATCGACGTCGAGAGGGATTCTTGCCCTAACAATTATCTCTAATGGCGCACGATACTATAAATCGACATTCGCATAGGAGCCGCTGCGGACCTGTCTTGGCCGTTTCTGCGTTGCGCTCCCGAGATGAAATCGCCGTCCATTCGTACACGCGAAACCCTCGAGCCTCGGATATGCGTATATATATATATGGACACTTACATATATATATAGAAGTAGGCTGTCATGGTCCGCGTGTCTGCGTATACGCACGGTTAAATTATACATATACGTGTACAGATTGCGGAAAGAACGGTAGAAAATAGAAAAGGTGCGTGAGCTCGCGAGTGTTCTGATGGACCCCCTGATGGCATATCAGCGCGCGCTGCTACGTATATATACGTCTGGCTACCTGGTGGCTGTACTAAATGCACCGGCGCTCCTTCATCGCCGACTCCTGTTTCTGTGCGCTGCGCACGCGCGATGTATATACGCTCACCGTTTGCCCATCTTTCAGTTGTCGTCGAAGGAAGAGCACTCACAGCAGCTCGTACTTCGGTCGCGAGCGCGGATCGACTTGCTACAGTTATTGGATCAAACGACCTTTCGTGGAGAGAGAGAGAGAGAGTCTTCTGTGGTCACAGACACACTCACACGCACCTACATATCTTCATACACACACACACGCACCTACATATCTTCATACACACACACGCGCACCTACATATCTACACACACCTATACACACACACACACACACACACACACACACACACACACACACACACACACACACACACACACACACACACACACACACACACACACACACCTACACCCTCACACCCACACACACACACACCTACACACTCACACACACACACACACACACACACACACACACACACACACACACACACACACACACACACACACACACACACACACACGCACACACGCACGCACACGCACACGCACACGCACACACACACACACACACACACACACACACACACACACACACACCTACAAACTCACACACACCTACATATATACATACACACACACACCTACACACTCACACACACCTACATAGACACACCTACACACTCACACACACCTAAACATTCACACACACCTACACATTCACACACACACACACCGACACACACACACACACCGACACACTCACGCTCACACACACCTACGCACTCACACGCACCTACACACTTACACACGCCTACACACACACACACACACACACCGACACACTCACGCTCACACACACACACCTGCACACTACACATACCTACACATTCACACATACCTACACGCTCACGCATCTACACACTCACACACACCGACAAACTCACATACACCTACGTACATACACACACCGACATATTTACACACACCTACTCATATGCATACACACACACACACCTGAACATGATCGAGTATTGTGGATGGCGAGCGATCCGGCGGCGAAAAGAGAGACGAACGGCGATAAAAATCCGCGGGTACGCGGAGCAGCTCGAAAGAATCTACCGGTTGTGTAACTAGCGGCACCTGACTGTAATGCCGATGGGCCCCGAGGCCAGACCGGACTCCTGGCCTAGCTCAGCCTAGACGAGATCAGAGACTCCAGTACTTACCAGTGTCTGATACGCATGCACAGATAAGTATACATCAACCTATGGGTATGTGTATCAGGTGTATACATGAGCTTGGAACGCACACTATGAGACGTCCGTTGATGCAGAAGCTGGCAAACCCCCGTGGACCCTGCGCAGCCTCATCAGTCAAATGCTAACTTTGCTCAAGATCTACGTACAGAACCGGAGCAGCGGAAAATATTAATGGAGCGAGAGAGAAAGATAGAGGGGCCAGAGAGCGAGGGGGGCAGGTAGCAAAGACAAGGTAGCTGTGGCTTAGTAGCTACCTAAGAAGGAGAAGGAGCAGCCAATCATATCCTAGGATCCGTAGCCATAGATGAGATGGAATGAGCGCGGAAATTGTTTCTCCGCATCCAACCACAGCGCACTTGCCACGTGACTCGAGCTACGACGTCCAGTTTGCAATTATCCTGGCAATTAGGTGTATGCAAAGGAGCGAGGAGTATTTGCGGCATGTCGTTAAAATGTGGCACCCGAGTGCTCATTGACGACAGGGCTGCTTCGACAAGCGCCAAGAGGCGCTGATACGGGGGTTAATGTGCTTGACGATGGAAGCGTCTCTTCAGCTCATTGCGATGACTCGACGATCCAATGGAATGAATGAACTGCACTTCATAGTAGGATCTTCGGTCAATTTGAGGGCCAAAGTGTCGTGGGTTGAACAACGCGGCTCCAAATTCGGATCGGAAGGAATTGGGACGAGGCAATGGGAATGTCTCGACGTTGGTGGAACTTGTGGGTTTTTATTTCGATGAAGACAAATATATAAAAGGGGGTTCCTTCGTGTTGGACCGATCGTGAACATCATCCGATATTTCCACAGCCCGTTTTCATATCCGGCGCGAAGGATGACTGAAACGAGACAAGTAAACGGACCGGTACATTCCAAGATCGTTTCTTCTTGTCTGGTGGCATCGAGAGAAAAGCAAGCGAGACGGAGAAAGAGCAATGGGGGAACTCCACCTGCGGCTTTGTCCCTGTATCCCACCGCGAGACCGGAGAGTTTGTAGTATTATGGTAGAACGAGATTCTTCGGATTGGACAGGTGCTCCGATCGAGTGCCCCGACAGCCATAATGAAATCAACCGTAAACGATTCTACCATCATTTTTCCTTACCTGGCGGCATCGAAATTAAAGCTTTCCCGTACGGGCATTCCGAGTGGGACAAGTCACAGTGATAGCAGTTTATTGTCCGACCACGTATCGACGCACGGACACCTGCAGCTCGTACACTTATACCCAACGTTCCGTCGGATGCCCTTAACGCGGTATTATCGTCTAAAAAATTCAAAACTGCGATTTTTTTGCGTTTTCTTAGAATTCGGGGTTCTGAGAATGTGTCTCGAAAATATCGATTTGAAATTGGTAGAACTCCCATAGTTACACAGGCTTAACTCCTTCGTTCGCAGAGAGAATTCAACATAAAGTGCCCAAAATGCCGGGAAATTTTTTTATCCTGAAAACTTGCACTCTGGGGTTTTTTAGGGTGCTGATTACGAATCTGAACTCAAAATTCAGGAATTCACAGTGACGAACAAATATGGCGAATGAAAATACAAATAATACAGATTGATTCGAGTAAAATTTTCAATTTTGGTTTCTAGCGACGCCATTTAATTTTATTCAAATATTGGCAGTCGGCCATTTTGTACATCGAAAAAAAAATATATATATATATTTTATAAAAGCTTGATATTCATACTAAATAGATGTGTAATTAATTTTGTGAGTGAATCACATTTTCATACGAAAAAAAAATTGTTAAGGCGTTACCCCCACTTGTAGCGCAAAAAAGGCCTTTTTCATGAATTTTTTAAAAGAAAACTACGAAACTTTTTTAATCGCTCAATATACCATCTTAAAGAACACATCTTGAAGAACTTTCAGTAATTTTTTTATTGAAGAATATTACATTGTTTAGTGGCAAATGGCCGTCAATGAAATAATGTTTTTATATACACGGTTTGCGGTGACCAACATTGCGGCGAAGTGGATCATCTGAAAAAAAAATGCGGATGGATTTAGTCAAATATAAGTATAAACTAGTCTTTAATCGAAGGATTTAAAAAATATTCATTTTTCCCAAAATGGCGGACAGTCAAAGTTAATGGTTCGATTTTAACGAAAAAAAAACGGCCGTTTTTTGGCTATAAAACGGCCATTTTTTTCGAAAAAAAAAAATCGAACGATTAAAGACTACATTTTTATGTATTAAATAAGCCTGCAAAATTTCAAGAAGATCGGCTCATTAGTGTTCGAGTAATCTTGGTCACCGACTTCAGAAATGCCATTTTGAGAAAAACGCGTTTGAAGTTTCAATTTCAGTTTGCACGAAGAAAATATTTTTTTTTTGTAAACTTACATAGAGTCATCTATTCCGGGCCCGTTTTTTATAAATTCCAGTCTATTATATGAACGTTGTGAATGCCAGGTATACGACCCTTTTCATCGAACAATGCATTGAAGGTCGGAGGGAGGGTCGAGCGCGCCAGACGGCAGACTAGCCGGTCGTTTACACAACGGATTCTTCTCTTTTAACGCTCATATCTCAGTCAATTTTGTTCGGATCGACTTGAAATTTTCAGGACATATTCTCAGATACTTATACTTCAAAAAAATGCAATGAAAAAAATCGATTTTTTCAAAATCGCAAGTGGGCGTAAACCTTTAAATTCGCACATGATTTTATACCCGTCACTGTGGCCTAACCGTTAAACTCAGTAGAACTGCCTCCCGCTAGGCAGTCCAGTCGCAAGCGGGTCCAAGTACCGGCCAAAGCCAACCTAGCCTGCTCGACATGGATCGCCAAATCCAGATGTCAACTATGCATCCACTGAAGACACCTGTACATCTTTAGACTCTTACTCCCGCCATAATACTGGAAGTGAACAGGTAATCCATCCCATCCAATGGGCAACCGAAAAATTGCACTTCCCCGTTGGGCTAAGGATGCAACGAGACTTTCTGGCTCGTGATGAGGCAAGCTTTATAAATGACGCGACGTTTCGCCGATATATCAAACATCACGGGGGACAAGCAATACGTTTCTCGCTGAAAGTAAAACGTTCGCGGTTATACGAGCTCTCACGACGAGGCTTCGTTGCACGGATGATTAACGAGGGATTTTAATGGTCGTTAATTGGTTCGCGATTGTCCATCCGGTCGACTCGTCGCTGCAGTGTTCGTGATGAGATCCTCGGAGGTTGCCAGCCCGATCGGCGAGTGAGAAACTATCAATAATAATAATCCACCAAGAGAATACCTTGTCTCCCTTTCTTTCTCGGCTTGCCCGTCAATAAATAAAGAATGTTGACAGTCGCACACATCAGGTTCACCGATCGGGAGAGAGGTTTCCTCTCTCTCTCTCTCTCTCTCTCTCTCTCTCTCTCTCTCTCTCTCTCTCTCTCTCTCTCTCTCTCTCACTCGCAGCCTCAAATCTGTGCGCGCGGGCGTATACCACGACTGTAACGAGTCAGTGAAAGGGAATTAGATATTCGATCTGTTGTCGGGTGTCGCATGATTTACAACTCTCGGTGCGAGCGCTCCCAGAGATAAGCCGCTCCGATAACACCGCAAGGGACCCCGAAGAGATAGCTGACAAATGATATCCCTTGTGTGCCGTGTGGCGTTTCGTTAATGTAACTTCATTTTCCGTCCGTCTGCTACCGTATGCTACACTTCTCGCTTGACATCGGACATAAATAAACATTGCTGCACAAAATCGACGGATCCCCGATACTCCGGTGTCTCGACATTGCGACTGGTGAAGGTTGATCGCCATTGATGGTTCTTCTCATCAATGAACATCAAAAAAAGACTCCTGGAGTTATCAACGGTACACTGTGAATCCATGGGTGTTATTCGTTACACGTAAGGGGTGTCATTTTTGGAATTGATATGCGTAAATGACAAACACAACTTAAAAAGACACTTTGACTAGAAATTTTGCTACGGGGCAAACTAGGGCCGTATCCGGCATGCCGTAGAAAAAAATCCCCAAAGAGCCTATTTTTCGGCGTCTAGAGAACCCCTTAATGGCAGTTCTGCCATTGAGAATAGTTTGAATTATGTATTATTAAATAATATTGCTTCAGTTCGTTTGTATATAAGCAATTAGTCCATGTTTATTACGTGTTCGCACAGTGTAGATTATTCGAATTCACGCGGTTCATATCGCGGACGTCAATGAAACCTAACCTCAAAATCTTGATTCGCCAACTACGGTGGCACTGATCCGGCCGACATCCGGCACATATCAGGCGTGCCGTAACGCGGCGTTTATGGACGCCCTCTTTAGGGTGCCTACTCGCGCCGGACTAAGTTTCCGCTGGTTCGGGGGACTTCCGGCACTGATCAGAGGTGCCGTACTACGGTATTACGGACCGCAGCTTGATAGCGGCCTGATCAGTCTTCAGGCTGCTGGATCTTACTTTTACAGTTACAGTAAAACAGGGTTTTACTGTAACAGGGGGTTACAGGAAATTCAAGGACTTTTTATGTTTATTTTGAAAGGCTTGAACCGCACTACATTTTAACGTGTAATTGATGTCTTATTTAAAACATGCAACACGTGTGATTGCAGACATTTACACGTTTAGATATCCAATATGTCTTAAATAATTCATTCGTGTGTGTCACAGTAAATTTAAACACATTTTATGCGTATTTGTAAACAGTTGACTCGAATTAAGTAACTTAAAATTTACATTTCAATTGTGAAATACCAAACATAATCTATATACATATGTTCATAATTTCTCTTTCTCTCTTTCCTTTTTCTACCTCCCGTCTCCATTTTACGTCAAAACCCATGGATATATGGGTATATATATATATATATATATATATATATATATATATATATATATATATATATATATATATATATATATATATATATATATATATATATATATATATATAGAACATCGTTCAAATAAGGAAAGAGCTAAATTTAGAAAAAAATCAAGAATAAAACATGTACAATTTAGGAACAAAAAGTAGAACAACAATCTTACCACGATGGATCTTGCGACAAAAAACACTAAATTTGCCCTATATTTTTTACGAAAAAAAAAACAAAAGTCATAATGGTCGAACTTTGAGAGATTTGTGTCGTGACCAAAAAACGAAAAAAAAAATGATATCAAAGATGACTGAGGATTGTTTCAATATTCATTTTTGATAAAGTAAATTCAAAATCAAAAAATTGGAAAAGGGAGATCTTATTTGGTCAATTTTGCAGAAAGTTTATAGCATTTGATTTAAAAAAAACATCGATTTTTTCAAAAGTCACTATATGTTTCCTACATATTTTTAGAAGGAAACAACAGCATATTCAAATTTCAGAAGGGGTTGGGTCTCAGAGTGGTCCATTTGGCGTGGAATGCCCCATACATACATACATACATATATATATATATATATATATATATATATATATATATATATATGCGATTTTTTAGTTTTTAAAAGTTTTTTTTACTTTTAAGAATCTTATTCATTATCATGCTATATGATAAAATCATGATATTTGATTCCACTCCCTAATTATCACAATGACATTAACTAATGGATATATTTTCTGTGATACAACAAATAATTATAGGAATTAATTTGGTCTCTTGCGCCATATCCGCGATTAAGATGCTACAACCATTCGGTAGCGCAGAGGCAGCGTGCGTAGTATAAGCAGGTAGGCTGTAGGTTTGATCTCATATGCTGGCGAAATATTTTCTCCGTACTCAGGAGGTATCACTTCAGGAGGTTCGGGAATGACAAATTATGATACAAAATCGTTAAGATAGAACTCTGAATAAAGAAATTAATTTGATTTTGGTTTTGTGAAATATTCTATGCATCTAATCGACGGGCTGTGATCCCTCCAACCAACTCCCATGCAGTGTATGAAAAATACACATCAATCAAATGCAATAACATACAATCAAATAACACACTTAATGCTCAAAGAAATCGTACACTCAAGTATGTAATATAAAACGCATAAAGTATGGAAGTGGAATATGGTGGGGAATGTAATAAGGTGGAAGACCCCGTACAATGGAATCTCCCTCTAAAAAAAACTTATGAAGCGAATCCCGAAATTACAGCCTTGGAAATGTGTAAAAAGTGACCACAAGGTACCACACCTAACTGCGTTAAAACAACGCACTTGAATTCGCAGTGCAGTTAAGGTAGTCCTATTACCAGGCTTCAATCCATGGGATTTTCATAATTTTTTTTTTTGAGCTTCACTAAATATATCAATAATCGTCTCTGTAAAATTTCAGCGTTTATCGACCTAGTTACAGAGGAAAGAAATATTAAAATTGCGTATTTTACGCAATTATTTGCGTAAAATATTTACGCAAGTTACAATTTTTTTTGCACATGTTAAAAATCTAAATTGTACACGTCTCAAGTATGATCAGTGGTATGACTAGTGTGAAGCGATAGGACTGCCTTAACGCGCGTCTGGTGTGGCCCTTCAACGATCTTCCAAGTCCACCTGCGCCCCCCTGGGCCAATACTCGGATCGGTGACCGCTCAGTCACGCACTGGCTGTCTTGCCTTCTCCCGCGGGCACTTCCCATTGCTCACGGAAAGAAAATTGGTGCTTCCGCTCCACTGGGGATATTCCAAAAAAGGTACGTTTGGAAAATAGCATGGAGACACGTTTCGAAGATGGCTTGCGCCGTTGGGACGAAGTGTTCTCATAAGTCACTCGCAATTATACGGTTTCCCGTATTTTCCTCGAGGGAGAGAAATGGAATTGCCAGTATGGCCAGAGAGGAATCAGCCGGCGATGAATCATCTCGTACTCTCACAGGTATACATTACGCGTACAATGTACCGTACAGGTATATACGGTGTGTCGTGTACCGGCGTCGACTTACGTGCGTAAGTATATTATACTTTATATATATATATATATATATATATATATATATATATATATATATATATATATATATATATATATATATATATATATATATATATATATATATATGGATGTATGGATGTTTGTATGTATGTATACATATATGCATTCATGACAGCGAGAATACTCGCACGAGCTCTTTCGTGTAACTCTTACATGCCGCGAGCATTGTAATGCCCGGTCGCGTTTAAAAACAAGACGCACAGCGCGTCGAGGCCGTGTAAAGTGTAAAGGGCCCTCGGGCCCTTGCCGCCGCGGCCGCCGACGAGAACGAAGCCGACGTCGCTAAGGGAGAAGTGTACATATAGATTCAAGAGTTTTGCGCCACTCTCCCGTTGCGCGTCTCGCGTTAGCGATAAATAACGCGGTCACCCGAGACATGAGAGAATGAACCGAGGATACTGCAGGGAAGAACGAAGGCGAAGAGGAGGAAAGAGCGGAGAGCCTACGGTAGGGCCGAGAAGAGCATCGTTGAAGCGAGAAAGAATAATATGGTCAGAGAGAGAGAGAGAGACCATGATGAAGGTGGAAAGCATCCAGGTGAGCAGACCAGAGACGATCCTACAATCGCACGCTCGCCCTAGGGACGAATAGTGGAAAAACAGCCTCGGAAGAAAGCACCGAGGAAGTGGACGCTGATGATGAAAAAGTGGCCAAAGAAGGATGAAAAAGGCATGAGGGTTCTGGCGGACAACGAGGCAGAAAAAGCCAAGATGCATGGCGCACTGGATGAACGCACTTGAAGAAAACGAGAAGAGCAAACGGTGGAGAACAGTGGTGAAAGAAAAGCCGTGGTTGGTGGAGATTGGTGACAAGAGGGGAGACGCGACCAGGTGAATAAGGATGTCGAAGTTGTGCGCCTCATCCGAGAGCCCAGCCTCATCCATGTGCTAACTTCACCGTGTCCACTCTGGACTCATGGCCAGTTCTCCTTTTGCACTCTCGACATTCCGCACACTTGCTTATATACATGTTATATATAGTTATGGAATCGTAGGTACACGTGATAGCCGAGAAAACGTGCGACCTCGACAATAACACGGGGAAATTGCCAAACCGCAATCCATCCGCGCACATGCACGCTTGTTATACTCGGATCTATGAGAGAAAATGCCTTTCCACGCGAAACGGCTGATTGTACACGAGGCCTGTGATACTGCGGTATGCGAGCGACTGTACAACGGCGTACACACGAGGTTTGTGCTACAAGGTCCAGGAAGAGCAAAGGTAGAGAATGATTTACATTATCTGCCACTGTAGCTTGCCACCTGCTCGTCTCGGTGGATAAAGGAAGAGTGAGGCTTGTTCGTTTTCAGTGTCAATCAAACATCTTCGCCCCTTCAAGAATACGCGAGATAACGAGCCACATAGAGGACCCAATCGGTAATCGAAACCTGTAATCAACTGCCTTCATAGCTGGTTCCATTATGAAGAATGACCTAAGATTCATGATGAATGGAAGCAACGATTTTTGCTGAATGCTCTACTGCACCAGATCCATATAGCGCACAAATGGATAGAGCAATGGGCACAGCCCAATAAGTTGCAAGTCATTAGTTGGACAGTCAGTTAGAACCTAATAACTGCATTTTCTGGAGTGGTAGTGCAGCGAATGGTAGGAGTTTAGCAATATGTAACCAACTGGAATTCCGAACGACATCTTAAACGTTATTCCTAGGAAGTTGACGGACATTGCGATATTCCTATCATTGATCTTCCTATCTTGTGATTTCCCAATCTTCCTTCTCCCTATCTAATGAGCTAAGTTTCATGCCCTTTGTCATTCGATTGCACAGGCTCGAAAACGATTTTTGCTGAATACCCGTTGAATCTTCTACTGCACCAGCTCCATATACTGCACACATCGATAGAGGAATAACGCACAGCCCAATAAGTTACAACTCATCGGTTGGACAATCAGTTAGAAGCTGATAGCTGGATTTGCTGGAGTGGTAGTGAAGCAAAAGGTAAGAGTTTAGTAAGATGTAACCAGCCGAAATTCCAAAGGACACCTTAATCATTGTTCCTAGGAAGTTGATGAACATCGCGATATTCCTGTATTTGATGTTCCTATCTTGTTATTTTCCCATTTCCCTTCTTCCTATCTAATGAGCTCCATATACCGCACACATGGATAGAGGAATGAAGAGGAAACACACAGCCCAATAAGTTACAACTCGTCAGTTGGACAATCAGTTTGAACCTCATAGCTGGATTCGCTGGAATGGTAGTGAAGCGAAAGGTAGGAGTAACCAACCGAGATTCCAAAGGGCACCTCAAATATTGTTCCTAGGAAGTTGATGAACATAGCGATATTCCTATCTTATTATTTTCCCATTTCCCTTCTTCCTATCTAATGAGCTAAGTTTCATGTCCTTTCCATTCGATTGCTCAGGCTCGAAAACGATTTTTGCTAAATGCTCGTTGAATCTTCTACTGCACCAGCTCCATATACTGCACAAATGAATAGAGGAGTAACGCACAGTCCAATAAGTTACAACTCATCGGTTGGACAATCAGTTAGAACCTCTTAGCTGGATTTGCTGGAATGGTAGTACAGCGAAAGGTCGGGGTTTAGTAAGATGTAACCAACCGAAATTCCAAAGGACATCTTAAACGTTCTTCCTAGGAAATTGATGGACATCGCGATGTTTCTATCTTGCCATCTCACAATCTTCTAGAGGCTTCTTCCTGTCTAATGGAGACTTTCTGCCATTCCATCTATATTCTGGCCAGTTGTTCTCATCTAATAGAGTCATCAGTTCTATTTTTCCCACATTCCTGCGAATTCGTGGTTGATGCAACGAAGCCAACGGAGTTGGTGATTCCATTGATGCCGCGGAATCAGCAGACGAGCAGGCAGGGTTTTTTTTTCTAGAATCACTCAAGCGAACGAGGAAACAGCAAGTAGGTTGGAGTCAAACTCGACACGTCTGTATGTTACCTGCACTTTTTGCAGGTTATCTCCTCCCTCCCTTTCTCTCTCCTTCGATCTTTCGCTCTCTTCCTCATCAGACCGCAAGTTTTTTCCGCGTTATTCTCGATCTCATGAAGCCCACTGGAGCCCTCAATCTAACGTACAGAGTGGACGTCTTAATTACCAGCTGTCCATTCGCACCGGGCAAAAGTCTCTCGCGTACTGCCCACTTTCTAATGCAACGGGATTTCATCATCGCAGAATCCTCGATTTCCTTCCTCATTGAATAATATATACTTCACTGACGTTCTTTTTCTTCTTCTTCTCTCACGCGTTGTTTCGCGGTTGTTTTTTGAGCAGGCTCTTTTTAGTTTCTCGGACGTACGGTGCTGTCAGATCGGTAGAAAACCCGCGGCCCGATAAGAAGGGGCAACGGTCACATCAGGTTACACTTCTGTGTGTGTGTGTGTGTGTGCGTGTATAAAATGGCGAATTGTTATTATATTTGTGTTGGTACACCGTTAGAGGCCGCACGGAGCGATATTGCGCAACGTCCTCGCAACTGACCGTACTTCACCGTACCTCTTTTTAACTGTACACGTATATACCAGGAGAGTGAGATAGATGAGGGAGAACGAGAAGAGACACCGATGGCTCCTAGCAGTGGCACGCTCACATGTCAATTTCCAAAACAAATAACTCGGTCGATTTCGCCGCCGCGTCCACACTTCGGGGGTCCGATGCCATACACGGACATAATGACGTACGAGGCAGGTATAGAGGCTGAAGGATGAAGGTGGTGCTCAATGGGTGCTTCTTGCGCGGTACTAACCATCGACCGTTGCCACACGCAGAAGGCCTATATATATATATTGACGTAACTATATGTGTAGCAGGTATATACAGACAAATACACACATATAGTATATACAAGGTGTCCAATTACTACTCAATATTTTAAATAGCTCGAAAACAAAAATGGCTGAAATCCGGGATGAAATGATTCGAAGTGCGCGTAAAATGGCCTTTTTGTCATTTAACGAACGTCGTCAAGGTGATCTCAAGGTCAATTTAGTTTTTTCGATGGGAACGTATATTTATATAGCAGGTTCGTATTTTGAGTTTGCTTGAAAGCGAACCTTGTTTGAATTCTTTTAAATTTGATCAATGACAGACATAAGATATTTAAGTCGGTATGTTCGTATTTCAATGTATCAGGTGCACAAATAAATTCTCGACCTTTTTTTCGTGAAAATACTGATTTTGTTATTCAAAATCAGGGTACATTTTAATCGGAAAAGTAATCTCCGTTTGCTTCCACACATTCCGTCCACCTGTCAGGCAGAATGCGAATTCCATGGCGGTAAAAAGAATGGTGGTTTTGAGTCGATAATGTCGGTAATGGAATTTTTTACTTTGTCGAACGTTTTGAAGTGGCTGTGAGCCAAATGATGTTGGAGCGATCGGATAAAGTGAAAATCCGATGGAGTCAAGTCTGGTGAATGAGCCGGGTGTGGTAAAACCTCCCAGCCCAACGAATCTAAAGAATCTCGGATCCTTTTTGCTTTTATTCCAATTCGAACGCGAAAAGCATACAGTGCCTAATATACGCGTTATTGCCACTAATTTTGCACACTGTGCTCCCGATGTATACTTTGAGGTTATGTCAAGCTGTTGGTCCGAAAAAATAGTCTACTAGGCGGGTCTCTGACACCATGGCGGTAGAATTTTTCCGTTAAGGGGTCACTTTAGACGCTAAAAAAGGCTATTTTCACTAATTTTGTTGATAGGTTTACATTATAGATATTAATATAAAAGTTGTTACATTTAATAAATACACTTTCGAGATAGATTTAAAAAATTATTTTATCTATCTATGTAACCCAAACGAACTTTAAACGCGTTTTTCTCGAAAAAACGTTTTTCGACGGCTTGTTGATAAAATCTTCGAAACTGCTGAACCGATCCTTATGAAATTTTAACCACATATTCTTTATAACTATAGCTGTAGCGCAGATCAAGGATTTTTTAACTTTTGAAACTTACTATTTTTTGCCAAAAAGGGTGAAAAAAAACGTTTTTTTTTGTTTTTCGAAAAATGTCCGCCATTCTGTCATTTTTGCATATATAAAAAATCGCATGATATGTGCTATAGCCATTAACATACTGAATCTAAAACCGATTGAGTTTTTGTTTCGGATGATGCATCTCCGAGATCTCATCAACAGGGCCGACCTACAATTTTGTTAGGACATTTTTTTGACTACCATTTTCGTCTATAAATAGTGACTTAAATAAATAAAACAATTTTTTAAAATGTATTTCGAAAGTGTATTTATTAAGAGGCTATACCAGTGTGACACTTTTGAAAAATCGATTAGTTTGTTTGCCTTTTTCGACAGTTTATACTTTCAAGAATATCCTGTAAAAATTTCAAGGCCTTTAAGGGTTAAATCTTTAATCGCTTTTTTCTCGAAATGAGATTTTTCGAATTTGCTGACATTGTACCTCAACGAGCAATTATCCGATTGACTTGAAATGTGAACTGAGTACTCTTGAATATATTTGCTCTACAATGAAGTAGGATATTTTTGATTCGATGAAAATAGACGATTCGGCATTGAAAAAAACGACCATTTTATAGGCAAGAAAACATACTTTTTTCATAACTACGCCATTTTCTTAGATTTTGATATTTTTCGAAAATCCTACGTCATTGTACAGGATATACCTTCCAGTTCAACGAATTTTTTTCCTTTTTCGGTTTCAGCTACTCAATCGGCCGGAATCATGTCACCACTGGAGGAACTTTTCTTTTTGGCGCCTCCGAAGGCAGCGCATAAGTCACTTGGATCTCAATATTTTTCTATGAAAAAATTATGTAACATAGGTCAAATATAGCCAAATATATTCTCAATTTTCCGAAACATTTAATTGAGTACTTTTCTTCCAAAAAATTCCCGAAAATCACCTAAATTCTCAGCGTTCACACTGGTATAGCCCCATAAGTCTAACAACTTTCATATCAATATCCATAATATAAACTTGTCAAAAAAATCATGAAAATAGCCCTTTTTAGCATCTAAAGTGAGTCCCCTTAAAATATTCAAAACCGCCGTTTTATTCTCAGACCGAGAACTTATTCGTACACCCAATAAATAACCATCCGACCACGAAAGATCCAATAGAGGATCATCCGCAGAGAAATTCAACGTTGGACCATCACTATTACCAAGTCAATTGACGCCGCGCATATTCTCCCGATCATTAGCTTTACTTTCAGACGGTGGTACACCTGAGTCACGCCTGCGTCACTGGGCAAGTTGACATCGATTTTTTCAAATGGTAATTCGAATTGGTATCAAACGAGTCCGTGGGGTAGAGCAAAGCGAAAGACTGTATAAGCGAAATAATTCGATTGTTTCGTTGCTTCGGTGCCTCGGCCCATTGTACGAGATTATGCCGGTGGGCAAGCAATAGCATCGTATAAGCTGGCCGAGGAGGGCCGCATGTGCGCGCACCTGGTACCACCTGTGCGCGCGTGTGACCCTGAGAATGGCCATCGGAAAGGGACACCCCTTTCTGCGCTCGCGTATATCTGTGTTTGCCAAGCCGAAACGGAAGGACCGAGAGGAGAGAAAGACAAAGCGGAAAGGGACGGAAAAGGAAAGGAGGAGGGGGGAGGGGCATTGAGGAGGTTACGGAACCCAAACAGATATACAGAGAACGATGAGAGGGACCAGGAGAGCGAGAAGTAAGACGATCGAGGACGAGCCTCACTTCCCTCCCCTCCTTGCCGCCGCCCTTCCCCAACGCCATTGTTGTTTGTCTTGCTGAATATTTTAATTGGACGCGGGAGAAAAGCTGACGCGGTACCTCCGCACAGAGCGCGCGGCCTCGGTGTTATTTATCGTCTAACAATGCGTGGAAGACTGGTAATTAATTACGCTGTTTTGTTGTTACTTTTACATAAAGATATAGCAAGTTGATAGGAGGAGTTAACCTGCGAGCGGCATGCTACCGAGCCCCCCCACAGCCCTTCGCCCGGTGCCCAACAATGCTTGTACAATGCGCAATTAGCGGTGCAACCTGGAGAACAATGCGCGGAGTCAGAGGGCTCCGAGGATACAAAGGGAGCGCGACTATGTGCGCAGGCCGTGTGGCCGCGTGCACTCACCCGCCGTTTTGTACTTCGGTGTCTCAAGGGCTTAGCCGTTCGAGGCGTCCTACCTAAACCCACATCTGGCCCTTGCGCGTCAACACCTAATCCACCACCGAACCCTCCAGATTTTCATCGTCGCGTCTTTGCTTGCGACGATATGATTCTTGTTTATTCCTTTGTCTCTGGATTACTGTTGCGGAGATTCCCTTTTTGTATTTGGTTCTGTATTGTTGTTGGGGGTTTGATAAGTTCTCGCTGTTTTCCACGAGATGGCTTCACCCGAATCCATAGGATTTTCATAGTTTTTTTTTCTGCTTCACTAAATAGATTAATAATCGTCTCTGTAAAATTTCAGGGTCGGTTATCGACCTAATTACAGAGAAAAAAAATTTTTATTGCGTTTTTTTGTGAAGGAATTCCAAGACGACATACAAAAACCCAATTTCCGGTCGCTACAAAAGTGTATATAATAGTGGGAATCCGTCGGATTCTTAAAAATAATCAGATTTACATACTTGACACTTGTAGTAGAACATGCTCTCAGAAAAAAAAACTACGCTTATTGATCGAATTTTTATGTTATATCAAGTTTAATTTGAACTTCCGGTATTGGATTTGTTACCACTTGCTACGATAAAGAGACGAATACAATGCTTTGTATTTCCCGCCCCTGACATTGTTTCGACAGATCGACGTTGAAAAGCATGGGGGTTAAACTCGCCCGGTTCAGTTAAAAGAGACGGAGATAGAACCAATGTTGCCAAATATCGAACCTAGAAATTATGCGCGAATCGTTGGAATAACTATTTTTTTCATTTTCCTAATTAAATGTGAACATTCATGAAACAGTTTACACATGGAAAATTTTTGTTGTTACAACATTTTTTTTTGCATATGTTAAAAATATAAATTGTACAAGTCTCAAGTATGATCAGTGGTATGACTGGTGTGAAGCGATAGAATTACCTTATGATGGTAACGCATCTGTAAAATACTATAAATAAGCTTGAAATTTGGTGTATGTCATTTCGCCGAAGTGTAAACAACGCTTTTTTTCCATAGTGTTAAACGTGTTAAATGTCGTGCCAAAGAAGTGTATTTGCGGGGAATTGTACTGCACGACTTTATTCGAAAGAAAAATCTGCTGCTGAAGCAAACGGAATTCTCGTTGAGACTTACGGCGACCATGCTCGGTCGGAAACGACATGCAGAGGTTCATTTAGGCGCTTGAAAAATAATGATTTTGATGTGTAGAAATGGAGGCATTACTTCACGAAGACTCATGTCAGACCCTAGCTGAACTTGCAGAATCATTGATTTTTTTTATAATAAAGCATTTACTTTACAAAAAAAAACAGCGAGACCTTATTTAAGGCGGGATATGCATTTATGACGATAAAAAAACCGATTCCTTTTTTTTCTTCAACCGATAGAACTATATATGTAGAATATTATTCTAAAGTTTCAAAGCGAAATTCGAAAAACTTCAAACGTTACAGCCCGTCAACGCTGTGCCTCACCACTCGGATTCGGAGCGGGCGTGAACTTCAAACGCGTTTTTTCTCTAAACTGCATTATCGATATTGGCATATAGGATTACTCGAAAACTATTAAGCCAATTGAGTTGAAACTTGGTAGAAATGTTGATAATATTGGTACATTCTACTTGACGAGAACTGTTCTTGAAAAAATGGGAAAAAACGACTTTTTTCATCCACATTTTACAGAAATGTTGCGTGAAATGTTGATTTTTTTTGTAAATGCGTGCCATTTTCTTAATTTTGCATTTTCCTAGTTTTAATTACCGTCACATAGAAACTATATATGTTCTAAAAATTGTTTTGTATACTTTAGGTAGTTCCTCTGCGAAAATCTCAACCAAAAGTTTACATACCATGTTCATGTTTAAAAGATTGATAATTGGTTTAATTAGTAATGAATAAAATTAAAAACTACGCAATATTGACTCGGTACTAGTAGATAATACGATGGATATCACTTATTGCCGTAAAATATATTTCGTATTGTGTTTTTGATCGACCATTGCCAGTAAATTTTTTGCCGGGACTGCCCAGGCTTTGCCCCAATTGTTTTTTTTCCGGGCTTTGCCAGGCTTTGCACCAAAATTGTGAAGGCTTCTCATCGTTATATCTTGGAAACTAGATGGTGAATGATTCTCATTTTTTTCACATTATTCGTGATATCTTACTGTAGCTTATCTTCGTTTTTTATCAATTTCTTAATTTTAGTTTTGACGGTAGAATTAATGATGCTCTGTTTGCCCATCATAACGCATTTGTTACGTGTAAACCAAGCCAACTTTAAGTGTAAATATCTAAGGTTTGGGGTGGTCAAACTTATTCGAATTGCACAGATGTTTGGATAATGTATTAAATAACGTATATGTCAAATTTCAACCATTTCTTAATTGAACTCTTCTGTGGAGGTACTACCTTAAATATACTATTAAAGTATATCTAAAGTTTGACGATTGTAGAATAATTATTTCTTAGTTTAAAAAATCCCTGAATATTGCTTATTTTTTTCCTCTCTAAATGTATATCCCACCTTAACGTAACGTATATGGAATTTACACTTTGCTATTATTTCTTTCGAGCCCAATGGATGAATTGCCCATTGGCATGAGCAAATACTCACTTCCGCTTGGCTCCTCTCCTTCTTGACTTCCCTTCACTCGCATTCGCTCATCCATCTCCACCCATCTGTTGCGATCAGTCGTCGTAATGAGATTTCGAGAAATTCATGGTCCAAAGTCACATAACTTTGTTATTATCACTTTTTTTTTTATTAATTCAATTTTCATCGTGTACCGAAAATTTCACGGGGTTTCCGATGAATCGTAAAAGCGCGGAAGGGGAGGATGTTTATCGCGGATACTTCGCCCCCCCCCCCCCCCGAAAATCGAGATGGAGCACTTTTATTTTTCATCTCTTGTATCATTATTCCTCGAATGAAATTAGCAGGTCGATTTTCTCGCAATTACTCGTAATTACTTCCTGCCGAGTTGGCGCGTCGGTAAAAACTAATTTTTCGAATGATCCGTTTTTTTTTCCTCTTTTTTATTACCCGCGATCGGAGCAGAGGAAGTAATGAGGAAATCTTACAAACGTACTTCCTATTTATTGTATTAGCAATTATAATCATGTAAAAATGTGCAGTCCTATCCGGGCATTCTTCTCCTTTAAGGGGCTACACGGCCGAATAAATTGGCCAAATTCCGATTTTTTTTCTGGAAAATAGTTGGTGGAATAGAAACGCACTTTTTTAAACACAAATGTACATATACATTTTGAGAGCTTTTTAAAAAAATCACTAAAAAATACAGAAAAACAACAAAAACACAGCCGCCGGCAGATTATTTTTTTTTCGCTTTTGGCGGTGGACACTTTCCAGCTTAAGAGGTCCATCCGAAATCTAAAAACCAAACGGGTTATTCAAGATAACATTAAATACGAGTCGTTGACGATCGTCGATTTTTTTAATCATTTTTTTTAACAACGTCGTGAGAAATTGAAACTCAAGCATACAAAATCTATGAAAAAGATCGTTATTTTTGCGTAACTATTGAAAACTGAAGATAGATTTTATAAAAGTGAGATCGTCAACGACATTTAAATGTTTCTCGCCGTATATTTTTTAAATTTGGAAATAATCCGTCATGTCGTTCTCGAGATATCATGTCCACCGTGGTCACACTTCGGTAGAGTAGCATGGTGGTCACACTGGATAAAATTCACCCGGCTAAGTTTCAAATGGTTCCTGTGTGAAAACCATCAGGCCGATCGGGATTGGAAAAATACTAGAAAATACTTTGAACATACCAGAACATGTGTGAAAAGTCGATATGTCAAAATTCAAATGACATGTTTTTTTTAAAATCGTGAATAAGGCAATTTGTCAAAAAATACACATTTTCACTAAAAAAAACCATAACTTTCTGAATTTTCGATACTTTCAAGTAAAATTGGAACAGGATACTCGTCAAATATGGTACTTTAAGGGAAAAAATAGCGGCATAGTGGCACTTTAAACCTTCGCCTCCTGGAGCGTCGACATTGAAACTAGGACCCATAGATATTTAGACCCAAATTTGGGTCTGGGTGAAATTTACCCATGGTGACCAGGGAGGGTGAAAGGTTGAAGTATGGCGCTGCTACTGCTCACCCGGCCGACTGTTGAAAGGTGTAGCTCATTCAATTTTAGGAATATTCCAATGAAATTTTTATGGAACATAACTAAATGGTGATACTATCGATTGAAAATATTTTTGGAAAATGCATTTTTTGACCCACCTAGGTAGATGTAGCCCGTTGATAAATAGCCCTCTTAAAAAAAAATAGAAATAAATAAACATGTAAAAAATGTATTCATCTCTTTATATTTATGTTAATTTTAGGAATATTTCAATGAAATTTTCGGGAAATATAGCTAAAGGGTGATACTATCGAATGAAAATATTTTTGGAAAATGCATTTTTTAACCCACCCCGGTAAATGAAGCCCCTTAAAAAATGCCCTTTTGCAAAATAAAAAAAATGAAAATGTCCAAAATGTATACATCTCTGCCTTCTTCTACGCTCTTTTTTTAGTTTCCATTTACAGCGCGGAAGAATTTCAGTATATAGCAAAACCTACGAGACCATCAAACAGGCGGTCGTGTCGGAAGATCGATGACGTAAGGAAGGAAAACAGTTTGACCACTTGTGAGTTTTGGACCTCCGCCGATCCTCATCCATTCTAATATGTAGTCTTCGTTCTTACTCGTAGCACTGCGGCATTTTGCGGTATGGTCAGCTTTGAGATATTTACATTCCCCCAGCTAGACCGTGCGGAGTCCTTTGACTTCTGGCTACTTAGAGATTTTTATTATTCCGACCCTCCAAACTATTGGGATATTTGTTTAAAAGGAGAGGTGACTACTCAGTGCGAGGGGCCACCTCATTCTGTGTTCGCATGAGATCCTCCTGAAGAGAAAAATATTATAACATGTTTTTCGTGGCCGTGGGCGTGTACTGGGCTGGACGGTCACCGGCTTTGGATTTGTTCTACTGCCATTTTGCCATATACAGGGTGTCCTGTAATTAATGGATAATCCTGCAACTGTCGATAGGTCAGATCATGCTCTATATGCTGGAATTTCAGTTTGGTAAAAGTTCCACATTGGGAAAAAAAATCATTGATCCAATATCATTGGTGTTATTGAATGAAATTTCGTTGATTCAATTGTAAAATTGTTGGTGTAAATAATCGGATTTATTAGGCCAAATAGAACTCTATTGACTTTAATAACATGATAAAATTAAAAGTTTTTTATCATTCAAAAGATATATTGTTAGCCAAGAACAATATTTTTTTAAAACTATCTACAAAATTACCGCAAACAAATTATATAGTTTTGAAAGCATTTTCTGCAACGAACAAAAAAAGCGTTTCAATTCATAACATGAATATTGTTGATTCGAGTACACAAGAAAAATTTAATTTCGCTCGTTTGATTCAGATACAATTCCTATTGAGTAAATGTGTTATTTTATTTTTTCACCATATCCGATATCGATTTCCCAGTACATTATTCGTTGAAATATTAATATTTTATTTTGATTGCAAAATATTAAGCAAATGTCTGAGTTTGTTAAAAAATTATGCGAAAATAAAATTTGTTTCTTGCGCATTTGGTTAAAAAAATTCAACCAAATCATGGCCGAGCGCCACTGAAATTATGGGTGTGAGGAAACCCATAGTTCTCGGAGTAACCGCTAGAAGCCGCACGCGCGCTCGTTTCTCGTAAGCGTAGCGCGAACCGAAAATCTACTTAAACGCCGGAGAAACTCTAAAGAGTATCGCTTCTTGGCCTGTGGCTAAGATCGAAGTGTAGTATTTGGTCTTATCAGTTGAATACCTGATATTCTCTCCATGGATATTCCATCGGATATCTGATATTCTCTGCACTATTATCGTGGATGATCATTCTAATGCTTACTTTTTATTTAAGATTTAAAACAAATAGAAAAACTTTCGTCCCATGGCATATTCGGTTCGATGTAGTAAAGAAATAATTCATTCTATGGATTATATTTTTGTACGAAATAAAAAATGTTGTAGCAACCGCTTAATTATTTTATCCAATACACCTACGGACTGTATATAGAATGATTTCAATACGATGTAATTTTATTTGAAGGATAATGTAGATATTCAGAGAACAGAAAAACTTTTTTCAAATAAAATAATATGTTATTTAAATCAATCACATTTTCCAATATTTTGCAGCATTGTAACAATCTCATATATCGATGGCACTCCGCAGCAGCACATTTATTTGGATCAACCAATATATTTTTTTTATTCAATTGTTTTTTTTCCTCAGTGCACGGACTTCGAGATAAAAATCATCTGCTTTTGGTTTTTCGCATCCCATTTCTACTAATAACATTTTTTCACACGGTTTTTTGAAAATACTCTCGGCTATTTGTTTCATCTATAAAAGTCTTCTTTTTAACCTTAAATGTTAAGGAAACTTTAATCGTGCCAATTACTTTAAAAAGTTGCTTAGTTATTGTCGATGCATATCATTTGTAAAAATGGCGTGCGAAAAACCAAAAGCAGATGATTTTTTTTTTTTCAAAAAACAACATAAAGCCCAAAATGTCGAAAATCGTGGGACTTTTACTAAACTGAAATTCCAACATATAGTAGGACATGATCTGACCTATCGACATGTGCAGGATTATCCATTCATAACAGGGCACCCGGTACATATACACACACATACACGTTATATATTTTGATATATATGGAGCATATTTTGATTATACAAGCTGATCCACCAAAAATAAAATATTCGAAAACTCCTATAAACAATCCTACCGATTTTAAACCAAAAAAGTCATAGACCAGCATAGTTTCCCAGGATCTGCATTATCATTATAATTATAGCTCAATTTTTTTTCGGCGGAGGCCCCAATCGATTACAAGCCTAACGTCGATTCAAAAAATGGAAACTCCTGTTTTTGAACACCCGCCCATTAATTTTTCAAGAATTAACCGTGGTCAGAATGTTTTGGATTAATCGCATATATTTCGTTGGATTTTCCGAGGATGCGTGAACTCATCGTAATTCCGCATTTTCGAGTGTCTAATTTCTAGGTGCTCATCCCGTACACGCATGTGTATGTATGTATATATATATATATATATATATATCTATATATATATATATATATATATATATATGTATATATGTATATATATATATATATATATATATATATATATATCTATATATATATATATATATATATATACACACACACACATATATGTACTTGTACAATATACCGGTACCACTGTACACTTTAGAAAGGATTTAGAAAGTTTCGCACATTACGTAGAGGGACTGGTGCACAACAGCGGACGTCTCTACTCAATTACGACGTTGTTGAGCAGTAAATGCGGCTCGTTGTACAGAGAGAAAAAGTGTTCATGCGTATACAAGAAATCAGGATATATATATATATATATATATATATATATATATATATAGAGGAAGGGAGGGAGATAAAAAAGAGTTAATACTGTAAAACGATTATCGCCCGTCCGAGTTGAGATCTTGTGGTATATTTCCATCTGTGTATTTCCGATCATTCACAGATAAGAACAATGACTCCACAGTCGCGCTTCGGGGCATTTCGCGAGATCTTTATTGTCGAGCGGTGATTGCAATCGCCACGTTTTTCATATCGAGTTTTTTAAATACCCACAATGCTTATTGACATTGCGCGTATGTGTGAGTGGACGTGTGAATGTGGCCGATCATGCATTCGTAGGGACATTGCTTTGCTTGATGGTTCGTCGTCGCTGTCCACGCCTGCCCAAAGTTTCGGGACCCCATAGAGATGTTCGCCGAGTGCGCAATCGAGGTACGCAAGAGAGAGGGAGAGGTCCTGCAATATCAATCTGGGTTAAGGGGGAAGATACTTTACGCGAAAAAAAATGTTCATGTTTTTATTTCAAAGGAAATATTTCTTCACCATTTTGGAGACTTAGGGTATGTTTTATTACTACCTTTGGCTGTTACATGGGGTTACTTTTTTTAAAATTAATCTTTACAAAGGAGGTATGGCACGCTTAGAACACTAAGCTGCATTTTCAAAACTGGCGTGACGTATAGCTAAAAAAACTAATCGACCGATTCTGATGAAATTTGGTATAAATCTTTATAACCTTACTGTCTAAAACATGACCCTAAATGTTTTTGAAAATAAAGAAAAAATGTTTCGTTTCAAAATGTAGCCGTCTTTTTTGGAAATTTCAATCGTTTTGTTTCAAAGCGTACCATTTGATCGATTTTCAACATTAAAACATACCCTAAGTCTAAAAAATGGTGAAGAAATCGTCCCTTTAAAGAAAATCATGAAAATCAGCGGTTTTTTTCTCGCCTAAAGGTATCTCCCCCTCCACTTAGTAGCTTATGCTATGAGAGACGGAGAACGCGATATGGGGTCGCGAACCAAATAATCGGAAAGTCGAGCGCGCGCGATAGCCACGGGGGCAATCGCACCGCGATGTCACGGGGTTTCTGGGTGAGAAGCATTCAGAGAAGCCAAATGCAATTATGAGCCAGTCAATGGGGAGAGAGAGAGAGAGAGAGAGAGAGAGAGAGAGAGAGAGCTCGTGCGGAAGGCTCGTAACGTAGTATCGATCGTTTCGTGACGTGGAATCAGCCGTGCGACAATCTAATATACTTTTCCGCGCGTCAAGCACGTCTACCGCTTGATTAAGTGTAATTTGCGATGGCACATGTACGCGCGACCGGCGTTCCGCTGCGGCGATCCTTCGTGGCGAGCAGCGTCGGCGGGGTCAATACGCGGATGGGTGACCGTCGGCGGGGTCAATACTCGGATGGGTGACCGTCGGCGGGGTCAATACTCGGATGGGTGACCGTCGGCGGGGTCAATACTCGGATGGGTGACCGTTGGGTTGAGAAATCGTGTCCACCGACTTCAAAAATAGTGTTTTGAGGAAAATGCGATATACCTGTGTCGCTCCTGGCCGGTCTTTCCCGACGGTGAGAGTTCCTAAAGACTCTCTCTCGTAGACTTTTACTCGATACAATTTTTTTCCGATGAACACAATGGCCGACTACTCGAAACTTCTCGAAACAGCTTGTTCCCAATCGACGTGACAAATAACTTCAACAATTTTCACTCGATTTAATTCAAATTAAAAAGTTATGTTCCTAATTGCATTTTGCAGAGAAGTACGTACGGAATTTCTGATTAATCGAAATCTTTTCTTTTTATGAGCAGTTTATGAGCAGTTATAACGAAATTTTTCATTGAAAATTCATTTCTTAAGTTCAAATACCTACAAATTTTGAATAAAATAATATTTTTTGAATTCCGTAAGTATTTCTCTAGGTATAAAAAAAAAAGATAACAAAAGAAAATATTAGTAGTCGGCCATTTTTTACATCGAAAAAAAATAAATATATTATCTAACAGCTAGATATTCTTACTGAATAGATGTGTGATTAATTTCATGAGTGAATCACTTTCTCATACGAAAAAAAATTGTTAAATCGGTACATGATTTTATACCCGTTACTGTGGGCTAAGGCCTTAAGGAGTTTCGATACCAAAATCGAAATGGTTGTAGACGATTGAAATTCACATCACCGAGAGATTAATTTAGGATGTATTAACTGGTCAAATTATTTTAACCCCTACAGCCGAGGGGCTATTCACTTGTGAAATCATTCAAGCACTTCTGTTCGAAATCGAATGCGAAATTACAAGAAATCGCCTGAAATCGCGAAGCGTCTTACTAAATCACCATTATTCGAATGTAATCCCTTGAAATCAGGATTACATTTTTTGAAGTCGTCTGAAATCAGCACGAAGTCACTTGATTCAGGAAATCGCTGGAAATCATCTGGTTCTCGAAACAAGGAAATTTTATTATGATTTTTCATAATCCATTGTCCGTGCGTTCGAGCAGTCAGTCTGCGGCTCAACGCCAGTGCATGCAGAGAGATATACCGGGAGATAATTATTTGTGAAAACAAAACTGTTGAAAATCTTGCCTCACTTTGCGTTGCGTTCGACTTCGAGTTCGACTGAAGGTCGACTGAAGGTATGTATATCTTCAATTAATTTTTTATTCTTTTCAAACTTGAATGTATTTAAGGAGGTTCAGCTTCAGCAAAATGGTGATAGATCAATAAAATTTGGTGAATATATTCTTTAGTATTATTCATGTAGATACAAATTTTTTCAGATTTTTTGGTTGTGCCGTTTTCTTACAAATAATTCACAAGCGTTTATTCTTATACCCGGAATATATACCTATATCTATAAAAACGCTATGCTTATACACGTGAACTTCAATGTTCAATTACTCGATAACGGCACAATGAAAAAATCTGAAAAAAATTGTATTGACATATATAATACTGAAGAATATATTCACCAAATTTCATTGATCTATCACCATTTTGAAATTTTACCATGGTTTAGCATGACAACATTGTATGAAGCTGGTGTACCTCGTTAAATTGACGAATAACAAAACCGAAGCGATCATTAGACACCGTCTAATTTAATGAGAAACTAAGAAACGTCTTTTCGTGTAAAAATTCGAAAGAATGTGCACGTTGTCACAAATGAAAAAAATTAAACATTTCTTTTAATATCTATATCTGTGTCTTTTTTAAAACCTTTTTTTTTATTTTAAACATTTTTAATTCAAATTTGAGTCTCAAGATTAGTCAATAATAAAAAAAAGAGAAATTTAACCATTTTCGAGCTTTTTTCTCCCTCCAATGATTTCAGCAATCGCTTGAAACCGAGTTGATGAATTCAAATGAAATCAATTGAAATCAACTGAAATTACGTGAAATTACGTGAAATCACATGACTTTAAAAATAGCTCGAATCATTTGTGAAATCACAAAAATCATATGAAATCGACTTCACACGGAAATCTCTTCCGCACCTCACTTAATAGTGAATAGCCCCTCGCCTACAGCCCTATAACTAGTGTTTACGAAATGCCACGTGCCATCCCAAATAGGGTTTTACAATCGGCACAGTAATGGCCCACGACTGGTTGCCAGAGAACAAACGATGACGCGGTAATGGCTATGTAAACGGGCCAGATCCGCACCATGCATGGTTGGTAATGGTAAACCACGAATGGCTGCTAAGACTTCGCCAACTATCATACGCCCAAATTGGCCCAGCAACGGCTGCCGGATCTTCTGCCGGAAATGAAAAACAAAAAATTGACAAATTATGAATATAAAAATTCTAGCAGTATCTTTTTTGTTTTCTTATGCTTTACTTATGTCCATGCACATAGAATGATTGCATTAAAAACCCTTTCTGCATTGTTCAAGTTTTTACCTTTCATCGGGATCGAACCTGCGTCTTTCGTTCTCGTTTCGAGCGCCCTACCCACTTAGCCATTCTAACACTTACAGAATTCATCGTTTGTTCGTTCCTTACTTTTAGGCCGATAATTTCATTCGTGACATTAAAGTTTACCGACAATTTTTTTGGTCCATTTAGGCTGTAAAAATAACTCGCTCGTTTTGGGTGAAGTTCCGAAAAGCATGCTCCTCTGATCGAGCTGAAATTTTGCACCGAACTTCCTCTTATTATCCTAAGAGAAACCGTTAACGGATTTTTGACGACTAGCAAGACTTTTCGATATATCGCATTGTGAAGTTTATTATTTTACGCCATACGAGTATATCTATATATCCGATAGATACCCCCCACTCCTCCGGCCGCGCTGCGTCCTGGCAAACAGTGCTCGCCCGTGTGTGCATATCACTTGCCATGTGGGATGGGTTTATTTGGGTTTATTTAATATAGTAGAAGCGCAGTACAATAAATAACTTTCAATATACGATATATCGAAAACTATTGCTAGTCGCCAATATCCTTTTAAAGATTCTCTTAAAATATTGAAAAGAAGGTCCGTGCAAAATTTCAGCTTCATCAGTGGGATATGCTTTTCGAAACCTTATCCCTTGTTTTTACGTGTTACATTTTAACGACCTGCATTCGCAAAACGCCCAAAAACAAACCATCAATGGCTGGAATAGATCTGGCAAGCCGTTCATCCGCCTACGATACCCCAATGCTGATCGCCATATTATCGGTGCGATGGTATTGGCCCACCAATGGCTGGCATAGATCTGGCGAGCCGTTCATCCGCCTACGATACCCCAATGCTGATCGCCATATTATCGGTGCGATAGTATTGGCCCACGACTGGCTGGGATAGATCTAGCAAGCCGGTCATCCGCCTACAGTACCCCAATGCTGGTCGACGAATTATTGGCCGATTATCAGCAAACCGTTCAATGGCTGAATGCTGGCATTTTTGTTACTACTGGCGACCCTACATGGGTATGACGGTTCAACGTGAACCTCTATCCACTTGGTAATATACCCGGCACTTCGTAAGCACTAGTTATAGGGCTGTAGGGGTCAAAATAATGCTTAAATTTAAATTTAGAAAACTGAACAAACTGCCATCAGTGTCAGGAATGTCGTGTTAAAAAATTCAGCGCTTTCCCCACTTGGTTCATTGATAATACTCGAACAAACCTCAACTTGAACCTTCAAAATCTCCGAAACTATGTGGTGAAACGGATTCATTTTTGGACAGTCAATGCATCCCAAATTAATCTCCCGCTGATATGAATTTCAATCGTCTATAACCATTTCGATTTTGGTATCGAAACTCCTTAATAGAATATTCCAGACATATTGTACTATTAGATAATAAAATTAAAAAAAAATGAATTCTTTGAAATTTCCAAACCCATGTAAACCCTTACAAAAAAAAATGAAAATCAGCAAATTTTCTTCTCGCCTAAAGGTATCTCCTTCCTCAAGAGCATCCTCGACAAAATTCTTTTTCCAACTTCGTCAACGTTGCTGCCTCGTAACATATTGCCGCATAAAGATTGTAAGATATCTCTCGATTATTATTCCTTCTCTTCAGAAGAAGAGGATAAAGAGCGAGCGAGCGAGAGAAAGAAAGAGAGAGGGGGAGAGAGAAGGGAAGCACAGATTTCGGAAAGCCGAGAACAATCGCTGCCCAATTACCCGCCTCGACGAAGAGGGTTTCAGTAACGATACATCCCTTTCTTCTCGGCGGTTGTGTTTAGCCTCGTGTTTGGTGCGTTGACGTTTCGCGCGTAATATCCACGTGTATACATGTGTATGAGTGCGGGTCAGAGGGGTGCGGGGGTGTGTGGAAATGATCGTCAAAAGGTGTGAGGTCGAGGAGACGAGGTTCTACGATGCTTCGTTGTCCCCCTCGTGGATAAAGGATCGTAGCCGTTCGCGACTTGCGAACCCCTCATTGCGGTTGTCCTCACTCGCTCTTTCTCTCTCAAAGATATCGCAAGATATAGTAAGAGCGAAAGAGAGAGAGAAAGAACAAGGGCAGAGTAACACAGACGACACTTCATCAGCTCAACCAGCAGCCTCTGCATTGTCATTTATGTGGCAATACACGCTCCCGCGCTTTTCACCCCATCCATCGTTAGCCCCAGTGTGAAGTGTTCCCAACGCCATGTATACATATGTGCAAAATACATTTCCAAGCCGCTCTATCGACGTTGGCCATCAACGCATTTTGGTGGTTTTCAAGACGGTCCTCAAATTGTTTTCCCCCACACTCGCGGCCCTTGGGACTATTAGGGTCCTTGAAATGACCTTCATATGTATATATGAAGGTCATTTCATATTCATCTTAGGGCTTATTCAAGAAGGGCTTATATTCATCTGACAGATTCTTTGAAGACATTGGGCTCTAGGTTATGTTGGGGATTGGGACTGGCTCAGATGAGAACCGTGTTCGAAGTCTGCAAAATCACTTTGCCCTGCATATGTATATCGTGGATGTAGGTATGTGTACCGCTAATGGATCCAAAGAGTATCCGAGGATGACAACAGCTACGACGAAGGAGATGAATCGCACAATACGAGCGTTCTGCCACCTAGCTTTCTTCTCACCCTCCATTTTTCCGTCTCATGAGTCCCCCCCTCTCTCTCTATCTTTATTTCTCCCACCCAGGCTCTTTAGAAATCCGTTTCTTTTGTTACGACCGAACAAATCCTCCCTGACTCTCTCTGGTCCCTTTCTCTCGCATTCCTCCCATGGCCGACCAATTCCCCACGTCCACTTGAACACGCAGACATCCTCCGCCTTCCGTCGCAATACCTTATCGACTGTTTTTTAATCCATTTTCTTACCGAGTCAATCAAG